>CM042258.1:8897213-9418775 GCA_023566225.1 Romanogobio albipinnatus
TTTGCGAACGGTCAATTGAATCCAAATCAGTGTTGTTGTTGTTGTTGTTGTTTACTAAAACTATTATAAACTTATAGGAGAACTTAACAAAAACGCTACCACTAGACCACAAGCATTCCATGCAAATTTATGCATTTATCACATCACTTATATTAGGCTGTAGTAGATGTAAGGATGAAACTATCACTTTAAACATGACTTCTGTGTCGATAAATTAAACTTGTGTAAAATTGATTTCCTTGTATTAATGTATTCTCTTTTCCCGTTGTTCTTTGATGGACATTAATGACAGGCATCATCAGTGCTCCTGTCACTTTAAGAACGGCCGCTGACGAACATGACGCGGATCTCACGCGCTGTCCCATGCATCTCATTTCCTCACAACTCTTTAACTTCATTTAAGATGTTATTTAACTAATTTAGATCAGATTAGATTAGATTCAAATTTATTGTCATTACACAAGTAGGTACAAGGCAACGAAATGCAGTAAGACTCCTAATATGAGATTGCTCAAAATTCTCTGTGTTGTTGTTATTGTTTGTTCAAGAGCAAAAGAGAACTCGATGTGAGCAGGAGACTGACGTGAGTCTGTCTGTGAGTCGAGTGTGTGTGTGTGTGTGTGTGTGTGTGTGTGTGTGTGTGTGTGTGTGTGTGTGTGTGTGTGTGTGTGTGTCCCTCGATTAGCTGACATGAGACGCAACCACACAGACAGGACATTGACATACAGCGCATTCTCTTGTTCTCTTGTGTCTTGTCGTGCTTGGAAGCATTTACATGAATAGGAGCGTGATCATGTAACGCTTGGCAAAAATGGATATAAAAACGGACGCTGTGTTATTTGCGTTAAATATTTTTAATGCGTTAAGCTGAAAAAATGAATCGCCCACATTAACGCGTTAATATATAATATATATATATATATATATATATATATATATATATATATATATATATATATATATATATATTACTGGAGTAGATGCCAATAAGTACAAATATACCACTTTGCTTCCTAAGCGAATAGTTCGGAAAGACAAAATTACGGGAATCGCCATATCATTGAGAGCGGCAGTAGTGTAGGGGTGAGACGCACGGCATCTAGTTTTGGCACAAGTCGACCCGCGGTTCGAATCCGCCTTTCGCCGAGTTCAATCTTCTCCCTTTTCCCATCACATATCAGATCGGAAAGGCATTTATTTTCAAAAAAAATTATGAAAATATTAGAAAAGTGGAAATAAAGCGTCTAACATGTGTTTAATAATAAGTGTTTATCGATTAGAGGTTGGTAAACAGACATGTGCTGAATGTTAGAGATGATAAAAGTGAGTGGGTCCAATATCATTGATCGTAAAAAGTGGGATATATATATATATATATATATATATATATATATATATATATATATATATATATATATATATATATATATATATATATATATATATATATATATAAGCTAATTCAAAATATAAATATATACTAGTACATAATAAAGTAACACAGATCTGTATCATCTACTTCAGAAACTTCTCGGTCTCATCGTAAAAAGACGCTACATCGATGTCACCGACATATTGGCCGTGATCCCAATATAATGCCGAACCTGACCGACTGAAAGGGAACGTCTAGGTTAGACGTTCCCTTCAATCTAGGTTAGATTGAGGTAATGTAGAACGTGACTGACTGAAAGGGAACATCTGGAAATGGAACATTATTTTATTTTCAAAATGATGAAATTGTGCAAAAAAATTGTCAACACATGCAAATGTTTTGAATGACTTCAGAAGATTGAAATTATTTAGAAAACTGATATGTACAACTTTTACTGAATTTTTATGATTGTTGTCGTCCTTTTTGAGCTTGATGGCCACAGATCTCATTCACTTGAGATCCAAACATCTTGAAGGTACTGTATTCACATGCACATCAGTTCACGCATCCCTTGAGAATCAAACCCATGACTTTGGCATTGCTACAGACATCACACATTTGTAACGTGTGCTGCATAAATAAATATCCTATATAACACATTGTTTACTGATGTAGGCAAGCATTTCCTTTCTTCAAATACAGGAAAGCAAGTGAACTTAACAATAACATTCTCAATGGGAGTAAAGGTTGCATGCTTAGCATGAACCAACTCATATGGTATCTTATGATTTTTAAGATAAACTCAAATTATTATGAGACTAGACAAACACAACAGTATACACTAAAGTTTATGCCAAAAATAATAAACTGTACTGTCAGTCACACGGGGAGAGATCTCAGTGTGTTTGTGTTTACTCCTTCTCGCTCTCTGTGTTTCTATGTATCACTGTCTTACATTGTTCTTGCATCATCTGTGTAGCTTCATCTTCGAGCATCCCCATTCCTGAGTGTTTATTCCTTCTCTTACATCTGCTTACAGTGTCACTGTACATTTTCTGAAAACAATCCACACATACAGTTATTTCCAAGTCTGTTTTGGTTGTTTAGATCTTCCATTGATCAGCAGAAACTTTTTTAATAGTAACTAGACTGTGTTGTGTTGCTCCACTTAAGCTAGTTGTGTGTTGCATTATATAAATGAAGAGAGAGAAAAAATCAATGACTTTGAATGAAATAACAAACGGATTTACACTCAACTATAAAAATCACAATTTAAAAATGGAATTGATTGGAATGTGCTTATAAGAGAAAAAAAAAAGAAAAGAAAGAAAAAACACTCTTAAAAGTGGAAAAGCAGGCCTCATTTTTTGCATTTAGTGCACCATTTGGCATGCTATTCATGGAAACTCACATAATAAATATCTGCCCGGAACACTTTGGCTCCAAAACACAGGCATAAAAGGTTTTAGTTCACCCCGTGTGCAAGATTCGGCCCGGACACAACCGCCCTGGATGTTATTAATGTAAGAATTGTCCCCTTGCCTACAATAGCCCAGAAAATGAAAGAATTTTTATCATCCACCATCAGGGCAGTCGATGACAACCGAGGGAGGTAATACACTGGACCCGTGTCATTGCATTTATCCGGGACTTTATTGTTTTTAACGAATTGTTGTGGGTACTGTGTTAGGTTGTAAGAATGAGAGAAGACTTCGCTACTGCTTTGTTATTAATTTAAGGCTGAGGACGCCTGTGTTCGAGTGAAGAAAACAATCTGTGTAGTTCCGCTCTTCTGTGGAAACTAAAAAACATGAGGGTTTAGTTTTAGGATCAGTCCCATACATTTAGGATCACTTCCTCAAAATTGTCATCTTGTAAACTGTGAATTAAAAAAAACAAACAAACAAAAAAATGACCCTGCCTTCCTTCATTTTTTCCTTCCTTCCTTTGTTCTGTTGTTCTCTTGAAGGAAGGAAGGAATGTAGATAGATAGATAGATAGATAGATAGATAGATAGATAGATAGATAGATAGATAGATAGATAGATAGATAGATAGATAGATAGATAGATAGATAGATAGATAGATAGATAGATAGATAGATAGATAGATAGATAGATCAAACTAAGTTAGGGGGATGGATGGATGGATGGATGGATGGATGGATGGATGGATGGATGGATGGATGGATGGATGGATGGATGGATGGATGGATGGATGGATGGATGGAAATTAAGGAAGGAAGGAAGTTTACATTAAGATGTGTTTTATACATGGCCTGACAACTGCTTGTCAAAGCGACTCTCTGAAAATTGTCAAATAAATTGCTGTGGAACATATCTAATAAATTGACCTCTCACAGGGCCTTGATTTGACACAATGTGTCATAAAGACAGAATGGCTGACAGGGGCATTTAGTGAAGTCTGAAGTCGCACACCTTCCTCTCTTTCCGCCAAGTCAAGCAAACCTCATGGGCACATCTACCTCCCTGATGGACGCATGTGATTGGAGAAGCCACCTGTCAATCAACTCGGATGTATAGGGGGGCTTTTATGAGGACAGTCTCCCTGGCACAATTTGTGAGGCGACTCGTTCGCTTAGTCCAGTGTAAAGGGCCATTAATGAATGAGCAATGACATTAATAATTCATCAGATTGGATTGGAACAGTTAAAGACTTTAACAAGGGATCAGGAGAGTGAGAGGCAAAGAAACAGGGTGAGAAATTTATGAAATGAGATGCAAACAGGCTGAAAATCTCATAGCAGATGATGTGATACAGTATGCTAATTGCTCCTTTACAGAGCATTGATATTCACTGGCTAATTTATAGATGACCTCGTGAATATTTATAGGGCATTTGTAATGGGAAATGGCTTCTGACCGGATTGGCTATACTCGATTCATGAGATTCATGGTGCTGTCATTCTCTTTGACTGTTAGTGAATTTTACAGCTGTGGATCTGTTTGATCTGTAAGAAACAATTCTCTCCTGCTTCTCATCTCAGAACTTCTCTTAACTTTTTGAAAGGTTGTTTTGAAACTTTGCTGTATTGGACACGTTCACATGCAATTTGTTCTTATGATATTGATTTCTTGATTGTTCACGCTTCTCTGTCTGGCAATTCGATGGACGAGTCTGGGTTTGGCAGTTGCCAGGAGAACGGTACTTGCCTGACTGAATTGTGCCAAGTATGAAGTTTGATGAAGGGGGATTATGGTGTGGGGTTGTTTTTCAGGGGTTGGGCTTGGCCCCTTAGTTCCAGTGAAATTAACTATTAATGCTTCAGCATACCAAGACATTTTGGACAATTTCATGCTCCCAACTTTGTGGGAACAGTTTGTAAAGACATGGATGAGCGAGTTTGGTGTTGGAGGAACTTTACTGACCTGACATCAACCCGATAGAAAACCTTTGGGATGAATTAGAGCGGAGACTGCAAGCCAGGCCTTCTCGTCCAACATCAGCGCCTGACCTCACAAATGCTCTTCTAGAAGAATGGTCAAAAAGTTCCCATAAACACACTCCTAAACCTTGTGGAAAGCCTTCCCAGACAAGTTGAAGCTGTTAGAGCTGCAACGGGTGGGCCAACAACATATTAAACCCTACGGATTAAGAATAGGATGTCATTAAAGTTCATGTGCATGTAAAGGCAGGTGTCTCAAAACTTTTGCCAATATAGTATTATTTATAGTATTATAATATTTAAAGCAAAACATATTTACTACCATTAGAAGTGAAGCACAAAGAGAAAAGCCCCCCCCCACCCCCCCGCCCCCTGAATAAATAAATGCATGATGTAACCCTTTTGAGGTTGTGTACTCACAGTTCCGGAAGACTCTCGACCTTTTCGCAGTAAAACTGTCTAAACCCTGCAGCCAACCAGCATGTTTAAGTTCAGTGCATATGTGTACAGCAGACGTTAAGCACACACATATACTTTTCCTCTCACACACACACACAAACAAGTGTTGAAAGCCAGGCTGCCTGGGGCTTTTTGATTGGCGAAAGGTCAGTTGAGTGCGTAAGAATGTGTGAATAGGAAAATATAAATTAGGAGTCGGAAGCTGTGAATGCGGTGGAAGAGATTTAACAGCGGGTCTGCGACTCACTCACCTTTAGCACCTAAATATGGAGCCCTCAGCCCACCGGTCGTGCCAGACCGCCACAGCACAGCTGTCATACAATTCTGCTTCTGCTTCCACCTGTTTGCCTCCACTCACCTGGAGAGCCATAGAGAACGACCAGCAGGATGTGGACTTCAGTGGAGAGTGGGCAAATAGCTCAAAGGATTTGTTGAGTTTCTTTTTAAATTTCTTATCCTCTCTTCTTTTCCACAGTACATTTATTTCTAAGTGGACATGGTTAAACTAGCAAACCAGTGTTCAAATATCATTTAAGTCTACTGGAATAGTTCACCCAAAAATGAATATCTTGTCACCATTCATGCACCTTCTGAATCTACACTCACCTAAAGGATTATTAGGAACACCTGTTCAATTTCTCATTCATGCAATTATCTAATCAACCAATCACATGGCAGTTGCTTCAATGCATTTAGGGGTGTGGTCCTGGTCAAGGCAATCTCCTGAACTCCAAACTGAATGTCAGAATGGGAAAGAAAGGTGATTTAAGCAATTTTGAGCATGGCATGGTTGTTGGTGCCAGACGGGCCGGTCTGAGTATTTCACAATCTGCTCAGTTACTGGGATTTTCACGCACAACCATTTCTAGGGTTTACAAAGAATGGTGTGAAAAGGGGAAAACATCCAGCATGCGGCAGTCCTGTGGGCAAAAATGCCTTGTTGATTCTAGAGGTCAGAGGAGAATGGGCCGACTGATTCAAGCTGATAGAAGAGCAACTTTGACTGAAATAACCACTCGTTACAACCGAGGTATGCAGCAAAGCATTTGTGAAGCCACAACACGCACAACCTTAAGGCAGATGGGCTACAACAGAAGCCCCGACCGGGTACCACTCATCTCCACTACAAATAGGAAAAAGAGGCTACAATTAGCACAAGCTCACCAAAATTGGACCGTTGAAGACTCGAAAAATGTTACTTGGTCTGATGAAACTTGATTTCTGTTGAGACATTCAGATGGTAGAGTCAGAATTTGGCGTAAACAGAATGAGAACATGGATCCATCATGCCTTGTTACCACTGTGCAGGCTGCTGGTGGTGGTGTAATGGTGTGGGGGATGTTTTCTTGGCACACTTTAGGCCCCTTAGTGCCAATTGGTTTCTTGAACATGACAATGAGTTCACTGTACTAAAATAGCCCCCACAGTCACCAGATCTCAACCCAATAGAGCATCTTTGGGATGTGGTGAAACGGGAGCTTCGTGCCCTGGATGCAAATTCCCACAAATCTCCATCAACTGCAAGATGCTATCCTATCAATATGGGCCAACATTTCTAAAGAATGCTTTCAGCACCTTGTTGAATCAATGCCACGTAGAATTAAGGCAGTTCTGAAGGCGAAAGGGGGTCAAACACAGTATTAGTATGGTGTTCCTAATAATTCTTTAGGTGAGTGTATATTACACTTTCTTCTGTGAAACCAGATGTTAGGCAGAATATAACTTCTCTCTTACATACAAGGAAAATGGATGGTGACCAAAGGACCAAAAAGCAAAAATGTGCATTTGGAAATATACAATGCTATCTCACAAACAATTTGAAAGTATTTGTACGAGGTTGCTAATTCATACAAATGAGTACGACCTCACTCATGAATTTGTACGATTTGTCTATACGTGTAGGTGATGGGTAGGTGACGGGTTTAGGAGCGGGGTTTGAGGTTTGGTCATTCGTACGAAATCATGTGAATTAGCCACCTCATAAAATATGTACAAATTGCTGTGAGATTGAAACATTTCTACAAAATAATATTACATTTAACAACAAAGTGAAATGTCAAGGGAGTGCACTAAAAGGTCAGTTTTACCTGAAACAGATGAACCTGAATCTGGCAACGTTTTATTATGTTGTTCGTTGCACTTATTGCGGCAGTTCAAAAATGAAATGGTGAGTGGAGCTAAAAGGTTAATGCTCTCTCTCATGTGAACAATATACACTAGACCCTATCTAAACAAACCAACTGACCTATCGGTAAGTTACTGTTGCTAACTCTGACAAACAAACAGTTGCTAACTGTCTTACAATGACAGCTGTCAGTGTGAAACCCTTATCTCAAGATGTTTTTGGACACAGAATGTAGCGTACCCCCTCCGATTGATGGCCAAACTTTACTGATGGTTTATGAAGTTTATTACATTGTTTTTCACAGCATAAGAAGTGCGCATTAACGTCTCATTCACAAACTATCTCTCTCCGTTGCATTATCATTGACACACACAGGAAATTATACTCACCTAAAGGATTATTAGGAACACCATACTAATACTGTATTTGACCCCCTTTCGCCTTCAGAACTGCCTTAGTTCTACGTGGCATTGATTCAACAAGGTGCTGAAAGCATTCTTTAGAATTTTTGGCCCATATTGATAGGATAGCATCTTGCAGTTGATGGAGATGCACATCCAGGGCACGACGCTCCTGTTCCACCACATCCCAAAGATGCTCTATTGGGTTGAGATCTGGGGACTGTGGGGGCCATTTTAGTACAGTGAACTCATTGTCATGTTCAAGAAACCAATTTGAAATGATTCGAGCTTTGTGACATGGTGCATTATCCTGCTGGAAGTAGCCATCAGAGGATGGGTACATGGTGGTCATAAAGGGATGGACATGGTCAGAAACAATGCTCAGGTAGGCCGTGGCATTTAAACGATGCCCAATTAGCACTAAGGGGCCTAAAGTGTGCCAAGAAAACATCCCCCACACCATTACACCACCAGCCTGCACAGTGGTAACAAGGCATGATGGATCCATGTTCTCATTCTGTTTACGCCAAATTTTGACTCTACCATCTGAATGTCTCAACAGAAATCGAGACTCATCAGACCAGGCAACATTTTTCCAGTCTTCAACTGTCCAGTTTTGGTGAGCTTGTGCAAATTGTAGCCTCTTTTCCTATTTGTAATGGAGATGAGTGGTACCCGGTGGGGTCTTCTGCTGTTGTAGCCCTTCCCCCTTAAGGTTGTGCGTGTTGTGGCTTCACAAATGCTTTGCTACATACCTCGGTTGTAACGAGTGGTTATTTCAGTCAAAGTTGCTCTTCTATCAGCTTGAATCAGTCAGCCCATTCTCCTCTGACCTCTAGCATCAACAAGGCATTTTCGCCCACAGGACTGCTGCATACTGGATGTTTTTCCCTTTTCACACCATTCTTTGTAAACCCTAGAAATGGTTGGGCGTGAAAATCCCAGTAACTGAGCAGATTGTGAAATACTCAGACCGGCCCGTCTGGCACCAACAACCATGCCACGCTCAAAATTGCTTAAATCACCTTTCTTTCCCATTCTAACATTCAGTTTGGAGTTTAGGAGATTGTCTTGACCAGGACCACACCCCTAAATGCATTGAAGCAACTGTCATGTGATTGGTTGATTAGATAATTGCATTAATGAGAAATTGAACAGGTGTTCCTAATAATCCTTTAGGTGAGTGTATATGGTAAATGGACTGCATTTATATAGCGCTTTTAACAGACCAATGGCGCTTTACACATTGCCTCACATTCACCTATTCACACACCGACGGCGGTGTCAGCCATGCAAGGCGCCATCCAGCTTGTCGGGAGCAGCTGGGGTTAAGGTGTCTTGCTCATGGACACCTCGACACTTGATCAGGTGGAACCGGGGATCGAACCACCAACCTTCCAGTTTGTAGACAACCTACATGAATCACTGAGCCACTGCCGCCCCAATTATACAAAAACACTCACAGTAAACAATCATATACAGACCGTATGCCTTTTCGGGGGTGCTAATAAACTGTAAACTTTGTATCTGCAAAACAACTCTGATAAACTGCTAACATTAGCTCTCCCTTTCACTACCTGTAATACCCATCAAAATAGGAGTCCCTCCTTAGTAAGACAGATAATGCATACCTTAAACATATCTAAACACAGAAATATAAAAAAATATATACAAAGACAAATTAGACGACCAATCACAATAAAATCTGTGACATGTAGACCTTCGTTTATGTGTTTTTGACACTTTTAACGTTACATTACGTGACAACAGTTTGTTATTTCGGTTTGTATGTTAGCAGGGACTCACTAACTTTAAGTAAGGAATAATTGACGACGGGCCGTTCAATTATTAGAACAATAATGCAATAACTCCGCTTCGCGTCGTGACCGCATCACCACCTCGGGTGTGCATTATTGTTCTAATAATTGAACGCCCCGGAGTCAATTATTCCGCTTATACTACGGTTACCACACCTCAAGACATCGATCCGAAGATATATTTAAAGGGATTCGTCCGGTTTTTGTACTTAAATCGCTATTGTGAGTAGGACTATTTCTTCCGCGTCTCATTCAACGGCTCTTTTGTTAGTTCTGAAACGTCATTTTAAAGCTGTTAACGAAGGCTTGAGCCGTTGATAGCATTCTACTGCAGTTATTAATAAAGTTATTAGAGAGAGAGAGAGAGAGAGAGAGAGAGAGAGAGAGTGCTTGTGTGAATTAGGCTACCTCTGTGCTTCTCTAAACAGCGCTGTTATTACCTCACTAGGGAAAAAATGTCACGTGTAGCCTTTAAGTTGCTCCACTATATGGGCTAACTGATCAAATGGTCAGGGCAGCGCTGACACCTTTAGTGCAAACTGTAGTGCGTGTGCGAGCATGTGTTTCAGTAATGAGACAGAAAAGCTTGCCTTTGATGTCCGCTTCCGTCTGTTGGTTTTCATCTGGACTGTCTAATACTGCTGCCGCCCAGTTGTTGAACGTTTTATATTCACCGTAAATATTAAGATTTACTTTAGGAAAATCGTCTGTCATATTGTTGTTTTTTTAGTCCTGTAATTTCTGTTATTACAGTTAACTATGCGAAATGATATGGAACTGTAATGTGGTCAAGAGCTGCCTGGAACTACGTTCGCTGTGCATCTCCCAGAAAATAATTGCACACCTCAGAACGTTCATCAGCCAATCAGATTCAAGCATTCAACGGCCCCGTAGTATAATTGTAAAATAATGAGGGTATGACAACCATAAAATACTTTCAGGATACTTGGAATTAGTTTTACAGTACCCCCGGGCACATTGTTTTACCATTTTTGTAGCATAAACACTATTAAACCATTCAGAGCTTTGGATTTTCCAATGTTTCTCTATGGTTCAGAAACCTAAAGATATCTGAGTTCCAGTCCCAGCGCAACTGATGCTCAACTGCCATTGGCTGATCTGCGTTCAAGGGGAGGGGCTTACCGATAGGTCAATTGTGTTAAAAGCTTAATTAAACACATTCACTGAAGCACCCATGCCTTGTGACTTGTGCTTGGGCAAAGTGCAAAGCTTTACCAGGTGAGTTCTATATCAAGTCATTTCACTTGGCGGCCATCTTTGAAATGCTTCTCGGGCATACAAGTGCAGCTCCTACCTCTTTGAATGGGGAAACATCAAATTCTCGAAAACTGCTTACCAAGCTCACGATTTCATATTTGGAATCACAAATGAAATCTGATAACAACTGTCTTATTTTGTTTCTAAACGCTCGAATCATGACAAAAAAAAATGCATTTTTCAGCCTGGACAAAGCTAATGCACATGCAAAACTCTAAATAGCAACCAGAGCTTCTAACGGCAGCTGCAGTGACACGATGTGTCAGGGTTCTGCCCTGGCAGCCGTGTGTTCCTCTTGTCCTGCCTCCTTGTTTCCTGTTACCACGCCCCCTTGTTTAGTCCTTGTTTCACTAATTGTGCTCACCTGATCCTCATGTGCTTCTCCCTTTATATTGAGTTCCTTTCTCTCTTGTCTTTGCTGGTTCGTTGTATGTACGCATTCAGTGTTTGCTTGTTCATCTTGCCAAGTCAGTTAGAGATTTAATCTCTCCTATATTTCTGGCTTTGAGTTTATTTATTTTCAGTTTTTTCCTTTGTTCCTGAATTTTTAGTCAAGGTTCTATCTTTATTTTGCTCTAGTTTTCTCCAGGCTTTATTTTGGTTTCTCTTGTTTTCCCCTTTTCCTAGCTCCAGTTATATTTAGTTTATTGTTTGTTTCTGGTGTTCTAGTTTCGCCAGTTTTTATTTGCTTGGTTTTCTTTTGTTGTCTTGAGTGTTGTCTTGTGTTAGTTCCTGCCTCCTCCCTGGAATTCCCTACCTGCTGGTTCCCTCTGCCTGGTAGCTGGACTGGCTCTGAGTGTGTGAGCAGCATGTACGGATCCCTGCTTCATTGTGTCCTGCCCTGTCTTCACCACTACTATCTACCTGGCCTGGTCAGTCCTCAGAGGTTCTTCAACCTGCTGTATCTTGGAGCTGGTTCCAGCAGTCACACTCATCCGTCGTGTCATTGTTCTCCGTTGGCCCTGCTGTTTGGACTCACTCATCCACTACCCTCTTGTGCCTTGTTGAACTGTCCTGTCAATAAATTATCTTTGTTAACTCTGCATCTGGGTCCTCCATTTCAGAAGTCTTGACACGATGACTTTACTAATCAACGATTGGCTCTTTCATTTAGAAGGCGGGCCATATTGGGCTTTGCACTTTCTCCCATTAATAAGCAGTGTTGGGGTAATGCATTACAAATAACTTGAGTAATCCGATTACTTTTTCAAGTAACTAGTAAAATAATGCATTATTTTTTTTTTTTCAAATTTACAACAAAATATCTGAGTTACTTTTTCACATTTATTTGACCGACAGCTCTCCTGTCCCCATGTTGATAAAAATCGAGAGTAAGTGCAGAGGCGTTGTGTGTAAACATGATGGTTATTATTGTTCTAGACTAAATGTGAGCATTTATTCATCTCACTTGCACAATAAAGATTCATACTCCTCAAAATGAATAAAATCAGTCAAATGCAAAATCAGAGTACTATGCAAACCTACAATAATTACATTTTAAATAAAACTATTTTTATGCATTTAACCTACCTTTATTGACCAATGTCTTGCTGCTGACCTTTGATTCAGTTAAACCATAAGCAAAATTTACTATATTTTTTGTTTTTATTGGTAAAAAAAAAAAATTCTCCTGCGTGCTATTCTTCTATTATCCAGAATGGCAGCACAGCAGAGCTGTGCCCTCTACTGTTCATGTGTGAATTAGCATTTTTACCTCAGCCAGAGGCTTATTTCAATTTTGGTATGAAGAGGTCTTGAAACAAGCCCAGCCCAGGTGAGAAAAAGTAATGTAAAAGTAATGTAACGCATTACTTTTCTTAAAAAGTAACTCAATTAGTTACTTTTTAAGGAAGTAACGCAATATTGTAATGCATTATTATCGGAGTGCACCGTCTTCTTATATAAAGTCTTTGGCTATACCGAGCATATTTACTATGTAAAGCCATACATAAGGAGCTGGTTATGTGATACATCAAAATGTATTAGTTTACAAATCAGTTAAGCTGTGTTGTTTATATTTATCAAGCAGTAAAAACACCCTTTCCTGTGCCCAAAACCTGACGGCTGTGGATGAGAGTCCGAAAAAAGGACTCTCGATCGGATTACAAAAGGAATAAACCACTCCTTACAATCCGAATTAAATATGAATCAGATTAGGCGAATGCATTCTGATTGATGTGGTTACTTTTTTTTATTCCAATTGTGCTACTAGTCCGATTACAATCAGATTATTAGGGTCCATGTAAATGCAGCTAGTGTTACAACCGCAGAAAGACGTCAATAAACACCTTGTAAACAATGTCATGTAACTCAGAAAAGCCATTCATTAACCATTGAAGGGGTCATGAACTGGATTTTTTATTTTTTTTATACTGTTGTTTGAGGTCAACTTATGACGTTTGCGTGGTTTTTACATTCAGAAACATCTTAATGAATAAGTATAGGCTATTTTCTGCCTTGGTTTTGAGGCTCTCTGAAAACGCTCGGTTATGATGGGCATGCCGCATTGAAGACTTGGAAGTAGGCTAGGGTTGGATAAGATTTGCATATTTAATTTAATTGGTTTGAAAGCGTGTTGGAAAACGCTAACAGGGCTCGAAAAATATATTTATCAAACAAACACAATGATTCATCTCTCATCCACCCGTGATTGATTAGAATATTATTTCTGTATCATTTTGCCTGATCATCAGTGAATATAATCACGAACCGTACACACACACAGCAAACGCAATGTCTTATGCACGTGAGCTGGAACCGGCATCGTTTAGCTCCACGAGTCAGTGGGCAGGCTTGACGCGGTGCTTCTGCATCCTATGATGTCAGTGGTCGACATATTGTGAGAGCTCTCGTTTTCTGAGCCTGGTGTCTATAAAAGCTTTTCTTTGACTAACAAGGGTGTTTTCAGCTCTGAAACTTACAGGATATTCTTATATCACGATTAACTTTTATATACCAAAGGCTCAAAGGAAAGTTGATTTCTCAATTCATCACACCTTTAACTTGATAGACAGCAAGAGCGCACCAAGTGGACAGGGGTGAGAATTACAGTTACAATTCACAAAGATAACCCTCTGTGTAATCTGTCAAAATGATGGATGGTTTTCAGATTTTTCCATCTCTGCTAAAAAATTGTCAATGATGGAAAACTTCTGCAAAAGAGGTGGCAATTTTTCAAATGAGCTAGGCTGAAAATGCACTATTAAACAGCCCCAACAACACATGCACAAGCTTTAATGTCTGATAGCTTTGTGTGAGGAGCTTAATTGCAACCAGTCAAGTGACAGGATATAACCAATGATGTTTTGCATCAATGGGAACAAACTTGATTTAAAGCTTTATTTTTAATTGAACACATTGCAAGTATAACTGGAATTTGATCAAATTTGAGTGAATGAGATTAATTTGAAAGCTATCATATGACTTCAGAAGACTTGGAATATAATGAATGAGTGGTATTGCATGCACTAATTTTATGACACTTTTATGGTGCTTTTTGTCCTTTTTGCAGCTTGGCAGTGATCTGCCAATATACCATAGCAGATCTTTAGCTTCCATAAACCTGCAGCTGCTATTTGCATGCACTTCCTGTTCTCGCTTATTTCAACTGCAGCACAAATCCTCTTTCTAAATTACCAGCACCTTTACGGGAGACTGCAGTGAGTTCTGGACAGAATGACGGTGAAGAGGAGTTTTTCAGAGAGCCCTGCTGATGCTCTGGCAGGAAGCTGCTTCAGAAGCAATCACAGTCAGCCTGTGAAGAGGCAATCGAGAAAAAAAGCCGCCCAGACAGGCTGAGCTGACACGGTACATGCTGACATCAGCATAAAGTGCCACGTTAGCACGGTTAAAAATGAACAAGTAAACACGGGAACCGTTGTCATGTCTGACAAACCACTGTGCTTCACTTCATGTTTTTCTGACCACTGTTTTGTAAGGATAGCCATGTTCAGAATGGAATACTTCCGTACTGCTTTACTGCCAACTATTAAAATAAGCAAATGATAATAAGTAGGATGCATTCAATTTATTAAAGATTACAGTAAAGTATTAAGCAGCACAACTGTTTTCAACATTGATAATAACAAAGTCCCTTCACACAAAGAAAAAGGGTGTACAAATTGTACCTTTAGGGGTACAACAGCTTGTCGCTGGGACAGTATCATAGACTGTAAAAAAATATGGACGTAGTGTTAAGTAGGGACGAGCTGGCCGTTGCCATCTTGGCAGCGCGTCATCGCGCGTCACTCCCGGATAATAGAAAATGGGCAAAGAGGCGGGATGTGAGTGGAGCTGAGGTGACGCGATGACAGACAGCAGATAAATGGCTATCCACCTGTCACTCAAAGTGGCCACGCCCTTAATTATGCAGAACTTTAAGGCTTTATACCAGGGGTCGCCAACTAGCAGACTCCGGTCCGGGAGATGTGTCCATCCGGACCGCAAAGCCTTTTGACGTAATGAAATAAATATGCCACATGCCATTAAAAAATTAGTATGCTCACTGTTGCTACGTTCAGACCAGGGCCGTGCACAGACATGTTGAGGGGCAGTGGCCCAAACCACCGGGGGTGGCCCGGTGGCTGAAGGGCTTCAGGTCGATTGCTGCAACCAATCTCGGGGACGGATGCATTCGGGAATGCGTTTCTGCGTTAACATTCTGAACGGGAGCTTGTGCAGGACCGCGTCCTTCGCCAGCAGGACATCGATCTCTGACTGCAAGACATGGGCATCGCTGCTCCACACTGTGGTGAAGAGGATGCCCCTGTACTTGGGAGGCCGGTGAGCGAACTGAATCGCGTAGCCGAGTCTGATGGTACGGATGAGCCGGCGAGACGGTCCGGGGAGACCTAGCCAGGCCCCCAGGGACCAAACAAGCGAGACCAACGGCACCACAGACATACCCGGGGTGGGGCAGCGAGGTGGAGTACGCAGACCCGACTCGGGAGGCCCAGAGGCGGCCCAGAGTGTTGCCTGAGTACTCCAGGTGGGGCAGAGTATGGGTGAGAAGGCCCGGGGGCGTCCTCGGTGCCCACACTGCTGCCCCCTGGCGAAGGGGGAGAGGGGAGGAAAGGAGTGGCAAGGCCCGGGGGCGTCGCACACTGCCAACCTGACCCTCTCAGGGCCCAGGGAGGGAGGAAACTGCTCTGAGAATGTGGGTATCGCTGGACTCCGGAGAGCCAGCGGCAAGACCGAAACCGAAAAATATTCTCCCCCTGGGGGAGGGAGGGGTGCGGACACCGTCTCCCGAGCAGTTCGCCATCTCGCTAGGCTGCCCGTTCCAAGGCCGCTTGCCCTTGTGCTTGCTAGTGGACTCGCGGGACCCTGGACGGGTTGGGCACATCCCCTGTGCCCGGCCACCTGCTGCCCGGGTGGAGGCTGCTGCTTGGCTTAGCAGGGGCAGAGGCGGATGCAGGGGGGGCACCCTCGGCGACAAGCAGACGGAGGCGCTGCAGCCGACAGGATCAAGGGCAGGATGTTTTTTGTTTTTTTTTTGCCTTTTGTTTTGTTTTTGTTTTGTTTTTTAAAACCACCTCCATCTGCTTCTGGGCCACCGAGAACTCTCGACGGCGTCGCCGAAGAGGCCAGCCTGACAGACAGGGGCGTTGAGGAACCGAACTTTGTCAGACTCACGCATATCTGCCAAGTTAGCCCCAGGTTCCTGGACCACTAATGTGGACATCGCCTGACCCAGGGAGCGTGCAGTGACTTCCGTCACCCAGAGAGCGAGGTCCATCACTGCACACAGTTCCTGCATAACGCCTGAGTCGGGACTACCCTCGTGCATGCAGGACAGAGGGTAGTGAGAGGGAAAAAATTTATACAGATTATGGCCCATTTGGTGTTCCATATTTTGACACCAAATTGTTCCACACTGCTAAATTTTTCCGATGCACATCCAGGGAGCCACCAAGGAAGGCATGGCTGTCAACACTGAATCTGATTCAGCATGAGCACACACTATTATAGTGGGAAACTCAGCATCGTCATCTCCAGCACATAACAGCCCTCTCTCCGATGCAGCAATTGACATCTGTCATCTGCCAGAGCCACAAATGAAACGCTAGGTTCAACGCTAGGTTCAAAAAAGGACCAGCAATCCCATCCGGGCTACCAGCAGGCATGAGAGACAGTGGGCGTGGCCGCCAGACTCGACAGCACACGGCACGCTCAAGCCCCACTGTAATCCTCAGGTCACCAAGGCTTATTAGCCAAAGTAGCCCTTTTCTGGTGCACCAGAAAAGAAACTAGATCAGGGAATAAGCAAAGGGACTCAACCCCGTTTGAGGTTTTATAGTCTGGACCGCGCATCTAAAGAGTGCTGAGTGACGCGCTGGGTTGCCGTGGCAACCCCCGCTGTCAGCTGGCGCTCGACGGCACACGGCGCGCTGAACGCTCAAGCCCTTACGAGAAAGGTGAGACGAACAACGTGCCGACGTGACCATGCTCTCCTGAGAGAGCATGAAATCACCCACGAACGCAATCTCACATGTTTATATGTGAGAGAGATCGTGGCTGTCAAATGAGGACAGGAAACAACCGCATCCAGAAACACACATCTGGATGTGTGTGGTTTGAAATGACATCTTGAAAAAGACGCAGGGTCAAACCGTGTTGCTTTTTTAGCAGAGGAAAAACCGCTCCGAGAAGTGCTGAGGCAGACAGGGGAAATGACCGCGGCTCACAGCAGTTCAACGGTGCAAGCCTGCTGTGAGCACTCAAAGGAAAACGCCCAGCGAGCTGTGAGAACAGCTGTTTGTTTTCTTCTTTGCTTGCGACCACCGCTGTAAGGCACCGTAACACCGACACTGGAAGCACGTAGGCAGTTTTCCTCTCTCTCTCATGACTCGTAGACAAAACACTCTTCGTAGGAACATAGAAATGCTCGGCTCCGAAGTTGAAAGCGATATGCGGTACTTCCACTGCCGTATTTATACCCGCAACGTGGGGCGGCGCGTGGAATGCGTGAACCGCATGCCAATGTTCATTGGCTCGTTTCTATACACTCGAAGTAGATTGGTCTCTAAAAACAGATCCCAATTCGTCGGTCCGTGACCGACTGAAAAGGAACCAAGTTTTCCGTGATGAATGGATTGAAAAAAAAAATCGCATTTATTCTTCCTGCATCCTGTACGAGGCCTGTGTGTCTCATTTGCTCTGATTCCGTTGAGGTTGTGGGAACATTAAATAAAATGTTTCTTGCACTTTTTAATTTTTCCAACACTGATAGCACTTTATTTTTGCCTGTTTGTGTTTCTGAATGATATTGCTAATGATATTTCACCAGTGCAATTTGAAGCACAGAAGAGAGCAGTGTTCAATATTAGATACATTTAGTTTAGACTATACATGTGAATGAACATAAACTGTGTTATGAGATTTCAGATTTTCTGATCCATTTTCTGGTTTGCATTCATTGATTTTTATTATTTATCTCAGTTCAGCAGGAAAAAGCACTCTAGTTGCTAGTAATGTTGAAATGAATGTATTTTCAGTGCAGATTTAGAGATGAAGGCATTTTTTTTTTTCATTATATTTTTGTCAGACATGGTTACTGGTTGAATTTAGATATTTTTTACCAAAGCAACTTAAAGGACAAAACAGAATAACAACAAAATGAGATACATTTTGTGAAGGATTACCTATGTTTGCTTTAACAATATGAACAGACATGTTTTGTCCATATGAGAACATATTATATTTTGTTAAATTAAGAACAAATGCTATCTACACTAATTTCTTTAGTCTGGCAATAAACATAAATTATTGTTTTTAGCTATATAATTGTCCGGACCTCTGCGCTTTTAGTTGAAGACCCCTGTTCTATTGCATCTGTTCATATAGTAATAGAGCTGGTCGGTCTATAGTATAATTTCCTAAAGAGGTCATTCCGGACACCTCCCTCAAGATAAAGGTCAAACTGCATGTCCATCTGAAATGGTCCAATCAGAATAGTTTATGAGGGCACCTTGGCCCTTAATAAAACGCTAAGAGGGATTGAGGACATCTCCAGCCAGTGTGGAAATGAGCCAAAGCTTTCATTAAGAAACAACCACCGTATTTTGCTACCTTTAGCCTAACACTGTCGTTTTATGTGTCATTAATTATGATTAATTATGAATTTCTAAAATAGCATTAACAGTGATTACAGCAAGTATTTCTACACAAGCGCCAAATGTTCTGTCCTCATGCAAAGTGACTTTTAAACAGACATTAACAAACATCAGGGAAATCTGAATTATCATCACAAACAGTGAGTAAAGGATCTTTTACAGTACAGACAGTTGTTATAGCAAAATAAACCCCTATATGATATTCAGGACTCTGATGCAGGACTGAAGTGGTGTATATTGCAATAATAAATGATCAAAATATTTAACTAACTATCTAACCAACTAAACAACTCAGCCAACGAACTTAGTGACTTACTAACTTGCTTCTTTTAAATTCAATACATCAGGAAAAAATTATCTTGACAAACTATACAGGTCAAGTCAGGTCTATTGAGATTAATATTTTGATGTAAATTCTTGAGAGAAGAAGAGTTTTATAAAAGAGATATAATTAAAACCCAGTACAGCTAGTAGCTGCCTGGGGCTATGGTCAGTTATATAATTTAGTGGTCATTATATTAAAAACAATTGACTGCAGGGTGGCGCAATTGACCAGAGTAAAGTATTCGAGAGAACCGTGTAATAATTAGGATTAGTGCAGGAAGGTGTTCTCGGGTTATAAAGACGTCCCTAGCAGGGCCGTAACCACCGTAGGCTTTTTAATACTTTTTATAATTATTTCTTTAAATTAAAAAAAATTATTACGGCCTTGCCTTATAGCAATGGATTTAAATACGTTTCTGGAGATTTAGTCTCTGATTGAAATTCCTGCTCTTCTAGAACATCACAGCAGGGATTCTGACATAACCTGACTTTTAGGGGCTCAGTTTTTAGCTCAGGATCATGCCCAAATCTACAGCCGCAGACCTCAGACAGATCAGATGCCACCAGACATAATTCAGAAGCATTGAGAGCGTCCACAAAAAAAAATTATCAGGGAAACTTTTTTCAATGATTTCTGTCGGTTATGAATATTTTATGCATGGTATTCCAATAATATTCCATAAATGCTTATAGCACTGAGACCATGCCATAGAGCTGAGTACTGCGTTTAAAACAAGACACTGCAGTGATTAAGATCTATGTTACATTAACTGCAAGAGTGCTTCATTAATTTGTCTGCACCTCTTGGGTACCTCAGTCAGTGAGCATAAGGCAAAGAAAAGAGAGAAAGGAGAAGAAAGAACTCATTGAAGCGCAAAAGCTAGAGGTATAACAGAGTTCAGTGCATGTTTAGCACAGTAACACCTCTAAAGGGCAGACACTGGCCTCCGGGCCCAACACACTTCCATACTCTGGGCCCGACACACTCCCATCTATCTCTCAGACACACCCACACACGTCTAGTTCACTTCATCTTTGTGGGGACTCCCATGTCTCCCAGACAAGCTTCCACTCTGCACTGCAGCCGTTTATTCAGCTATTCATATTTAATGCAGTGGAGATGCAGTTCAGGTCATCGTGAATACACATGTCCTGCAATATTAGCCCTGTTACAAAACCTAGAGTCCTTAATGCATTTGTATTTTTCAGGAGTGTCTCCATGATACAAGCCGAATATTTGATTTTCTGAAATCACGCACGCACACACACACACACTATATTTCCAAAAGTTTTGGGACACCTGCCTTTACATGCACATGAACTTTAATGACATTTATAATATCATGTAAGCTTTTTGGTACACCCCAAACAAGGGACTTTATAGTAATTGATATTATTAATACTAATCAGCAAGTCCAAGAATTACTTGGGTATGCAGAGCATTCACAGCTTATATGGACCGTACGCCACTGTTATATATACAATATATTGTAAAAACATTTCTATGAAGTTGAATTCATTGTGCCTGAATTTTAAATGCAAGAAGAAAAAAGAAATAACACTAACATGAACTGTACTGTGGAATTTATTGTACCTTAAAGTCAAAATATAATATAGTATATTTATTATTTTATGTTATATTATTTCTTTCATGATTTACTCAAAAAATTACTTTAACTTCAGAATAATTGTTTCCCCTAAAAAAAAGAAAAAGAGGATTATGTAAAGAGACTCTTCTAACATATCATAGTAGCATGAGGGCCGGGTCGGTAGTTCACAAGCTCTGTTCTGATAGGTTGCCATGTCAATTACAGCAGTTCCCTTGATACTTCTGACTCTAAGGTCATCTCGCCTTGATGGAGACATTAAACAGAATCTCTTCTCTCTAACGAAGGGGGGTGACAGCTCGCCTCTGCGCAGTTATCCCCATTCCCGTCTCCTCCACCTTTGATTTTCTTTCCATTACTCTCTGTTCATTCCATATTAATTATCCTATGTGATAACAAGAGCATCTGCAGCAATGGCTTCTGCCTCTCCATCTTAATGAGCAATCAAAACATCGTCTGCCACACTGCGATGTTTAATTGTTGCGGGAAAGCGCGGAGGTTTTGAAGTGCCTCTCAGGATGGAAACAATTTAGAGAATGTGGGACCAATATGGACAGAGTGTGAAAGAGTGCTTATGCTGTATGCGGTCTTCCTGTACAACTCCGTCACACATTCAGAGACAAAGACAGGAACAATTTGAAACATGCTCTTGAAAATACTTCATTATAAAACTAATATAAATTGTACATTTAAATCCAAAATAAACTAAATTTAGTTGATGGGCCACACTGACTTCCATTGTATGGAAAAAATGTGGCCCATCAACTGTTTGGTTACTGACATTCTTCAAAATGTCTTCCTTTGTGTTCAGCAGAAGAAAGAAATTCATACACTGTAAAAAATTATAGGAGTCATGACAACATATGTTTTTAAGCTAATTTAACTCAAAATCAAAATAATTTAAGCAATTTCAACTTTTTAATTTAAGTTATACAAGATTCAACTCAAAATGGTAAGTCAGTTGAATGTAAATTGTAATATAGAGAGTGGAAATGAACTTGTACACTGTTAACAAAATATTGTTGGTTTAACTTAAAAAAAATTAGTAACCTGGTTGCCTTAAAAATTTTAGCTCATTGAAATAAAAAATTGAGTTAATACAATGAAGTAAATTGGTTTAATAAATGGAAACTTAAAATATTATTGTATCTGAACCACAAATAAAAATGTTGTGATAAATCATGAAAATAGCACAATTTGGCATGTTTCACTGCATAATTACAAATAAAATACACAATTACGCAATAAGCGTAAAAAATATTTGAATAATATTTGAATAAAGGGTGATGTCGATTCTCAAATGTTTATTGTATTAATAAAATTTTTTAATTTCAATTAACTCAAAATGTTAAAGCTACACTGTGTAACTTTTTTAGTTTATTCTTAGCTAAAAACACTTAGTTCTTTCAAAAATATATGTGCTCATTAATGTATATTTACTTCTTTCAAGTAATAAAGTATTCTCGTATGTTTTTAATATGCCATTGGAAATACATACGGGTAAGGGGTTCGAATGGGGGTCGCCATGTTGCCCCTCCATCTTGAAAGTACATTAGCCAAAGAGGGACATACCCGTAAATTCAAGCTTCGCCTTTCGCGTTTTAACACTCGATGGCACCGTGTCGAATGTGAAGAGGGGGATTGGTGGATTGAACTGGAAGCCATGTTAATCTTGGACTAAATCGGCCACCGTAGGAGTTAAAACGAAATCGTAATTGGGAGGAACAGAAACTAATATGTACTGGATGGTCATATACCTTTTCACCGCTAGATGGGGGAAAATATCACACAGTGTAGCTTTAAGGCAACCAGGTAACTTACTTTTTAATATATATATATATATATATATATATATATATATATATATATATATATATATATATACAGGTCCTTCTCAATAAATTAGCATATTGTGATAAAGTTCATTATTTTCCATAATGTAATGATAAAAATTTAACTTTCATATATTTTAGATTCATTGCACACCAACTGAAATATTTCAGGTCTTTTATTGTTTTAATACTGATGATTTTGGCATACAGCTCATGAAAACCCATCTCAATAAATTAGCATATTTTATCCGACCAATAAAAGAAAAGTGTTTTTAATACAAAAAAAGTCAACCTTCAAATAATTATGTTCAGTTATGCACTCAATACTTGGTCGGGAATCCTTTTGCAGAAATGACTGCTTCAATGCGGCGTGGCATGGAGGCAATCAGCCTGTGGCACTGCTGAGGTGTTATGGAGGCCCAGGATGCTTCGATAGCGGCCTTAAGCTCATCCAGAGTGTTGGGTCTTGCGTCTCTCAACTTTCTCTTCACAATATCCCACAGATTCTCTATGGGGTTCAGATCAGGAGAGTTGGCAGGCCAATTGAGCACAATAATACCATGGTCAGTAAACCATTTACCAGTGGTTTTGGCACTGTGAGCAGGTGCCAGGTCGTGCTGAAAAATGAAATCATCTCCATAAAGCTTTTCAGCAGATGGAAGCATGAAGTGCTCCAAAATCTCCTGATAGCTAGCTGCATTGACCCTGCCCTTGATAAAACACAGTGGACCAACACCAGCAGCTGACATGGCACCCCAGACCATCACTGACTGTGGGTACTTGACACTGGACTTCAGGCATTTTGGCATTTCCTTCTCCCCAGTCTTCCTCCAGACTCTGACACCTTGATTTCCGAATGACATGCAAAATTTGCTTTCATCCGAAAAAAGTACTTTGGACCACTGAGCAACAGTCCACTGCTGCTTCTCTGTAGCCCAGGTCAGGCGCTTCTGCCGCTGTTTCTGGGTCAAAAGTGTCTTGACCTGGGGAATGCGGCACCTGTAGCCCATTTCCTTCACACGCCTGTGCACGGTGGCTCTGGATGTTTCTACTAGAGACTCAGTCCACTGCTTCCGCAGGTCCCCCAAGGTCTGGAATCGGTCCATCTCCACAATCTTCCTCAGGGTCCGGTCACCTCTTCTCGTTGTGCAGCGTTTTTTGCCACACTTTTTCCTTCCTACAGACTTCCCACTGAGGTGCCTTGATACAGCACTCTGGGAACAGCCTATTCGTTCAGAAATTTCTTTCTGTGTCTTACCCTCTTGCTTGAGGGTGTCAATGATGGCCTTCTGGACAGCAGTCAGGTCGGCAGTCTTACCCATGATTGCGGTTTTGAGTAGTGAACCAGGCTGGGAGTTTTTAAAAGCCTCAGGAGTCTTTTGCAGGTGTAATTAGTTGATTCAGATGATTAGGTTAATAGCTCGTTTAGAGAACCTTTTCATGATATGCTAATTTATTGAGATAGGAATTTTGGGTTTTCATGAGCTGTATGCCAAAATCATCAGTATTAAAACAATAAAAGACCTGACATATTTCAGTTGGTGTGCAATGAATCTAAAATATATGAAAGTTAAATTTTTATCATTACATTATGGAAAATAATGAACTTTATCACAATATGCTAATTTATTGAGAAGGACCTGTATATGTATATATATATATATATATATAAAAAATAAAAATAAATAAAAATAAATTTATTTATATATTATTATAATATTATATAATATTATAATATAATATAATATTATAATATATATATTATTAAATTATATATATATAATTATTTTTTTTATTTATTTATTTATTTTTTTTACAGTGTAGAGGTTTGGAACAACTGGAGGGTGAGTAAATGATGACAGAATTTTCATTTTTGGGCGAACTATCCCTTTAAGTGCTCTTAATGAGATACTGAAACATCAGAAAATAGCAATGTATGTGTACAAGTATCCCTATGAGAGCTTTGACTACCCTATATAGTTGAACCTAAACCATCCAAAACAAAGTTGCAAAAATGGGTCATTCAGTTGGTGCAGATATTATATTCTATGATAATGATTCAATGATAAAAAAAAAAAGTGTTGAAAACACAAATATAATTGGAGGGAGCATTTGCTTTTTTAACTGAAAATAGGTCAAGGATAGCATGTTGCTCAGAGATGTGGCCTGGCATGTAGAACACGTTCCGACATGTTGTGCGGTGGCAATTATAGTGTGTATGGGAGACCCGAGATCCAATTCCTCTTATGGTCATTTCCCAATCCCATCCCTTTACATGTTCTCTCTCAATTAAAGCAAAAAAGAATATAAAATAAAAGTATATATATACACACACACACACACACACATACCAGAGTGCTTGCCTCTTGCATAGATGATCTTGACCAAAAATGTATGTACCTCTTGATGAAAATAAATGCTGTGATTTTTTTTTCCTATCAAGAGGTGCATCAATTTTTGGTCAAGATTTTGTATTGACAATGCAAGAGTCCAGCACTCGGTAAAGTCTCCTCCAGCACATTCCAATGACTTGGTCTGGACTCAGAGGTGTCAATTCATGTGTGAAAATGATCCTTCATGCTCCTCCCAACCAGTCTATCATAGTTTGAGCCTGATGGATCTTGACATTGTCATCCTGGAATATGGCCATGATGTGTCTTCCTACAGGGTTGTTTAAGAAATGAAAAGCTACACACTCCATCAATTAGGGTTGGAAGAACTGTTGCCAAACATACAGTATAACATGCTAGAAACATAAAAATCACTGCAAAAATGTTCCAATCATTGACTCTTAAGCATTTGACAAATTAAATCCAAACAGTGACTATTTTTTTGGCTGTGCAGTGTATATATATACACACACATACATACAGTGTGTATATACGTATGTATGTATGCATGTTTTGCATCATATTCGGTAACACTTTATTTTCAAGAGTCCTTGTTACATATGTTACATATACTTACAATAACAGTAAATTATGCACAATTGACCTCTCGGTAAGCCCCGCCCCACTTAGTTTCTGTTGTTAACAAAAACAATGGAGTTGCTATATCTTACAATGACAGCTGTCAGTGTGAAAATCTTATCCCAAGATGTTTTTGGACACAGAATGTAGCGTATACCCCGTCTGAATGATGGCCAAACTTTACTGATGGTTTATCAAGCTTATTATGTTCTTCTTCACTCCAAAAAATCATCGTAAGAGCTGAACAAACAAAGCATAAGAAGTGCGCATTAGCGTCTCATTCACAAACTATCTCTCTCCATTGTTCTCTCCGTAGCATTACCATTAACATACACAGCAAATTACACAAAAACACTCACAGTAAACAAACATATACACAGAGCTTAAGACTTTTCGGGGGTGCTGTTAATAACTGGTAAACATTGTATCTGCAAAACAACTCCGATAAACTGCATGCAAGCTTTCCCTTTCACTACCCGTAGACTATAATACCCATCAAAATAGGAGTCCTCTTTAGTAAGACAGATAATGTAGACCTTAAACATATCTAAAATTAAATTAATTTACATTTAACCACTTTAATATGGAGAGGCACTGAAATGTAGACCTTCGTGGTTTTGACACACACCGTTACATGACGTGAGAACAGTCAATTATTTGGGTTTGTATGTTAGCAGGGACTTTAATCGTAACTTAATGAGAGTATGACAAACAGAAAATCCCCTTTAGGATCCCTGGAATCAGTGTTACACTCTAAAAAAAAAAGGTTCTATATGGCACCAAAAATGGTTCTTGGCTCGTAATCATAGGGGAACCTTTTTAAGTGCTATATAGCACCAATTTTGGTGCTTCAGTGGTTCTTCAGCGGTTCTTCAGAAGTTCTTCACCGGTTCTTTGACTAAGGTGCTATATAGCACCGCTAACTAAGGTGCTATATAGCACCGCTACCATATACAGAACATGTTAAGATATGGTGCTATATAGCACCAAAAGTGGTTCCCCTATGATTACGACGAAGAACCATTTTTGGTGCCATATAGAACCTTTTTTTTTTTAGAGTGTACAGTACCTCAGGCACGACATTTTAGCATTTTTGTAGCATAAACACCATCAAGCCGATGAGAGCTTCGGATTTTCCATTGTTTCTCTATGGCGCTGAAACCTAAAGATATCCGAGTTCCGGTCCCAGCGCAACTGATACTCAACTGCCATTGGCTCATCTGCGTTCGAGGGGAGGGGCTTACTGATTGGTCAATTACATGTAAAGACAACCAAATCCTACCCTAACCCTTAAGTAAGTACATGTAAGTACATACTCGCAACTTAAATGTATAACTAATGACACCTTAAAACTAGATGAGTAAAGTTTGATGACAAACTTTGAAGTTGGCTTGAGATAGCCAGACAAGAAAGTTTGAAAATATTGAATATTGAAGGTTTTACAGTTAAAGTAGTTTGAAGTTTAAATGTTTTGAAGGTTTAAATGTTCGTCATGTTTAATTCATTTACTTTTATTTTTGAAATGTACTAGCAATTTTTTTAAGTGATTTTTGAAGTACATCTCAATTTTATTATGCCTTTTTTGATTCAATCACTGACTAACAATATCAGTGAATTCAGGGAACAAAAATATAAAATGCATCACAATGTAAAATATGAGCATTTAAATCTGTATCCTACCATATTATTTACACTTATATCACATTATTACTCATGCAGAGGCCTGTTGCCGTGCTTATCAGTCCTCTATTTGCCTCAAATTTTCTCACCATGACGACCGCTGGAATCAGACTCCCTGTCTGGCCGATGGGAGATACAGTGCTGATGAGATCAGTAGTGGCCAATTTGGTCAGGGTCAACACTCATTGCAGCCCATTTAATTTTAATTGGTTTAAAATATAATCAATTTCGTAATGTCAAATCCAATGTTTGTCATCTCTCTCTCCCTCACTGAAAAAAGGCAAATAGCTTTCATGGGCGACGTGCTGCTATACTGATTTATTGCATTGTATTCAGAAGTGTGTTTGCGGTTTGACATAGTTAATTGGTAGCATCTGATAAATACAGTGAAGAGGTTGGGAAGTAAGCGCTCTCAGAGTTATAGTAATTTAGCCCCCGACCTCTTAATAATGTAAGAGAGATTGCTTAGAGCATGAGTGGAAAGAGATGATTATTGGTTAGGTAAGTGATTTTTTTCTTGTTATTAATTATTTCCTTTGTGTTGTGCAAAATAGTAATCACAAAAAAGGGAAATTATTTAGCAGTGCTTACTAAGACAAGTATCAATATTATCATCGCTCATGCAAACAGTTTGAACACACACCTACATATTCGACCACCTCATTCCACACTGTTTGTAACAGACATGCACTCTTAAAAATAAAGGTTCTTTATTGGCATCTACAGTTCTTTGAAGAACAATAATCATCATCCACAGAAACTTCCAATTGCAAAGAAAGTTCTTTATAGTGGAAAAGGTTCTTCAGATTAACAAATGCTTAACAAAAAGAAAAAAATGGTTCTTTTAAGAACTGTATCCAATGATACCTCAAATCATGTGCCTTGTGCAGGAGATGTATGGTAATACTTTTTTAAGTGATGAGACATAAACATTAAGCCTTAAGCTAGACTTCTGTGATCAAACGTGCTGCGTAACAAACATGAATAAATCTCATTGTTTCTTGATGAAACTCAAACGTGCTGTGTAACACGAGAATAAACCTAATTGGTTCTCGAGGAAGCTCAAACGTGCTGGGTAACACAAGAATAAACCTCATTGGTTCTTGCTGAAGCTCAAACGTGCTGCGTAACATGAGAATAAACCTCATTGGTTCTTGAGGAAGCTCAAACGTGCTGCGTAACACGATAATAAACCTGTTTGGTTCTTGAGGAAACTCAAACGTGCTGCTTAACATGAGAATGAACCTCATTGGTTCTTGAGGAAGCTCAAATGTGCTGCCTAACACAAGAATGAACCTCATTGGTTCTTGAGGAAGCTCAAATGTGCTGCGTAACATGAGAATGAACCTCATTGGTTCTTGAGGAAGCTCAAATGTGCTGCGTAACACAAGAATAAACCTCATTGGTTCTTGAGGAAACACAAACGTGCTGCGTAACACAAGAATAAACCTCATTGGTTCTTGAGGAAACTCAAATGTGCTGCGTAACATGAGAATGAACCTCATTGGTTCTTGAGGAAACAAAAACGTGCTGCGTAACAAGAATAAACCTCATTGGTTCTTGAGGAAGCTCAAATGTGCTGCGTAACACAAGAATAAACCTCATTGGTTCTTGAGGAAACACAAACGTGCTGCGTAACACAAGAATAAACCTCATTGGTTCTTGAGGAAACTCAAATGTGCTGTGTAACACAAGAATAAACCTCATTGGTTCTTGAGGAAACACAAACGTGCTGCGTAACACAAGAATAAACCTCATTGGTTCTTGAGGAAACTCAAATGTGCTGCGTAACATGAGAATGAACCTCATTGGTTCTTGAGGAAACACAAACGTGCTGCGTAACACAAGAATAAACCTCATTGGTTCTTGAGGAAACACAAATGTGCTGCGTAACACAAGAATAAACCTCATTGGTTCTTGAGGAAGCTCAAACGTGCTGTGTAACACAAGAATAAACCTCATTGGTTCTTGAGGAAGCTCAAATGTGCTGCGTAACACAAGAATAAACCTCATTGGTTCTTGAGGAAGCTCAAACGTGCTGTGTAACACAAGAATAAACCTCATTGGTTCTTGAGGAAACTCAAATGTGCTGCGTAACATGAGAATGAACCTCATTGGTTCTTGAGGAAACACAAACGTGCTGCGTAACACGAGAATAAACCTCATTGGTTCTTGAGGAAACACAAATGTGCTGCGTAACACAAGAATAAACCTCATTGGTTCTTGAAGAAGCTCAAATGTGCTGTGTAACACGATAATAAACCTCATTGGTTCTTGAGGAAACTCAAACGTGCTGCGTAACACAAGAATAAACCTCATTGGTTCTTGAGGAAACACAAACGTGCCGTGTAACATAAGAATAAACCTCATTGGTTCTTGAGGAAACACAAACGTGCTGCGTAACACAAGAATAAACCTAATTGGTTCTTGAGGAAACACAAATGTGCTGCGTAACACGATAATAAACCTCATTGGTTCTTGAAGAAACACAAACGTTCTGCGTAAGCGTAACACAAGAATAAACCTCATTGGTTCTTGAGGAAACACAAATGTGCTGCGTAACACGATAATAAACCTCATTGGTTCTTGAAGAAACACAAACGTTCTGCGTAAGCGTAACACAAGAATAAACCTCATTGGTTCTTGAGGAAACACAAACGTGCTGTGTAACACAAGAATGAACCTCATTGGTTCTTGAGGAAGCTCAAATGTGCTGTGTAACACGAGAATGAACCTCATTGGTTCTTGAGGAAACTCAAACGTGCTGCTTAAAATGAGAATGAACCTCATTGGTTCTTGAGGAAGCTCAAATGTGCTCAAATATAATCCTGGTGACTGTTGAGAGATGCCATGGCCAACGGGAACACATTCCAGCACTGGAGAGAACAGTGTCGACATTTCTGATGCATCAGACAAACTGTGTGCGCATGTCACAAAATGATTCCAATTGAAAGCGTCAGCACATGTAAACACCAGATCGGTTTAGATAACGTCTCATGTAAACAGTCCACTGAATCTTTCAATCAGAAATGACAAAACAAGTGCGCATGTAAACGTGGCTATTAGCTCAAATGTGCTGTGTATGTATGCGGATGTGTGAGATGATGAATGTTTATATGTGGAAAAAAGCCTCAATTCAATCTGTTCATCATATAAAGCGATTGTGTCTATTCAGAAAATGTTGGACTAAACTGCTCAATTCATATGGATTAGTGTAACGATGTCTTACGATGAGCTTTTTGAAGCGTTAAAGAGGGAGTTGGGTAGCTGTCAATGGAGAGACAGAAAGCTCTCAGGTTTCATTCAAATATCTTCATTTGTGGTCTGAAGATGAACGAAAGTCTTAAGTGAGGGTGATTTATTAATGACAGGATTTAATTTTTGGGGTGAAATATCCCTTTAAACTGCCCCTTTTAACCAGAGCTAGTGAGCCCACAACATCCTGGCTTAACAGTGCAAGAGCAAGCAAACATACACAGCATATTCAGAAAAGATGTAGATGTAACAGATACCTGTCTGACATTCTTCGCAACGCAATGCAATCCAGCTTTAAAAAAGGTCAAACTGGTTGTTATGCAGGTCGACGCGAGACTGAACCTGTTGTCATGGTGCATCAGTTCTTGAACTCATTTAAATTCACTGAGAGCGTAGCAAGAAAGTACAATTTCATGAAGCCAAGAGTCATTGTTTTCCTTCTACAGAATATCAAAGCAATCAATAGAACTTGTTTTTGCTCTAAGCACAAAATGTTTTACTGCTTACTATGTAGACTTCATACTTTCTTCCTGCTTGGCAGTGTCAGAAAAATCACCTTTTCGTGACACTGTCTGCAGTTCTTTTTCATGCATAGTGTATAGTTAAAAGCAGCGTATGATGCTTCCATTGCCTGATGTACTGAAGCTATAGGGTGCTCTGAATGAGTTCCCTGATGTGCTGCCCAGTCTGAAGTGGCCATTACGATACCTTGATTCAGGCTCTAACCCTTTGAAAAGTGGCAATTCTGAAAGGACTCATATAATAGGAATTGCAAACGGTAAGGCACAATTGTTTCACAATGCTGCTAGTTTATCATGGACACTTCTGGACAATTCAGAGATGAGAACAGTCCGATCTCAACAACTCACAGTTCTGGTGATTCATCTGCTCTCAGCTCAACTTGTTCTCATGGGAGAACAGCATTCTCTTAGTGCCCGGGACACTGAAATACATCAAAACACAAGGGGGAAAAAAGTTCCACACCAGAGTTTCCATATTTTTCTCATAAAAAATTGTTTGCCGATTAGTGAGTATTTGCATGTTAAGTGTGGTTCTAACATGCTTACTGTGGCGAGCAGCGAGGCCGAGGGACCGTGAGGGCGGGACGAGGCGGCGCTCATCGGGGATGATGAGCGCCAGCTGTGAGTCGCAGCGATCTCGGCCCTCGCGGAGGAGTGAGGGACTATAAAGGAGGAGCGACGACAGTGAGGGACGAGAGAGGACCAGGCCTGGACGTTTTGTTATGTGCACGCTGCAGTCGTCCGCGAGGGGCTGCAGCTTTTTATTTTCATTTTGTGTTTGTGTGTGTGTAGGCGGCAGTCGACCGTGAGGGGCTGCCGCCGCAATTTTATTTTGTGTTTATTTTTTATTAAATACTTTGATTGTCCGCCGCTTCCCGCCTCCTTCTTCCCGTGCCAACAAGCTTTACTACACTTACATTTACATTTACATTTATGCATTTAGCAGACGCTTTTATCCAAAGCGACTTACAACTTGTGAGAACATGAAGCGATAGGTCATGAAGAGTCGAGAAGCGCAATAAGAGCCTGAAATCCTGAGACCATGTACATTGCTCAGTGTAGCACAGGCTAGAGTAGGGAGGGAAGAAGAAAGAGAAAGAAGAAAGAGGAAATTTTTTTTTTTTTTTATGAGGTTAAGTGCTCACGGAAGAGCTGAGTTTTAAGTTGATTTTTGAATGATGTCAATGATTCTGCGTTACGGATGGTGTTGGGAAGATCGTTCCACCTGCTGGGAACGTTGAATGAAAATGTTCTGGAAAGGGATTTTTTCCCCCTCTGTGATGGTACCACAAGCCGTCATTCCTTTGCTGAGCGAAGGCTTCTGGTTGGGGTGTGGATTTGTAGAATGGGGTCAAAGTAAGCAGGAGCTGAGCGCGTGGTGGCTCTGTATGCAAGGGTCAGCGCCTTAAACTTGATGCGAGCAGCGAGTGGTAGCCAGTGCAGGGAGATGAAGAGAGGTGTGACGTGGGTCCTTTTGGGCTCGTTGAAGACAAGACGTGCTGCTGCATTCTGGATCATTCGAAGTGATTGGATCGCACAAGAGGGGAGTCCAACCAGAAGCGCATTGCAGTAGTCAAGTCTAGAAATAACCAGGGCCTGGACAAGAAGCTGTGTTGCGTGCTCTGTTAGGAACGGTCTAATCTTTCTGATGTTGTGGAGCGCAAACCGGCATGAGCGAGCCGTCTTAGAAATGTGTTCTCTGACATGCTTACATTCCAGACTACGGAATACGGAATATAATGATAAATAAATAAATAAATAACCACAGGTAAAAACAATCCCATAACAACATCGTAGTAAAATGTATCTAATTCAGCTTGTCGGCAATGGTATCTTGTTGTTCCTAAAGCAGTTTCACGAGTTCACACTTACAAATAAGTCAGCTAGAATAAATGGTATGCGTATTTGGCGTGCTGTCCGAGGAGAGGGCTCCGAGCTCGGTATTTGGCCCGAACCCAGAGTACTCCCTCCGTATCACCCCGTGAGTGTGAGGAAGACGGGGTGGTGGAGGGATGCTGAAAACCTGTCAAGGAACTTTGTTGAGTTGACTGGGTATTTATATGATCCTCCACTTGTGCTGATTGGGTAGACATGTTGATTACTGATTGCTGTTGTTTGAATGACATTATGATTGGATAGATCATTTGAACATGCTCCTCCCGAACTTTGTTAATGAAACATCATCTCAAGAGGATTTTGGCCAATTAGAAGATGCCACAACATGAAAAGACATAGGAGAGAGCAGGGCACAACCTAACGCTTTTTGACTTTCTCAGTTTGTGTAAATCCATTTGGGGTTCAGAGTATTTATTTTTTCACACATTAATTGCACACGTCTTGTACAATTATGTGGTTTTGTTTCATTAATACAGTGTATACTTTTTTCTTGATTTACCCCGAAAGAATGGAAGTGAAATGTGACAACATGCCCCATAGGTGGGGTACATTGTAACATGTGGTGGGGCACAATGTAACATGACCAAATAACAGTTTAAAATGTTACCTGATATAATCAAAAAAATATACAAGACAAACTAAAATATTTTGTCTACAAAATACAATTATTAACTTTTTAAAATAAAATAATGGCATTTTGAATCATTAAAAATATAAGCAATTTTGAGTTTGACTTCAAACACCGCTAAATACAGCTATACAGCATAGTTCAAACCATAATAATAATTAATCATTTCTGAACATTAACTCTCAGACATTATTCACCCTTTTCTCATGGTTTCTCAAAAGAATTCATAAAAGTATAGAATATAATGTCATATTTTTAATAGGGGCTCATTGTAACGCAGTGTTACAACGCACCCCACCTGCACAACTGGGATTTAAATCACGGCTTGTGTCTTAAAACAGAGATGAAAACTAAAGTAAGAAATTTACTTTTGCTATGGTTAAATACATGTTCAGAAATATCTTCCAGAGATGGTTTTATTCTGGCGCTATTTTTTCTCTAAATAATGTTGATATGGCAACTAGTAAATTGTCTGATCAAGACAATCTCCTGAACTCCAAACTGAATGTCAGAATGGGAAAGAAAGGTGATTTAAGCAATTTTGAGTGTGGCTTGGTTGTTGGTGCCAGACGGGCCGGTCTGAGTATTTCACAATTTGCTCAGTTACTGGGATTTTCACGCACAACCATTTCTAGGGTTTACAAAGAATGGTGTGAAAAGGGGAAAACATCCAGTATGCGGCAGTCCTGTTGGCAAAAATGCCTTGTTGATGCTAGAGGTCAGAGGAGAATGGGTCGACTGATTCAAGCTGATAGAAGAGCAACTTTGACTGAAATAACCACTCGTTACAACCGAGGTATGCAGCAAAGCATTTGTGAAGCCACAACACGCACAACCTTGAGGCGGATGGGCTACAACAGCAGAAGACGCCACTGGGTACCACTCATCTCCACTACAAATAGGAAAAAGAGGCTACAATTAGCACAAGCTCACCAAAATTGGACCGTTGAAGACTGGAAAAATGTTGCCTGGTCTGATGAGTCTCGATTTCTGTTGAGACATTCAGATGGTAGAGTCAGAATTTGGCGTAAACAGAATGAAAACATGGATCCATCATGCCTTGTTACCACTGTGCAGGCTGGTGGTGGTGTAATGGTGTGGGGGATGTTTTCTTGGCACACTTTAGGCCCCTTAGTGCCAATTGGGCATTGTTTAAATGCCACGGCCTACCTGAGCATTGTTTCTGACCATGTCCATCCCTTTATGACCACCATGTACCATGTAAATCTCCATCAACTGCAAGATGCTATCCTATCAATATGGGCCAACATTTCTAAAGAATGCTTTCAGCACCTTGTTGAATCAATGCCACGTAGAATTAAGGCAGTTCTGAAGGCGAAAGGGGGTCAAACACAGTATTAGTATGGTGTTCCTAATAATCCTTTAGGTGAGTGTACATCATAAAACTAGCCTGGATGCCAGCCTAACTTAACCCCGGCCACAACATTTGAGGTCAGGATGATCGGTATGGACTTGATCCGTTGTGGAGCAACTATGGGGGAAAAGACTACAGGGAACAGACGTGATTAAATAAATGTGATGTGACAAAAATAATTTATATACAACTATTAAAGAATATTTCAGGGTAGCCTGAATACCCAGCTAAGCAATTAATGAATCATTTCTTTCTTAAAGTCTGGCCTTGGCTGCATTAATGTATTATTTATTCTAAATGTGATCAATGTTTGCATAAATACTAGATGTGTTGGGGAATTTAACATGACATTTTAATTATATTCTGCTGAAATTAACGAAATTACATGAAAAAAGATTTGTTCATTTAGCTGAACGAGATTCAAAGATCAGAGTCCGTAAAATGATCCCAACTTGCACTACTACTATGCATCGCTCAACATATGTCACTTACTCCGTTGCTCTGATTGGTTGTAGGCCTATCCAATTGAGTGCAGAGGCATTTCGGTTGGGACACGCCTCATAATCGCAGCCCAATGGAGCAGTATCAGACTTATATTCTGACTAGAATTGAGTATGACAACGTCAGGCTATCATAAAACAGTTTTTTAGTTTCATATTTTTAGGTTTGGGTTAAAAATGACTCGGACTAAATGTACAATTTCCTTTTTTGGTTCAAACTAAAAGAACCAAGAGTACTGAACTACACTTTATAGCTAGAATTTAGCTACTTCTTTCCTTCTTCAAAACTGAAAAAAAGATTAATTGCATCTTGTATCTCTAAATGTCTCACTAACTCTCTGTTGCCTCTGTGCAATCAGTTGAGGCCTGTTTCTATTTAGCCGCCATTTTTAATTTGTTTTCCTTATTGACTCTGTCCCAGTTTGCAATTAGATCCTCTCGTGGCCTCTGGTTTCCTGTCAGTCTTAAGCACTTCCTCCTGCCCTTAACTAGAGATGACAGTGAAGAGGACTGCAGGAGGTTCTGTATGATAGAATGAATTGATCAGCAGGCGCATGGATGACTAGAGGAAGGCAATGAAATGATGAGTATCTTGTTTGTTTGGTCAGAAATTAGATGCATATGATAGACTGTAGCTGTGTTCCAAAACATAGTGATTTCCTTATGTAGATGCCAATAGGCATCACATGTGACACCCAATACCTTCTATTAAGATACCTTATTAGTCAAATTCTAATGCTGCGTTCAGACCAAACGCGAATAGAGCGTCAAATTCGCGTCTAGTTGGACGCTTTAACATTTTGAATCCATTCGTGAGTCCACAGCGAATTGGACGTGCATATAAATCGAGCGTTTGAAGCTAAATAGACACACGTTCAAGGCGCTGTGCCTGGATGCTGTCACTCAGCTTGCTCTCACTCCTGTATGTATATTTTAGGGTACAATAAAAATGAAGAAATGTCACTTTTCAATTTTCATTTAAAAAAAATAATAATAATAATAGCCACACAAATGTGGTTCAGACAATGTATATTTATAACAAACATATTTATAACAAACAAAATATAAAACACAACCATGCCTCTTTTTGTTTACATTTAAATATATATATTTAACGCATTAATATGTGGTTCAGGCAATAAGTGTGCATATACTATATGATTATCACTGTAATAAAATTAAATATGACATAAAAGACAACACAGTTTCTTTTTTGTTAAATGTCAGTTTATGTGTGATCAATTATAACCATTATAAAAGTATAAGTAAAAGGTATAAAAAGCTATACAATAAATAAAGCAAACAAATCAGTCAAACAAAGGCAGCGCTAGTAGGCTATAACGTTTCAATAGCCTAAAAAATAAAGTTATGAAACTTCACTTTGCCCTCAGTCAAAATTATTTGGCAAGCAACAAATGATAGATTCATGAGACCAAAGATCACCCGTTAGATCTACACAAGATGAATTATATCTCATGTTTAACCACTACAGACTACAGAGACAGAGTCATCGGCAAACGGCAGAAGGACTAGCCTTCAGATCTCAACCCAATAGAGCATCTTTGGGATGTGGTGGAACGGGAGCTTCGTGCCCTGGATGTGCATCCCACAAATCTCCATCAACTGCAAGATACTATCCTATCAATATGGGCCAACATTTCTAAAGAATGCTTTCAGCACCTTGTTGAATCAATGCCACGTAGAATTAAGGCAGTTCTGAAGGCGAAAGGGGGTCAAACACAGTATTAGTATGGTGTTCCTAATAACCCTTTAGGTTAGTGTATAGTAAAGTGTAATTTATTCCTGTGATCAAAGCTGAATTTATCATCATTACTCCAGTCTTCAGTGTCACATGACCCTTCACTAATCATTCTCATAGTATGATGATTTCATGATCAACAAACATGTATGATTATCAGTGTTAAAAACAGTTGTGTACAATATTTTTAGGATTTTTTGAAAGCTTTCTATTTCAGAGAAATGCTGTTCTTTTGAACCTTCTATTCATCAAAGAATCCTTGGGAAAAGTGAGCATATTCAGCATAAGAGACTAGGCTACTTAAAAGAATAACAATAAACAATAAATAAAAAATAAATAAAAACATTCACATCCCAGTTTGATCTGTAGTACTATAAGGCTTTGAATATTAACACCTGACCACTCTTGTGGGTTTGCTACGGTCACAATTAAGAAAACATGACGGCCAGACATGATGTAAGCAATACAGCTACAACTACTAACATTGATGTACGAATTTTTAAGAATTGAAAATAGACAATTGTATTGGTGGCGCCAAGGGGCCCCCAAATAAAATTCTGCTTAGGGCCCCATAAGGGCTTGGGCCGGCCCTGGCTTGCGAGATGGAAAAACCAAACTCTGGTCAGGCCAATCACATCGTGTATAGAGTCGGTGGTTCCGCGTGTTACTCGTAAACAAAGAAGCTGGCGAACAGCGGTCTTTCGAATCGGCTTTGGCCGTGACTCTGGAAGACTTGGAGTTAAGCTTTTCTTTGAGAAAAGAACGGCACTGAAGCCATTCTTAAAACAGGAAGATGTGTTCAGAGTTTTGCCGACCGGATATATATATATATATATATATATATATATATATATATATATATATATATATATATATATATATATATATAAACTGTTGTAAGTTGTAGTCCGAAGTCGAACACTATAAAAATATGAACTTGCTGACTGGCCCCAAATCAGCCAGTCAGCCCCGATGAAAGATATCTCTCCATTTTTACAGACTGTCAGAACTGACAGAGACACATAGTCTGGGGTCTGACCAATCCACACTTTGCGCCACTAATACCACCAAACCCCAGCCACCGGAGAGATCAGACACCAAATATATCTCCCCGCTCCTCACGTTGCATGCTGGGCCATTGTCACACCTGTCCGTGGCTGCTGGTAAGCCGTGTTCCCCATCCAGCCAGTTCTCCAAGGTTATTTGTTATCCAGATCACCAGAGTGTGTCACAGTCTGCTTTACGGGACCCTCGGGTGAGGAGGTGGTAGAGCGGAGAGGGATGCTGGGATTGAAGTGGGAATTAGAGAGATGGGGGTGCATGGTGGGAGAGAGAGAGAGAGAGAGAGAGAGAGAGAGAGAGAGAGAGAGAGAGAGAGAGAGAGAAAGGGTGGAGCAAGGTAAAGGTGCAAAAGGAAATGAACTAAAGGAAGTATAATGACATCTCAGTGAAGAGCTTTAGTGATAAAAAAAATAACCTGTCGGTGGGAAAGGACTGTGGGAGAAGAAATCTGTGCAGTCGAGCTGAGTCCAGGCTGTAAATCCTGAATATAGGCCATCGCAGCCTCCAAACACCATGTTTACACTGGAAGCGATGGGACGCCACACCGCATAATTAATAATGCTTCTACAGGGGCTGTTCTGATGAACAACTACCATTTTATTCAGAAAGTTGGAAAAAAATTCTATATTCACAATGAAGGTGCATCCTGCTGCGCAACGAGTACTTTAAATTAATCTGGATGAGATTACAGATTTCTTAGAAAATTTGTTATTTTCTGAAAAACACAGTTGCTAATCTGTTCCATTATTCTTATCGAAAGTGTGGATGTGTTCGATTGACAAACACAAATTAAAAAAATCGAATACAAATACCCCTGTTCTTACCAGGTTTAACAGCCAAATCAAATCAATTCATATCGGATCATATCAGATGTCACATCATATCATATTATATCAATAAATACAAAAATAATTAAAATACAATATAAATGAAATAAATAAATGCATACATACATACATACATACATACATACATACATAAAAATAAATAAATCATTGTATTTTATATGAATAAATATGCATCATATATATCAATCATATCATATCATATCAATAAATAAATCAATAAACAGTTTAAAATACAATAAAATAAATACATACAAAAATAAATAAATAATAATATTTTATTTGAATAAATAATGATATGTAAATTATATAGTTTGTATAAGCTCTGCAGCCTCAACAAAAGAAAGTTCATCAGCTAAAGTTGTGCTACGCAGTGCAAAGAATGTATTCAAGGCAGGCAAAGTGCCAGCCAGTATTGCATGTACTTCCTGGAGAACACAACTGCAGAGACCATTGGTGCCAATGGGATCCTACGTGGGCTTACAATGATTTTGAGAAACGCAGCCCTGATCAGTCAGAAGAATCTATCCAAGATGATGGAAGTAGCTAGACAAATCCATTCAATGCCTAAAATGATCAATACAATATACTGTAGTTCAATACAATTCAAATGCATGGGTTTACCCAGTATTTCCATGTGATGTTTTTATGCTCGGTACAGAATCATCTCATTATGTTAGCAACATGCTAATGCCAAACTCCACTGAAATCAGAGTTGCTATAAACAAAAAGATTATTGGAGTAGCTATTGTAGTTTTACAAGAAAATATTATTCCAGTCTTTCTACTTCAAAATTTTGCATTTAATAAAATATGTTACTTGCCATTTCTTCGTAACTATACTTGCAATTTCTGAGTGAAAAGTGCTTCAAGGTAAATCCTACACCAGATTTGTTTGCAGCAGAGCTCGAAGTGGGGCGGTAGGCTACTCACCGCTACGCAGTACCGGCACATCTACATTTTACTCTTAAGCGTACCTGCACTTTTTCTTGTGTACCGCTACTTCTCGCTTTTATAATGGATCAATTGTCTGTGCAATATGACTGTGACTGAAGCCCAATTGTTTAATTAAGTGGCGCGCGAATAACTAGGTGCATTCACCAGTGTGCTCCAAAAGTGTTAAGATTTGCACGAGACATTCCTATTCGACGCTGATGATAAAATGTGCAACCCGTTTGAATTCTATTGATGTAGTAAAACACTACGAGAAAGTCGAACATGATCTAAAACAGCCACTAAAATGACTGATGAAAAGAGGGGAAAACTTCATCCTGCAAGCTTTTTAAACTCATGACACATTTACTAGAATTTATCACGTTCTATTGTATTTTTTTGTGATACATTTTGACTAGTTGTAGAATTTATAATAAATAATCAGTTAATGGAATAGTTTTTTCACTAAAGATGTATATTACACCTGTGGCATGTTGTAGCTACTGTGATGCTATCTTTAGCCCCGTTTCCACCGAAATTACCCGGAACAATTTGTACCAGGAACTTTTTTTACAGGAACTTTTTTTCCCCCCAGACTTGCTGCTGTCTGCGTTTCCACTGCGGTCTAAAGTACCGAGAAGATTAGGCAAATTAGTCCGTTGATGCAGGACTGCACGCGGCGCGACTGCTCCTCCCAGTCAGCGACGGACAGTAATAATTTTTGTGCGACACTGTCTGCAACAATAACAAGTGGAGGAGATGCAAGCAGCGCTGCTTTTGCTGGTTATGTTTTGGTTTACTAAAGAGGTCATTAACAAAAAGGCGGAAAAGAGACGAGGACTGATACTAAAGCGTATTCTGAAAGCTCGTAAAGCTAGATTTAAAATATGACAAAGTATGTTATCATCAGCTATTACGGACATTGACCGTGCAATGGCTGAGACGAACGCGCACCATCGGACAGAAAGAGCAAGACTGATATTTACTGAACGCTGAACGATCCAAAAGACTTTTAAAAATGCCGGTTGAAATAAAATGCTGCGTGAGCTCAACCAATCAGCATGTTCAGCGGCCAAGGTCCACCCCCGAAAGTTCCCGAACTTTGAAAAAGTACCACCTCGGGAGCAGGGCCGCTCGGAGGGGGAAATATTTACCCGGCACTTCATTTAGATCCTGGTTCCCGCGGTCGAAACACACCGAGTACCACCCCAAAGTTCCTAGTTCCTGGGGAAAGTTCCTGCGGTGGAAACGCGGCTTTACATAACAAATGCTATAGATTAAAAAAAAGAAAGAAAAAACTTAACATTGGCCTGCATGATAATGAGGAGCCATCAATGGTCTTGCTTTGTACATAACCCCTTAATGTAACAAATGCTATAGTTAAACAATTACAAGAATTATATATATATGTTAGTTTTAAGGCTGAGTACAGGTTAGAAAGAGCTTTAATCCCCCCATAACCACGCCCCCCACCCCATCACCGAGCCCCGCCCCTTTTGGTTTATTTTTTCTACTTCAAGCACTGGTTTGCAGTGTAGGAAGCAGTTGTAGTAAGGCATTTTACTGCGTTTTTGAACGGAGTCCATGTGTTAGCTTTGTCTGCCCAAGTGCCCATGCAGTGCAGCAGAGCCCAGGCAGTAAATCCTAAAATTAGGCCACTGCAGCCTCATGAACCCCTCTGTCTCCTAACGGATGCTTTACCGTCCTGTGCTTCTGTCTGGAGCTCAAAGCTCAGGTCTCTCTCTCTCACACACAACCATGCCTTAAAGTTTATAAGTATGCACGGAGAGATAACTGCACTGTAACAGAGGCTTTTCAATCAGTGTCCTACTCGGTTTACTGAGCATATAAAAGTAACATGGTTTATGTGGAAACGTGTTTGAAGGTTTCTGAAAGGAAACAAGTTCTGGCATATTGCTGGACTGTAAAATTTACTGTAAAAAAAGAACAACGTTTGGCCTTTACTGCTGTAGAGTTTATGAGAGAATAGCTGATCAGCAATGACTTTTAAACTCCATTATTTGCCACAGAATACACAAAACTGACATACCGGTACAACCCAAAGCAGATCCGCCTGGCCTGATGTCTCAGGCATTTCAAGGCTCAAAATGCAATCTAGGCAAATACGTGAACACAAAACCTTCTAGCTACACAAGCCTGATCTCACACATTATAAAATGTGTTTGAAGGAAACTCTAACTGTAATTAGAATTGTATTCATAGCTCAGATGTTTTGTTTCACAATGTAATATATAACAAAACAAGCGGTGAGAGCAACCAGAGTAGTGAGTGAATGAGCCAGGTTGAAAAGCTCATGTATTAATTTCAGACTCAAGAGTCAATCATTTTAATCTGTCTAATCAGCATATATAAGTCATCATTCATAAAATTGTTAAAGGGGTCATGAACTGGCTTTTTTATACTGTTGTCTGAGGTCAACTTATTACGTTTATGTGGTTTTTACATTCAAAAACATCATAATGAATGAATAAGTAATAGGCTATTTTATACCTTGGTTTTGAGCCTCTCTCCTGGAACGCTCAGTTTTTATGGGCGTGCCGTACTGAAGACTTGGAAGTAAACACCCACGACTATGATTGGATAACATTTTTTCATAATAATGAGTTTCGGCTCCCCAGTCAGTACATGTGGGGAATTGTTTTGAAAACTTCCAATGTGGAGAAACGGCAACCGGAATCCGTCCACAGGGCTCGTGCAAAATGTCTTTATCAAACAAACACAATGATTTCTCTCTCATCCACCCGCAATTAATATGAATGTTATATTTTATTACTTGGCCCGCCCGATCAGTGGATATATCCGTGAACCGCACACACACACACGCACGCACGCCAAGTACGTGCATCAGCAAAACTTCACTGCAGACGAACAGCATGTTCAAAACTTCCGCAACATAAACAGTAGATATAGGGGTGTGACGAGACACTCACGAGACGGGACGAGATACGAGATTGGGTTCACGAGAACGAGACAAGACGAGACAAGATTTTTACATAGTATTTTTAATAAATCCTCAATGATGAAATACATGACAGGTGCATTTGAAATGTTTTAATTTATCTTGTAATGAATGCCATTTCAGTTCTACTTTCTGAGTATGAATTATCATATGCAGTAAAATACAACAATACTCAAGCACTGTAAAGGTTTTGCCAAAAACTCAACTAACTAGCTTCTCTCCTGTATGACTCGCTTCTGACCTTAGAACTGCACATGAGCTTCTTTTAAACTCCTAACTGAACTCCTTCCTGATCATATATAGTGCAAACAGTAACCATAATACCATAATCAAAGTACTCAATATTCAAAGTGCAAATAGAGACCACATTTTTCTTCAAGCATGATACAGAGCTAAGAGATGGTTACAACGAGATAGCTTATATATTGGGAGATATTCGCTTGCCTCAGGGAGCCACTTTCAAACAGCGGTAACGTATTGAAATCACTTTGAATGCGCGCTCGTGTTTACTTTCACTTTGAATTTCGCGATCATGTGTATTCTGGGAATAGTATTTCCAGGGAATAGTACTGGTGGTGCTGAACACGCATTTTCAAATATAAGTCTGACGCTTCTGCTGCGCAACGAATCCTCCGCCACGTAGTCCATTAACATGTAACACACACTTGTAACACATGCTCAATGTGAGCGCTATGTATGGCTCGAACCGCTCGTTGGATGAGCTGATGGAATTTAAGTGACTGTTATCCACCTGAATTAAATTGTTTTTATTTCTATAAAAAAAGCCAAACTACAGTGGAGGCGTAATGTAAACGTAGTGTTGGCATATTCTATCCTAACTTTACCCTCACACTCCAATTACAATATGACACGAGACAGCTTTTACCTCGACGAGAAATCTCGTCACAGTTTAGTCTCCACGAGATCTTGTCACACCCATGGAAGCTTTAGCATAAGTTCTGCCGGGAAGACTTAATTGTCACTTTAACTTATCTATCCAATCACATTCTAATACCTGGGTATAAAAGATTGGTACTTACGCATGTCTGAGTTCGCAGATGCTGACGCTCCAATTCACCGCCATCCTCCCCACCACCTCCAAGTCAAATCCTTCTCTACATCCAAATGTGCAACCTCTCCCCCACGTGAGCTGGATCTTCATTAAAAATAAAGTTCAACCACACATTCCTAATATTAGAATCCAAAGGAAGCTTATGCAGCGACCGTGTTCTTCCACAACCAGGCACAGCGCAATATCTTGCTATCTTCGGCATGTTTATTGCTCAGTAGTGCGATCAGTTTAGCTCCACTAGTCGGTGTGCGGGGCTACAGAATCAGGCGTATTCTATTCTTCTGTTGAGGCGGCGTTTCACCACACGCTGACGTCAAGGGTTGGCATATTCTGAGATCAAGCGTTTGTTGGGGCTGGTGTCAATAAAAGCTTTTCTTTGTCTAACAAGGACGTTTTCAGCTCTGAAACTTACAGGATATTCTTATATCACGATGAACTTTTATATATCAAAGGCTGAATGAAAAGTTGATTTCTCAATTCATGACCCCCTTTAAGTGAAATCACAAACCAGAATAGTTGTTTCTGAGGTCAACTAGTCACAGCAGAATCTGTTCAAGCAAGTCAATTTAAGTTAGTTTTTTCAATTGCTAACATACTTTTGTCCAATCTGTAGTCACAATTCAAAACTCTAAACATAACAAGCACAACATCCATCTGTTGTGACAATGCCATTAACACAATTAATGTCGTTTTCACACAAAATGCAGTCACTTAACACGTTTCTAAAATGCTTAAATTTTCTTTTCATACAAGCTTAACCAATACCAAAATCACAAATATTTCTGGTCTTATTTACAAATGCTTAAACACAGCATGTCACAAATGAAGACCTAATGTTCCAAACCTTAAATATAATATAACGCCTCTACTTCTGAAACATCAGCAGCTCAGAGTACTGAAATAATATATATAAAAAATATTGAAACAACTGATAAGCATTTTTAGGAAACGATCACTGAAATGTTGAGAAATAGCTGGATTCAATTTCATTCAGGTGTTGGAGTTCTTTTCATTACTTACATACACAGGACATTGTTCAATGTGGATGCTGACGTATTGCACCGCAGGGGTGACAGAGGAGCTCGACAGGGTTAGCCGTTTTCGGGGAACACAACTGGAGACAATAGACGCATGTATCCGACCTAGAGGGCGGGAGCCCTCGTTGCAAGTCGACATTTTAGAACGTGCACTTTGCGCTACTGGCCCCTGGGGGCGAGGATGCGGGAAGATACCGGCTCTACATGGAGGCTATAGAATCTAGCGAACGTGTTAGGTGTTGCCCAGCCCGCAGCTCTACATATATCTGTCAGCGAGGCGCCTTGAGCCAGTGCCAAGGAGGAAGCAACACTCCTTGTTGAGTGTGCTCGCAACCCGAACAGGCAAGGTACGTCTTGGGACTGGTAAGCCAAGACAATAGCATCCACTATCCAGTGGGCTAACCTCTGCTTGGAGACAGCCTTTCCCTTCTGCTGGCCTCCGTAACAGACGAAGAGTTGCTCTGAGGTCCGAAAGCTTTGAGTCCGGTCACGTAAGCACGAAGAACGCGGGCGGGACATAATGCCAGGGCTGGGTCTGCCTCCTCCGAAGGCAGCGCTTGCAGGTTCACTACCTGGTCCCGGAAGGGAGTGGTAGGAACCTTTGGCACGTATCCAGGCCGGGGTCTCAGGACAACGTGAGAGTTGTCTGGCCCGAATTCTAGGCACGATTCGTTGACCGAAAGTGCATGCAGGTCCCCTACCCTCTTGATGGAGGCCAATGCCGTCAGAAGCACTGTATTCATTGACAGGATTTTAAGCTCCACAGACTGCAAAGGATCAAAGGGAGGGCTCTGAAGTGCTCTGAGCACTAGAGACAAGTCCCAAGAGGGTAACGAGTTTGGACAAGGAGGATTTAGCCTCCTCGCACATCTGAGGAACCTGACGATTAGGTCGTTCTTCCCCAAGGACTTCGACTGCGTCGTAATACGCCACTATTGCTGCGACATACACTTTGAGGGTGGAGGGAAACAGCCTTCGCTCCAGCCCATCTTGCAGGAAAGAAAGCACGACACTAACCAAACACCTTCGGGGGTCTTCCCGGTGGGAAGAGCACCATTCAACGAACAGGTTCCACTTCAAAGCATAGAGGCGCCTCGTAGAGGGGTGACCACATGTAGACCACATAGAACCTCCGCGTCCCGTCCAGGGACCAGACATAGAGTTTCCAGAGGTCTGGACGCGGGTGCCATAGAGTGCCCCGTCCCTGAGAAAGAAGGTCCCTCCTTAGGGGAATCGGCCAAGGAGGGGCTGCCGCGAGGAGAGTTTGTTCTGGGAACCAGGTCTGGTTGGGCCAGTAGGGTGCAACTAACAAGACCTGCTCCTCGTCCTCCCTGACCTTGCACAGGGTCTGTGCAAAAAGGCTCACTGGGGGAAACGCATATTTGCGCAGGTCCCGAGGCCAGCTGTGCACCAGTGCATCCATGCCGAGGGTGCCCCCGGTCAGGGAATAGTACCACTGGCAATGGGTCGAGTCCGGAGAGGCAAACAGGTCTACCTGTGCGGCTCCGAAGAGGTCCCATATCAGCTGGACCGCCTGGGGATGGAGTTACCACTCTCCCGGAGGTGTCGGCTGCCGTGAGAGCTCGTCGGCTGTCCGGTTAAGCGCACCTGGGATATAAATGGCACAAAGCGACCTCAGATGCTTTTGACTCCAAAGGAGGAGGTGGCGGGCGAGTTGGAACATGCAACGGGAGCGTAGACCACCCTGACGGTTGATGTAGGCAACGGCTGCAGTGTTGTCCGTATGGAACAGTACATGCTTGTCACGTAGCGGCCCATTGGGGTGGCGCAGTGCCAAGTGTACTGCTAACAACTCGAGGCAATTGATATGCCAATGCAATTGAGGTCCCGTCCACAGACCTGAAACTGCATGCCCATTGTACATGGCCCCCCAGTCCTTGGAGGAGGCATCCTTGAAGAGCACAGCATGCCTGGACACTTGTTCTATGGGCAGCCCGGCCCGGAGAAACGAAGCGTCGGACCACGGGCTGAAATTTTGGCGGCAGTAAGGAGTCACTGGGACCCAGTACTGGCTGCTCTGCCACACCCACCTCTGGACTCGGCCATGAAGCCAGTGTTGAAGCTGTCTCATATGAAGCAATCCGAGCGGCTTTACCGCTGCTGTAGATGCCATATGCTCCAGGAGCCTCTGAAAAAAAATTCAGTGGGACCGCTGTCCTGCCTTTGAATTAATTCAAGCAGTTCAACACCGACTGGACCCGCTCTTCCGTGAGGCGCGCAGTCTGGCTGACCGAATCCAGCTCCATACCGAGATAAGAGATCCTCTGTGTGGGACAGAGTTTGCTTTTCTCTCGGTTGACCCGAAGGCCCAACAGGCTGAGGTGACTGAGCACCATGTCCCTGTGTTCGCACAACTGCTCCCGAGACTGGGCGAGTATGAGCCAGTCGACGAGATAGTTGAGGATGCGAACGCCGTGTTCTCTGAGCGGAACAATGGCTGCCTCTGCGACATTTCGTAAAGACACAAGGCGACAGGGACAGCCCGAAGGGCAGGACTTTTTACTGATATGCCTTCACCTCGAACGCAAAGCGTAGGAACAGTCTGTGTCGAGGAAGGATAGAGACATGAAAGTACGCATCCTTCAGGTTGATCGCTGCGAACCAATCTTGTGGATGGATGCATTCGAAAATGCGTTTCTGCGTTAGCATCCGGAACGGGAGCTTGTGCAGGGCCCGATTCAGGATACACAGGTCCAAGATTGGCCATAACCCATCACCTTTCTTGGGTACAATGAAGTAGGGGCTGTAGAACCCCGCCTTCATATCGGCTGGAGGAACCGGCTCTACCGCGTCCTTCGCCAGTAGGACATCGATCTCTGACCGCAAGACCTGAGCATCGCTGCTTCGCACAGAGGTGAAGAGGATGCCCTTGTACTTGGGAGGTCGGTGAGCGATCTGAATCACGTAGCCGAGACGGGTCTGGGGAGCTGTAGCCAAGCCCCCAGAGACTGCACAAGTGGGACCAACAGACGTACCCGGGGTGAGGCAGCGAGGCAGAATAGACAGACCCGACTCGGGAGGCCCAGAGGCGGTCCGGAGTGTTGTCTGAGTATTCCAGGGTGGGGCAGAGTGTGGGTGAGAAGGCCCGGGGGCGTTCTCGATGCCCACACTTCTGCCCCCTGGCAAGGGGAGGGGAGGAAAGAAGTGACAAGGCCCGGAGGCGTCGCACACTGCCAACCTGGCCCTCTTGGGGCCCAGGGAGAGAGGAAACTGCTCTTTTATTGAAAATGTGGGTACCGCTGGACTCCGGAGAGCCAGCCGCAGAGATGTTCCAGTTGGGGTCCCCCGGTCTTCCTCCGGGGGGTGGGGGAGGGGTGCAGACACATCTCCCTGAGAGCAGCTCCTGTTCTCCCTGGGCTGCCTGTCTCAGGGCCGCTTGCCCTTGCACTTGCCTGCCGACTTAGCTGGGCCCTGAGCAGGTTGGGCGCCACCCTTACGTCCGGCACCCTGCTTCCCCGATGGAGGCTGCTGTTTGGGTTTCGCAGGGGCGGAGGCGGCCGTAGGGGGACACCCTCGGCGACGAGCAGGCGGAGGTGCTGCCGGCGACGACTGGGTGGAGGCAGCAGCGGGTCGTCGGGGCAGGATATTTTTGATGGCCTCCGTCTGCTTCTGGGCCACCGAGAACTGCTGGGCGAAGCTCTCGATGGCGTCGCCGAAGAGGCCGGCCTGACAGACAGGGGCGTTGAGAAACCGGACCTTGTCGGAATCACGCATGTCTGCCAGGTTAAGCCACAGGTGGCGTTCCTGGACCACTAAGGTGGACATCGCCCAACCCAGTGAGCGTGCAGTGACTTTCGTCGCACGGAGAGCAAGGTCCGTCGCCGCACGCAGTTCCTGCATTGCCCTGGTCGGAACTACCCTCGTACAATTCCTTTAGTGCTTTGGCCTGGTGGACCTGCAGGAGCGCCATGGCATGCAGAGATGATGCGGCTTCCCAACAGGCGGTGTAAGCCTTGCCCGTTAGTGCGGATGAGAACTTACACATCCGGGAGGGGAGACGTGGGGCACCCCACCAGTCCGCATCAGTCTTGGGACACAGATGCATCGCCACAGACCGCTCGACTGGGGGGATTCTCACGTAACCCTTTGCCGCACCATCATCGAGGGTAGTGAGGATGGAGGAGTCAGTCGATCGGTTTCGAGCGTTGTAAGGTGCTGTCCACGATTTCGTGATCTCCTGATGTACTTCTGGGAAGAAGGGCACTGGGGCGGGGCACTGAGAACCAGCACGGGCCGTCCCGAGATACCAATCATTCAACCGCGAGGGTTCGAGACACGGTGGAGGGTTCCACTCGAGCCCAACACTCGGGCTGCCCGGGAAAGCATAGCCGTGAGCTCTGGGTCAAACTCGGGCAACGCTGTCACACCCGAAGGGGGCAGCGCAGCCGAATCTTCATCCTCAGAGCCCATTAGCCCGTCCCCCGATGCAGCAACTGACATCATATCCTCAGCCGGAGCTCCGAAAGTAACGACTGGAACCCCTCGAGAGGGGCCAGCATGCTCTTCCGAAAACTCAACCGGTGCAGCGGAGGGGGGAGGGGCCAGAGGAGCCGTAAAACTGCGATGGTCATGTTCCCGCAGTGGGAACATGAGTCATTCACAAATGCTGCCTCAGCGTGCTGAACGCCCAAACACGTGAGACAGCGAACGTGACCGTCAACTGGGGACAGAAATCGACCGCATCCAGAAACACACGGTTTGAATAACATCTTGAAAAAGACGCAGGGTCAAACCGTGTTGCTCTTTTAGAAAGGAAAACTGCTCTTTTTATGCTGAAGCACTCAGGGAGATGACCGCGGAAACACACAGTACAAAGGTGCAAGCCTGTGTGTGCACTCAAAAACGGAAACGCCAAGCGAACCAACTCTTTGATCTCCGTTGAAGCGGCCACCCGCTGAGACGCGCCGCCACACCCGCACTGGAAGCAGCAGTCGTTCCTCTCACGAGACTCGTCATTTACACTCTTTGTAGAAACAGGAAACATTCACTGTTAGGCTCCGAAGTAGAAAGCAATGATCTAGCATTCCACTTCCTTATTTATACCCGCACCGCGATGCGGAGCGTGGAATGCGTGGATCGCATGCCAATCTCCATTGGCTCGTTTTTAACACACTCGAAGTAGATTGGTCTCTGAGATCAGATCCCAATTCGTTGGTCAGTTCTGACGTACGTTGAACGTGACCGACTGAAAGGGAACTGCGCTTTTAAAGTGTTTGCTTTACTTAGAAACATCTGAGTAAATAATAAAATAGATATTGTGTAGACATCATATCTACATATTAGAAGTAACATGGTAGACAATACACAATGATGGTAACATTCGATGGATCATTTTTGAGTATGAATGTATCTTTTTGAGTAGAAAATTAACTCCAGATGTCACAAAATGGCAAGTTACTAAACCTAACAACAAAAGCAATGATACAACAGTGTAAATACATCTGGAAAACAGTGAAAAACCAACCTTATTTATTATATTCAAACCCCAGTGCATGATGGGAACAACAGTAACAGAAAAGTTGAGTAGGTTACTTAATTTTATAACATTGATATTTATGCTTTAAAAGGTGCACTTTTTTCAGTAAAATATCCAAAAACCACTCGGCCAGTGTTATATATTTTGTTTAGTTGAGTACTTACAATATCCCAAATGTTTCCAACTATTTGTTAATCGTGAGAAAATTGCTATTTTAACCAAGTCAATGGCGTCATATCAGCGTTGCCCTCGGTTTCCGGTTGTATTTTTCAGAAACGCTTCACTCTCACTGCAGTGTGCAACAAGTGTCATAGCAGCCAAGCGAACGCACAGAGTAACGTCATAACAATTTTCAACACCCTCAAATGTATCTAATATGATAAACAGAGCTGTGTTACCTCATACTCATGACCGGAAAAGCGGAAGTGGCGCCGGAGACTGTGTCATATTCCCGCTGCTCGCGAGGCATGTGTTGCGTTCATCTTATTAACAATCGCTCCAGCTACCTTGCTCCGCTCCCACAGCACTCGGTCCTGCTCCGCTTCATACTACAGTAACGTTAATAATCGCATCTATGAACATGATTTCTGCCCGAGTCCTATCCCGATTCTTTTCCACCGGCTGTGAGGTGAAGACCACATGTCCCAAGATACTGCGCTCAAACGTGGCATCATCAAACTATGCCTTTTTTTAATAGGCGACCTTTAGTGGACAGAAAAGTTACATAGTGCACCTTTAATTTCTATAAGCTTGAATTGAGTACTAATTTACTTTGCTTTTTGAATTCATGCCTGAACTAACTTTTTATGTGGAAATAATTTTTTTTCCCCTTGTAGTATTTACTTCACCTCAGAATCATTTTTATCAGTACGATCACGTTTGATCAAATGTGTCCTTGCTAAATAAAATTATACATTTTTCTTTTAAAAACCCCCAAAAACTTACTGACCTCCAAACTATTTCTGCCCATTTATTTTAAGTTTTTCCAAACTTTCATCCAAGTTTTTCCTGCACTGGCCTTTTGTGCTCATATATTTTCGATCAGCCCACTCTTTAAACATCAAGCAAAAAGAAAACAAACTGGTTGGTAATTTTTCATGTCATTCAGTGGCCGGCTCATGGTCAGAATATGCTGAGACAGTCAGAAGTCTCGTTACACAAGGCTAAGAACAAGAGAACACACAGGCAGAAAGAAACAGAATGAGAGATCGTGAGATAGAGAAACCAGAGTGTGTGTGTGTGTGTGTGTGTGTGTGTGTGTGTGTGTGTGTGTGTGTGTGTGTGTGTGTGTGTGTGTGTGAGAGAGAGCGAGCGAGCGAGCGAGCGAGCACTCACATTTCTGTGCTGTTCAGGGACATTAGACTTACTGACAGAGGCCTTTTCCTCTCAACTCTACTCATACATGACTCTACCCTCAACTCCTCATAGATGATTCACTGTCATCTTTAATTCATTTCTCTTCCCAACCACCCCCCCACCCCCACCCCACTCTCTTTAATCTGCTTCTCATATAACCTTTCTTTCTGTCCCGATCCACAAGGAAATCTCTCTCACGCTCCATCTCTCTCTGTGAAGCAATGTCTCTGAGTGTCTGAAGATTCGTCTGCCCTTTCAGAGTGATTCACACAGAGTGAATCTCAGCGCTTTGTGACACATCAGCTTTGACAGGTGAAAGATCCCTGGCTTTCAATACATCAGCACGGAGGTTAACTGAGTTAAACGCCGTCTGATGCTAAAGCCTCTCTCAAGGTCAACGTATCAAAGACCTTTCTGTAATGAAGATATGATTCATTCCTGCCAGCACGTACAGCTTGTATTCTAAGTAAAACTGGGTAATAATAAACCTAACGTTTAGGACGTCAACTGCTAGGCCTAATTATAAGGTTTAAATATAGTCTGAAAAACAGTAGCATAATGGAAATAATTGGTCACTGACATCAAGGGTCAATGTTCATTTATACTATTGCTAAGCAAAAAACTTTAAGGCAAAACCTTGTAACAGACGATCGCAGATGATCAAAATACAAACTTAAACTTTAATAATGCTTAGGAACAAATAGAAAAGCAGGGAAACACTTTAACATTACAGTGACTAGACAAAGACTGAAGGTGAGGGTGCTACTGAGGCCACGTCTACGGTAATTTACAGAGTTTTCGTTTCAAAATGCTCTCCGGCCACACTAAAGTTTTCCAAAAGTTTCTCATCCACACTGAAACGTCAGTAACCTTACTGCGCATGCGTAAAACCTCATAAAAGCGAGATGATACAGACATCATAAAGTTATCACACAATTCTTCTGGCAGGATCATTTTATTTAGCAAAATATATCACCATTCACTGATGTGTCCAGGTCGCACTCACTCACCATTGCATGTTTGGTCTAAAATGCAACTCCACTCGTGTTTTGCCACAGGACAGCAAATGTGGGTAAATTTTCTGTCATCCTTGCAGGACTGTGATATGAAGTGTGCAAAGTAACACATTTTAGCAACTGTGTGAAATTGAATAGTACATAACTCGCACAATAGCGGTATAAACATACAAATCTATTTGTGCAATATGCGTCACATGACCAAACATGCGTCATCGTTTTCAAATACCTCCGTCTTTACAGTCCACACTACGACGCAAAGACAGCGTTTTCAAATGTATCCGCTTTGGAGAGTGTTTTCAAAAAGCTACGTTTTCGTTGACTTAAATGGCGTCTCAGTGTGGACGGAAGGCCAAAACGGAGAGGAAAAAGATGCCTTTTCAAACTAAACTGTATTAGTGTGGAGATGGCCTTAATGCCACTACACACTCCGCAAGAACAGAGAAAAAAGTTCTCGCTCTCAGGGCTGCGAGAACAAAATGACGTCATTTTGTTCTCGTCGGAGCCCTGGTTTGGGAGTTCTTGCAGCTCTTTGTTGACACATTTGCTGCGTCCCAATTTGCATACTATCCGTACTAAATAGTATTTGAAAAAATAATTAATATGTCCCAAATCGTAGTATGTTGAAAAGAGTATTCCAAAGGTCTACCATTTCCGGTCATAATTCGAAGTGCAGATCGATGCGCACTCTAACGGCTGATATTCCCCACAACCCATTGCGAGATGGACGAGGATTCGATTAGAACTACAAACACAGATTAAAAAAAGTGTTAAAAAACTACAAACATGACGGTTACGCGAGTCTGACGGTTAAGTAGAGAGGGTTAGATAAAGGGGTTTGAGTGAGCAATTATCAGTATTTAAACCTGACGAAAAGATAGTTCTTCAATGTTAGCCACATTATATTTCACCTGCAGCAGCATTGTGAACTTTTGTAATGATACGTTTGGCCATTATCTTTGCAAACACATGAGAGGAGTCTCTGCATTAAACACCCACGAATGGCAGATCAACGTGCGACTATATTTCTCTCCGATACGGAAGGAAATTAAATTGAATGGGGAGGATTTGAACTGTTACGATGATTGACAGGGCAGTTTAAACAGTGACAGGACGCACGTAACTAAGCAACAGAGCCCGTTATAGATGACGAAGTAGTATGTCCCAAAGCTTGCATTCTCTTCTGCTATACACTCAAAAGTATGTACTTTTTCTTCACAAAAAGAGTACATACTTTTAGGACGTAGTATAAGTAGGTGAATTGGGACGCAGCAATTGTCTGAGCAGAACTTCTTTCTTGTGGGTGTCCGAGAACTAATGTGTGATTGGTCAGCATTTTAAAGTGGGCGGGGTTAATGCAGAGAAACAGAGATGTTCGGCACCTGCTTTTCTCGTGCAATATGGAATGTACTGGCCAGGACAAACTTAGTACTTGTTCTTGCCACCTCGAGAAAACAAACAAATGTCTTTGTTCTTGCAGAGTATGTACCAAGCTTTAAGTATGTGAACAGAACCAAGATAATTAACTAGACACAGCTGGGACAAATGAACTAACTAGGGTCTGCAACAAAGGATTGGTGGGAAAATGAACAAAGGAACACATGAATCAAAACAAAACACAAACTGAAAGTCCAAAACACAAACAGAACCCTGACACGAACAGTTATACACTAGCACACATTTAAAAAAAGAAAAGAAAATTTCAGCAAGTATGTTACAAAAGATTTCCATTTCAAAATAAATGTTTTTTTTTTTTACTTTCTATTGATCAAAAAAAAAAAGTATCATTGCTTCTACAAAAATATTAAGTAGCACAGCTGTTTTCAACATTGATAATACTAATAAATGTTTCTTGAGCAGCAAATCATCATATTATAATGATTTCTGAAGGATCATGTGACTCTAAAGACTGGAGTAATGATGCTGAAAATTCAGCTGTTATAATATCTTAAAATTTAAAACAGTTTTTTTTATAGAATTACAGTCTTTATTGGATTAATTTTGCAGCCTTGGTGATCTGAGAGACTTCTTTATAACACATTTAATAATAAAACAAAACCCTCAAACTTTTGAACAGTAGCGTACCTGCATTATTTTGGCCAAAAATCTCTGGCAAGTATAAATAACCCTATTAGCTTATTTCAGGGGGAGTAATATTCTTTTAAAGAGTGTGTTAACTTACTTGTAACTCTTTAACAGCTCTATACTATCCTCAACTGATTAGCTGTATTTAAATGGACTAAATGTTCCGGCTTATTAATCATTCATGGAAACCTAATTCCGCTTACATAACACTGACTTGTTAATGATGAATAAAACATTTATTTGTGTACTCAGTGCACCACCCCACATGCTAATTGAAATGAGGTGACAGCAAATGTAAGGTGAATCTCAATGAGGTGTTGAATCGCATTTAATTTTTAAAGACTGCAGATCCTGAGCAAAAGTCCACTGGAGTAGGACAGCCTACCCATCTTTGAGTCCAGTTGTCCATATTCAACCTGGTCGGATTTCGCCTATAAGATTGGATCAAATCTTGAAAATGGGTTGTTTAAAAGAAGAAGAAAAAAAGGATTCTGAATTTGAATTATATCACAAAATCAAATCTTGGTTTGTGCTGTTCAAAACTTTTTTTTTAGTAAAATCGGGATACCTTTGATCCAAAAAATTTGGATTATCCAACATGGTCTCACACCAACTCATCACATATTGACTCTTGTTCAGGACCCTTCGGCGTCACTTTTTAATGAACAGGGAACTCCATTGATTTCAGTTGTTTGCCCAATGCGTCAGATCAAGACGCATTTCATTTTTTTTCATTTGTAAAAGTAGACATGATTTTATGAATATTTATAGGCTACATTTATATTTTGGAGCAACTAACCCCACTCCTACCCTAAACCTTCCCACTTCTATACAATATAAAACACATTACAGGCAAATGTACTCATGCCAAAGAGTCGGGTGTATCATTTGAATGAGAAATGACTGACTGACTGAGTGCATGCGTGCATTCACGGAACGGCGGGAGCATCATTTCAGAGATTAAAACATTAAGATCAACTCTGTTCTTTACATGAAGATATCGTATGACTTCAGAAGACTTTTGCAATAAATACCTGTGACTGTACTGTACCTGTGAAAGTACAGTCACAGGTATTTATTGCAAAACCTGACCAGAAACCATATAAAAGTATTAACTCATGTTGCATTGCAAGTCTTCTTGCGGCTCCCGCTGCACATTTCACGGAGGAAAGCTTCCACAATCTTCGCGAGTTCAATGCAGGATTCTTACAACGGCTTGTCCTGAAAGATGGATTTAAAAACAGAAGCTGTTTACAGGCCACAACCTGTAAGTATCATTTATTTTTCGTCGATGTGTTTTCCTGTAATAGTTTGTAATGTTAATTGTACGTTAGCAAGGAAGTAAACAGATGACAACGCTCATTTGGCTCTGCAAACCAGTTTGTTAAATGCTCATTCATACTTAACGTTATCCGACAAACACCTAACGGTACAAACTTTTTAAAATCTCAACAGCGAACTTGGCATTAGTGTAAATTATTCTTTGATTAGAGCTTTTATGTATTGTTTATCTACAGGCATGCTAAACATTGTTCTGTGTTTGATTTGGCTACTAGTAAAGCCAATGTTTAGTGTTCGTTCTTGCGACAGATATTTGGCAAATCGTTCTAAAAATACAAAAGTAACGGTGCCATTCAGTAGCGATCACTATAGATCCGCAGTCTTTACTCTTGAGGACTGAACAGGTTCTGCTCGATCATCTTCACTAAAATTGTCTGGGTCTGATTCGAGCTCAAATTGGTATGGTTTTATTGACGCCATTGTACTACCCAAAGCACAGGCTACCGGTAAAGGTAAGGGGCGTGACGTTTCCGACAAACGTGCACTAGGCGGTTAGCGAATCACAACACACTGGGCCAGCTAACCAATCTGAGCCCATTGCGCATTTTTGAGGGACTGGCTTCACACAACCCGGAAACCATCAGACCGTTTATACAAGGAGGGACAGAGCAGTGTAGAACAAAGGTAAAATATATGAAAAATAATGCAATTTTTTAAAAACGAAGCATGAACACATGTTGCAGTGCACCCCACAAACACAATCAAGCCTTCGAAAGAATGTGTTTTACCACCCCTTTAAGGGCTCCGTAAGGGTCTGACTGTTTAAAGGAAATTTAAAATGGAAGGGGGTGTTTGCAGGGGTCGGAGCCAGACATTGTAAACATTCAGGGTTTAGCCCAAATCTAGTTTGTACAATAACATTATAATCCGGCATTAACAGCTTTTACTGATTTAAAATGACGTTTGCTGTAGTATGAGCTGGAGTAAAGTTCATAAAATTCAGTGTTTCCCACAGGATTTTGTTAAACTATGTTGGGTGGATGCCTGTCCCTCTAGGGGGGTTCGGGGACATGGCCCCCGCAAGAGAATGTTGTACATTTTATCCCTCTATGGTACGCAATATGATATCACTGAGAGGAAAAAAAGATTAGTTTTTCCTGCTTAAAATTGGACACTATAACAATATAAAAAAAAACATCTTCATATTTTTTTTGTTATTTATTTATTTTTAAAGTTTGTTGCCTCAAGTTATGTTGGTGCATGGCACCGGTGTTATCTCTTCTACTCGCCAGTGCTGTTTCTAATGCTGTTTCTGTGTCTCTAACTGTTTCTCCTCCTCTCCTACAAATCACTTTAAAATATAGAATTCTGTGTAGAATTCAAATGGGTCCGATGTTTTCTGGTATGCGCCAACTCGCTCAAATGATCCACACAGTGCTGTCGTGTCTCAGGACCAGAGCAGATAGTCTTGATTTGTTCCCTATCCCCTATATAGTACATTATGTGCCATTTGCCATATAGAAAATAAATGTGTGAATAAATAATAAATACTAAACCAGTTCTCACCGCAGCTTCAGCTTCTATTTATAATGTAGGGGGCGGGACACTTTGGATTCTAGAGAGCATTTGATTGGACAGAAAATCTGATGAGAAACTGAAGTGCAGTGTGATGTCATCAAAACCATCGATCATATTGGTGGAAGTGAGAGACTGTAAGTTTTGGAGCACACTAGCTTATAGATGACCTTAAGGCTAACATATTCATATAAAAAAAAAACTTGCTGAACCAAGTTATTCACAAATTATACTGATTTGACTAACTGACTCAACAGCAGCAGTCCTTGAAATAACAGCTCATTGAAAGTGAAGATTCAGATTTTTAAAAAAGTGGCCAGGATATTCTTCAAAAATGCACTTTTTGTCTTCATGGGAAATTTAAAGTCATACGGGTTTGTAAAAGACATGAGGGTGAGTAAATGATCACACTCGTGCACCCAAATATTCTCAGTTTGTGACCTTTATTCCCCAAAGGCTAAAGTACACCAAAGCCATGACCTTAGATCCATCTCTCCATATTCTCTCCGGATCTCTCTGGGGGTTGTGCGGAGAGGATGATCGTGCTTTGATTGTTATGTGGCTCCAGGCAGTCCTGCGGCGAATTGAGAAATTCAGCTGGAATCTGAAGTAAATAATCCCGTTTGGGAAAAGATGAGAGAGTTCCATAGAGAGAGAGAGAGAAAGAGGAAAACCAATAGGAGCTCTATACAGAGAGGAGATGGAGAAGGAGGACTATAAAAGGAGGAGAGATTGCAGGGACCCCCAATAGATCCAGTGCCGAAGTGCACAACGCAGAATCAGAGCACAGATCGAAATTCATTCGGGTGAAGGAGGTATATGGGAAAATTAAATTCACCTACACACATTAGATTGACTCTATCACAAATTGAAGACTGAGGAGAGAAGCCCACAGAGGTGAATTGACCCATCACAAGACAATGAAGGACAAGCAAAGGACATATCATGATTGTTGTTAGCTGTTGTTTGCACTACCCCTGTTAACATCCTAAACCAGCATAAACTAGTTTGCTATTCTTAGCTGGTCTACCAGCCTAGTCTTTTGGCTTTTTTTATGCATGATACAGACTGTGTGATTTCAGCAATTCTATAAGATCATTACAAATCACACTGTACGACAGGGTTCTAATATACTTGGGTATGATATGTATCTAGACTGTATGATGATGACACCTATTGAATCGCATATGATGCAAGATAGTATGGGAGAATAAAACGTCATCAGTAGGGGTGTAACGGTACACAAAACTGACGGTTCGTTGCGGACCTCGGTTTTGAAGTCACGGTTCGGTACAGGGGAGAGAAAACTAAATATAAAATAGTTTTTTTTTTTTAATTAAACAGTGGTTTACTGAACAAATTGTGTCTGTCCTTAAATTAATTAAATTACAACAGTTTTTTTTAAAGATAAAAAAAAAGATCTCAGCTAATGCTGTAAAGTGTAAACTATATAAGGAGCCCTTACTTGCGGATTAATATAACAACAGATCACAAATTAGCCTAAATTCAGTTTATTCAGTCTATTTATTTTTAGATATAATAATCAACACTCAAATAACACTTTGTTTCTTTTTAGAAGTAAAAAAGCACAATGCTATTTTCCATGAGAGCCGCGGTACAAATAATGTTTAGTGTAGCGAAAAACTGCAGACCTGGCAACCCTGGCTTGAACTACGGTTGATTCATAGGGTCAAATAGAGCCTGCCTTTATGTAGCTATTTTTTAACTGCTAATGCGCTATTGTCACGTTACCTTGCCCTATATTCAACATGAGACATTTTCTTCACACGCACAAAGCAGTCGGACACGTTTTTCCGCACACTTTTGATTGACAGGATACCATCGGCCCTGATCATCGGCTGTTGTTTTAACAATCGTCCCATGACTGATAGTGAAAATAAAAGCTGGTTTCGGCGGATATGATTACTGGTCGGTACATTGGTGCATCTCTAGTTTTTACTGTATTTTTTGATCAAATAAATGCAGTGTTGGTGAGCATAGAGACCTCTCATTGAGACATTTAAACATTCTTCCGACCCCAACATTTCAAAAACAGCTTGGGTGAGACCAGCTTAAACCAGTTAAAGGGAAAGTTCACTCAAAAAATGCAATCGTGAGACCTTTGTTCTAGCCTAGAAATCTAGATGCACCCTAGCGACAGAACATTTATTTTGCCGTGAGTGAAGTCTAGCAACTCTCGGTAGACCTGAGAGCTGGAAAAACCAAACTCTGGTCAGGCCAATCACAGCGTGTGTAGAGTCGGCGGGCTTAACATAATGATGGCACGTCACGGCAGAGTTGCGGAGGTTCTGCGTGCTACTCGTAAACAAAGACGAACAGCGGTCTTTTGAAGAGTTGGAGACTTGAAGACTTGGCCGCGACTCTGGAAGACTTGGAGTTAAGCTTTTCTTTGAGAAAAGAACAAAGAATGGCACTGAAGTCATTCTTAAGAAAAGAAGATTATGTTCGAAGTTTTACCTACCGAATACAGCGAAAATCTATCAACTAATGTTAGCTCGGCTTCACCTTCTTCTTCGCTCTGGTTGGTTGTGGCGCTCATGGCGCTATCCAATTGCGTGCAGAGGGAATTTGAAAGACAACCGTTTATCCCACCCCTCGGATTGAGCCCTGTCAATGGTGAGTTTCCAGACCCAACATCTTGATGTGGGTCTGGCTTGTCAGGCTACCTTTGTTAAACTTTGGAACACAAATGAAGATATTTTGATGAAATCCGAGAGCTTTCAGCCCCTCCACTGGGAGCTACGGTAGCTAGAACGGTAGGAAAGACATCATTAAAGTAATCCATGTGACTCCAGTGGTTTAACCTCAATTTTATGAACGTAATATTATCCAAAGCGCATTCACGGAATGCATGTTTCGTGGTGCTCCCCCTCCTGGGTTGCAGGTCAATAATTTTTTTAATAATGTGGTAAATTATGTTTTTTTGTGCAAACAAAGCACTCGTGTCAATTCATGAAATTGAGGTTAAACCACTTGAGTCACATGGATTACTTTAATGATGTCTTTCCTACCTTTCTGGACCTTGAATGTGGTAGTTGTGTTGCTCCCAATGGAGGGACTGAAAGCTCTTGGATTTCATCAAAAATCTCTTAATTTATGTTCAGACGATGATCAAAGGTCTCACGGGTGTGGAATGACATGAGGGTGAGGAATTAATGACAGAATTTTCATTTTTGGGGGAACTAACACTTTGAGACCGGTAAACAGCTATAATCTAAATTATATAAATGATAGTTAAAATCAAGTGTTGTTATTGTTGTTGATAAAAGGACTGCTAGCACTTTTATAAGTGATTTTTATTCTACATTAAATTTTATAGACTTCAACTGAAAGAGATTCCAGAGACAGAAGAGAATATTATTAAGACTTGGGGCTATTTTGGCTTAACAGCAACCATCCAGAACACCCTAGCATCTGAACAGCATCACTCCAACAACCACTCAAACAAATTTTAGCATCATGGCGGCGAATTTAACACAGGCAAGCACCGCTCACATTTTCTTCAGCAAATGTAAAAAACAATAATTCCAGTGTCTTCTTCTCAACATTCCCTTCCGTCCTCATCCACCACTCTGCCTTTCCCTTCTTAATCTGATCCTAAATAAGTGCTGACATCTGTAAAATACGCATGTGCTTCTTCCACATTCACTGCTCAACACAGAGCGTGCTCCGAACTGTTTCTTTCAGTTTTTCCCCCCCTTCGTTTGGCATAAAACACTGTTCATATGGTCATATAGTTTAAAATGTTGGCTACAAACACAGACATTTTTCAGATTTTTCGTCACGGTGTTCTCTCCTTATTTACTATTTTTAGTATAGTAAATATGCAGAGAATCCTTCACTGGAAACCAAAAGTAACTTGCTCGTGCTAAAAGTTTACTCTTTGAATTATTGCACCCGGGAACAATACAAGTTGACACCATTACGACTAAAAGTTTGCTAAGAAGTATTTCCCACTAAAGCAAGGTTGTATTTGACTCTAGTAAGTGTATTCATAGCAGACTGGCGGGAGTGGCCTTGGATGGCAACATGCCCAGTGTATTATGGGTGTTGAAGTTTTCCTACCTATTTGGCAAAATGAAGACAACAGCCTTGTTTCTCTGTTTTCTGTAGTCAGCAGCACCAATTTCAGAAATGTTTTTGCCTTTCTACTGTTTAGGCAGCTAAGTTGTATTAAAAAGCCCATTTTGCTAGTGCTGAAGTAGCCTACGCATTGAAGAACTATTTTGAGAAGACCAGGGTCAATAATTGTTATACAAACATTATGCAAAAAACCTAAAGCCTATGCTACACTTTATATATGCCAAATGGCTATGCAGATAATTCCGCTGTGGTATGGGAAGCAGCCAAAAAAGATTTCAGTGTATATTTTATATATATATATATATATATATATATATATATATATATATATATATATATATATATATATATATATATATATATATATATATATATATATATATATATATATTAATAGACTGGGTCAACGGGACACAAAAATGAAATATTCAAATTGATCCAAAAATCAGTATCACATGTCACTCACATTGGTATCACACAGAATCAGGTATCAGGGACAGTCATTGTATCATGTGGATACAAACAGCTTATGTACTTTAACATTTTTTGATTATGCTTAGTGTTATTTTAAATGTTCATTCACTAATATATTAAAATGCACCATGATTCACAATATATAAGCCAAGAGACTATTTGTACATGGATAAACAGGCGATGTGTGCATTTCTGATGAAATCTAAGACCACATTTAACCACATTTAACTTGCACCAATCACCGCATGTAAAATGTTTGCTCTCTCAAGCTCTCCTGTCCATGCTAAATCCACGACCTCCCTGCACACACTTGATTGTCAGAGTTAAATTACGTCACTCCCCCAGCAGAGATGACAGCCGTCTTTATCATATCACTGATGCTACCACCTGCTAATATTATTAACAGACATCCAAGAGAAAGAGGGAGAATGACACAGCTAAATCCAAGATGACAAATTACATAATTTTCTTTGTGTGTGTGTGTGTGTGTGTGTGTGTGTGTGTGTGTGTGTGTGTGTGTGTGTGTGTGTGTGTGTGTGTGTGTGTGTGTGTGTGTGTGTGTGTGTGTGTGTGTGTGTGTGTGTGTGTGTGTGTGTGTGTGTGTGTGTGTGTGTGTGTGTGTGTGTGTGTGTGTGTGTGTGTGTGTGTGTGTGTGTGTGTGTGTGTGTAGGCAAAAATACATGTCTTTAAAAATGTCTATATGCATCAAATTTCACTTCCAGTTGTGCTCAGTCATCTTAAGGATTTGTTCATCAATTTTATATTTTTAGTGACTCAAATGGCATTCATGGTTGTATTACAACAACATTATCCTTCCAGGTTAACCACAATTTTACAAATCCACAGAGGTCTAGTAAACATTTACTTTCGTAATATGTCAGGATATTTAATCCGAAAAAATTTACTGTAGGCAGGGTTTGACATTTTGCTCACCAGCCACAGTGGCAAGTGGTTTTCTAGCAACTTCAAGCATTTTCATTGGCCACAATTTTGACATTGATACCATGGGGAAAAACTGCCATATAGATATGTTTAATATCATATCATAATTTGGCAGCAGGTTTGTTAGGCTGCTGTCACTTCAAGACCTGACACACAGATCCATTATACTGTTACACATGCGTTCTCTTTCCCAACCGTTTACGTTCACTTGAAACATGCTGACTGTGTTTACGTGAATACTTTTTATTTTGTGTGTATTTGATTGTTTAAAGGTATAGCTCACCCAAAAATGAAAATGCTGTCATCATTTACTCACCCTCAAGTTGTTTCCAACTTGTATGAGTTTTGATGAACACAAAAGTAGAAGAACACTACCAAGTAGAGAGAGCAACCATTTACTACCATAGTATTTTTTTCCCTACTATGGTAGTCAATGGTTGCTCTATCTGCTTGTTTACAAAGATTCTTCAAAATATCTTCTTTTGTTTTCAGCAGAACAAAGAAACTCTTACAGGTTTGGAACAACTTGAGGGTGAGTAAATGATGACATAATTTTCATTTTTGGGTGAACTATCCCTTTAAACTCAATAAACAGCAAAAAATAACTCAATTTAGTACAGGGAGGCGGCTTTATGCGTGCACACTTTGTGTGTGAGCAGAAAAAATTTGCGAGAATGAGTAAAATTATGTGAAATATGCACAGTTCCACCCTGAAATTCAAGCCCTGTAACACCAAAAATATTCATTTGGAGCAAATGAAACGAGTGAGTGAGGGGAGGCGGGTTTGTGTGTTAACTCGCTGTCTGAGGGATCATGAGAGAGCAAGAAAGAATAGCTAGTACCGTGTATCTATGGAAAATGAGTATTGGAAGCATTTCAGATATTTCAGTATCGATTTGTATCAAAAAATCTATATTTTTGACAACACTACATTGCACTTAGTTTATTATTTCAAATGCCTTTTTAGAAGGCTTATTGTGAATTTACAGAAATAAAAGCAGGCATTTTAAACTATGTCATGTAGTAAGCGCGCTCTCCACACAAACACAGATGTGCACCTCTATATCGCCTAATAGCGCACATTTATCTAGGTTAAAGGTCCCGTTCTTCGTGATCCCACTGTTCAAACTTTAGTTAGTGTGTAATGTTGCTGTTAGAGCATAAATAATACCTGTAAAATTATAAAGCTCAAAGTTCAATGCCAAGCGAGATATTTTATTTAACAGAAGTTCCCTTTCAAAGCCTACAGCGAACGGCCGGTTTGGACTACATCCTGGTACTTCCTTCATTAATTACGTCAGTCAGTAGAACAGACTAACCTCCGCCCACAAGAATACGCGAAAAAGTGGGCGTGGTCTTGTTGCTGTCCCACATGGAGAAGAGGACGGTCGCTTGGAGAAAAGGAAGTGTTGCGTTTGAGTGTGTTTGTCGCCATGTCGTCGAGACGCTGTTATTTTCATCCCGGAGTCAAATCACCTTTGTTTGGCTTTCCCAGGGACGCTGTAGAGATCATTAAGTGCATATATCTCCCGTTGAGGCGTGACCTTTCCATGCAAGTTACATGCGCTAAGCTGCTGTCCAATCACAACACAGGAACCGGGCCATGTGCGCTAAGTTGCTGTCAAATCACAACACGGGAACCGTGCCATGTGCGCTAAGCTGCTGTCAAATCACAACACGGGAACCGCTGGCACAATCAGAACTCGTTACGTATTTCTGAAGGAGGGACTTCATAGAACAAGGAACTCATCAGCCGTTTTTAGGAGAGGGAAAACAGCGGTATACAGATAATTAAATTGTGTGAAAAATACTGTGTTTTTTTACACGCGAAACATGAAAACATGTTATATTGCACACTGTAAACACAATCAAAGCTTCAAAAAAAACACGAAGAACGGGACCTTTAACGTTAGAGCGAGTGGACTTGTAAAGTTGCTACTACTTACATGTTTCAAGTGATAAGCCATATTTGAGGTCGATGAATGATGAGCGAATGCTTGGATTTCCTGCCGTTAACGATCTGTCAGTCACAGGCTGCGTGATTTTGCCACTTCCTGTGGAGTTTTTTTTTTTTTTTCTGTGACTAAACGACTAATAAAATGTTGGTCAAACAAACCTCTTCTAGTCAACTAACGGTTAGTCGACTGTTATGGGGCAGCCCTAGAAAAATGTATATATAAATGTCAACCTGCCAAAGTGGCTAGTTGGAGTGATAAATCACCCACATTTGGCGGGTGTTTAAAGGATAGTTCACCCAAAAATGAAAATTAGCCCATGATTTACTTTACTAGGTGTATATGACATTCTTCTTTTAGACGAATACAATCGGAGTTATATAAAAAAAATGTCCTGCCTCTTCCAAGCTTTATAATGGCAGTGAATGACTGATTTGAGTCCATAAAAGTGCATCTTTCCATCATAAAATTGTTCCACACTGGCTTAATAAAGGCCCTCTGAAGCAAAGCTAAAAAAAAAAATCCATATTTAAAACTTTAAAAACTAAAATAACTTGCTTCCGGCAGACAGCCTACGCAAGTCGACTTATGACAAAAGAATAACCCCTGACGTGATATATGATGCAGGATGTAGGAGCATCGCAAGTTTGGACGCCTCTCGTGGGGCTGGGCAACAAACTCAAGTCCCTCTTTTCTTATATCGAAATTCTCCATCATTTCCCTTTAAAAGTGCGCATTTTAGACTTCTATTTCATAACATGTTTTGTTTTGCTCTATCCTCTGTGCCTCAACGTTCGTCAATATGTAATGTGTCGGGTCAAGGGTTACTCTTTCGCCGTAAATCGATGCGTACGGCCGTCTGTCGGAAGCTAGTTATTTTAGTTTATAAAGTTTTAAATATGGATATTTTTCTCACACAAATGCATCGCTTCACCTCAGAAGGCCTATATAAACCCCTCCTGGAGCCTTGTGGATATCTTTTATGATGGATAGATGCACTTTTATAGACTTTAAAGCAGAATCAGCCACCCACTGCTAATTATAAAGCTTGGATTAGCCAGGACATTTTTTAATATAACTCTAATTGTATTCGTCTGAAAGAAGAATGTCATATAGACCTAGGTTGACTTGAGGGTGAGTAAATCATGGGCTAAGTTTCATTTTTGACTTTAATGTCAAGCCCTGAGTGTAGGATTTTACTGGATTTTGAAAATTGGGTACCACAAGAGTCAATTTTGATTTCATGTTGAATTTAACTTCTGAATTGTCCAAATTGCACCACCACCACAATCATCATCAGCAGCAGCATGATATGACTAAAATTCATCCCTTTTGGGCCTCAATCACTGAACAAAAGCTATAGAAATCCACCTCACATATTCTAGACCTGTCTCCTCCTGATAGGCACAATGATATCTGCTTATGACGGCCACCCACAGGATGAGAGCTGATGTTAGTGGGACGTGAACGGGTGCGGTGTGTAAAATTGGATCTCCGCAAAGCGTCAGCGGGCCTGTGCCGGGGCGACACTCTAATGGCCGTCAGAAATGGATCTGCCTCTTAGGCGTGCGATAGCAGGCGACCATCCATAAAGACCCTGTCAGCCGAGCACAGAGCTCATTTACACCTATGCGTATTCCCATTATCTGCAGGCCAACGAGCCGAGCGTCACACGCACACTGATCACATCAGCCCCACCAGGACGCAGGTGTTTACCAGCATGTCACTTCACCTGAGGGCTAAGAGGCCCAGAGACGTCATGCATGCTTCTGTCATCATCATAGCAGGCAAAGAAAAACAAGAGAAACAGCGGAGCTGCGATAGCCGTGAGATCAGTATCTGCTCAAGTCACATTTCTAAGATAAATCTGGAGGACTTCAGAAGGAATTTCACCGCTTTCTAAAAGAAATATGATTCCCTACTGAACCCATCACCTTTTACGTCCTTGTGCCATTCCATTTTTATTTTAATTGGAATGTAAAAGTTACTCCTACGGCCAGACTTTTCTGTTTATTTTTTATTTTTATGGCAATCAATGTCTTATTCTGCTCTAGTTAAGGTCCGTATCTTATTAAGCTCTCTTCTGTCTGTGTGTGTGTGTGTGTGTGTGTGTGTCAGAGAGAGAAAGTCAGCTATTCAATTACTTTCTATATTGTCTGGATATACTTTCTATATTGTCTTCCTCACCTTATGAGCATGTTTCGCATTATTGCAGATGCTTTGGCAATGCAGATGTGCAATTACTGGCATGACAAATTAAGTACATTATAAATGAAAACTGAGAAATGCAGACCAAGAATGATTAACAATGCTTTCTTGACTCTGATTCTGATAGAGAAAGAGAGAATATACACATGTTGATGAGTAAATTCAATGCAACGGTGAGTCTGTGAAGCCAATATGACTAGTGTGAACTTTATATATGATAATGCGCATGATGTGAAATGCATGGCAGCATTTTATTAATTAAAAAGGCATATTGGCTTTATGGAATCTATAAATGGAATATAGTCTAAAAATGGGCTGAATACAGATTTGGGCGTTGCAACAGAGACAGAAACAGATCAGGAATGCACATGTGAAGCCTTACGATAAATGACCATAGATAGGCGTGTTTGAAATGAGTCTGTAGTAATCAACATGCCACAGATGCTGTCCATACACATTCATTTGAAAACAAATTAAATTTTTCTTTAGCGCTGCATTTCTGTGCTCTGTTTGTTTCAATTCATGCGTTTTAATTCCTGTATGTGTATGTGTTCACATTCAGCCAGTGTTGTATTATGCAGAAACCCTGAGATCCTTGTGAAATAAATCAGTAAGATCAAACACTGGCAGACCCTTTTGTCTCTGAGTGAATCTTCCATCCTGCAGCTAGGCTCGGTGCTGTCACAATCACAGCTCCGCCTACTAATGAGAAAACGAAACAACACAACACACTCTCCTTCAACTGTCTGACCCATTACCAACAGAACACTGACAGAGATTAAAAACATGAGCATTTGAGCAATATTCAGGACATGGTGTAGATCTGTTTTTTGGGAATATTGTCTTTTCAGATGAGCTGAAAACCAACCTGTTAAAAGTTTGAAGCTTTAAAATAGTTTTTTTTGTTTATGTTTTTGAAAGAAGTCTCTTATGCTCACCAAGGTTGTATTTATTAATTAATCATTTTCCATTTTAATACAATTAAAAATGTAATTTATTCCTGTGATGCAAAGCTGAATTTTCAGCATCATTACTCCAGTCTTCAGTGTCACATTATCCTTCAGAACTCATTCTAATAGGCTGGTTTGCTACTTAATAAACATTTCTTATTATTATCATTAATGTTGAAGGCAGTTTTTGCTGCTTAAAGCTACACTGTGTAAATTTTCTAGCGCTGAGGTTGTGAAATTGCAACCGCCCACCGCTCACCCCTCCCTTTCAAAGCACATAGAGAAGCTACGGTGGCCGGCACAGGACAAAGATGTTGTCGTCTGAGACCGCAGAGAGTAGCTAGCACTCTGTAGAGCAGTTTGTCCGTTTAGGGCTACTGTAGAAATTTACCGGTGCAAAATGGTGACTTCACTGTAAGGGGACCCGCGGTGTATGTAGATAGAAATAGCTCATTCTAAGGTAATAAAAACATAACGGTTCATTATGTAAGGTCTTTATACACCACTGAAAACATAGTCATAGATCTTCATAAATATTACACACTGCACCTTTAACAAAACATTTTTTTATGTTTACAAACTTACATTTAAATTACATTTACATTTAGTCATTTAGCAGACGCTTTTATCCAAAGCAACTTACAAATGAGAGCATTAGAAGCAACTAGAACAGTCAAGGGCAACAGTATCAGTTAATCTAGCACAGAACACACAGGACAGAACTTTTTTTTATTTTTAAAAATTAGACAGACAGAAAATTAATAGAATGTTAAGTGCTATTCTTGATTGGTCAGGTGCTGCTGGAAGAGATGTGTCTTTAGATGTTTTTTTAAAAATGGCTACAGACTCGGCTGCTCGAATTGAGATAGGCAAGTCATTCCACCAAGTGGGGGCGTTCCAGGAAAAGGTCAATGAGAGCAATTTCATGCCTCTCTGGTATGGCACCACAAGGCGTCATTCACTGGCAGAACGTAAGCTCCTAGAGGGTGTGTAAGTCTGAACAAGTGAATTTAGGTATATTGGTGCAGAGCCAGTGGTTGCTTTGAAGGCGAGCACCAGTGCCTTGAATTTAATGCGAGCGGCTATTGGCAGCCGCTGCATTCTGGATCAGTTGCAAGGGTTTGATAGTGCATGCCAGTCCAGTCTGGAGAGAACAAGAGCTTGGACCAGGAGTTGTGTGGCCTGCTCCAATAGGAAGGGTCTAATCTTCCTAATGTTGTATAATGCAAATCTGCAGGACCGGGTTGTTGCAGTAATGTGGTCAGTGAATTTTAGCTGATCATCAATCACAACTCCAAGATTCCTGGCTGATTGACAGGTACTGTATAGTTTGTCATTGTCAGAGCCATGAGATTAAAACGAGACCAGAAATGTGCAGTCATGAAAACTGTATGTGCATTAAGGCCGTTACATACTCCTCAAGAACAGAGAAAAAAGTTCTCGTTCCCAGAGCTGCGAGAACAAAATGACGTCATTTTGTTCTCAGAGCCCTGGTTTGGGAGTTCTCGCAGCTCGTTCTCGACACATCGTCTGAGCAGAACTTTTTTCTTGTGGGTGTCCGAGAACTGTTGTGTGATTGGTCAGAATTTTAAAGTGTGCGGTGTTAATGCGGAGAAAAGGAGATGTTCGGCACCTGCTTTTCTTGTGAAGTATGGAATGTACTGGCCAGAACAAACTTAGTTCTTGTTCTTGCCACCTCGAGAAAACGAACAAATTTCTTTGTTCTTGCAGAGTATGTACCAAGCTTTACTCACTCAGTTTCATGCAATGTAATACAGTTCACAAAACACTTGAGTGCCGGTATCACTTGTTCATTTTGGTGAATCAGTAAACCCAGTTAATCTAGTCTGAATTACAAGTAAGATACTCTTATGCACTGGTTGTTTTTAGTTTGTCAAAAGCATGACTCGTATGAGTGGAATCCCTTCATGAATCATCAAAATACTCACAAGGTACTGATATGAACTGGCAAATCCCTTCCTGAAGGAATACGTTGTAGCGGTTATTGTATAAACGCATAACTCGCGTAGTGATCTGGAAATGATCATTTCAGTGATGATGTTCATATCAAAAGCAAGTTTTTTCATGAAACCTTCACTGAGACACTGTTCTCTCTAATGTTATGAAAGAATGTTTCATTTCTGAACAATTTCAGTGTTATCCTATGAGCAAAACACAGAACATTTTGTCTTATGTGTATAATATAAACACTAATTCACAGTACAAATCCACAATCTCAAAGGCTGCCAGCCCAAAACAACAATCAGTGAAAAATATATAAGATAACAATGACATATCAAACACTATTCAACTGATTGTGCCTTTATAAATGTTCTCTTCTCAGTCCCATGAAGATCCTACACTCTAAAAAATGCTGGGTTAAAAACAACCCAAGTTGGGTTGAAAATGGACAAACCGGGTTGTTTTAACCCAGCGGTTGGGTTAAACATTTGCTTAAAACAAACTCATCGCTGGGTTAAAACAACCCAATTGCTGGGTTTGTCCATTTTTAACCCAGCTTGGGTTGTTTTTAACTCAGCATTTGGTAGAGTATATTATTTTACTCCCCTAAAACTGATGTGCTCATTAACAACAAAAGCAGCAATAAAATACTACATCATTAAAAAAAAAAAAAAAAAACATTTGTTCATATGTCTCGACACATGCTTGCAATTTTGGATGTCTTGAGCTGAAAAATCAAGTTTCTGAATCAAACTTACTCACCTACACTCCATCCAGCTAACATGGCAGGTGCATGATGTCATGTGACAGTAAAGTGTCAGGTGACAAGCCTGTTGTATCCATGAGCTCAGAGATTGGCTAATTATCCTGCTGGTTAATGCAATAACATTATTTGGGCAAACAGAATGTTTCTGTGTTTATGGCCATTCAAAGATAGGTATATATTCTGACTTTATATTTCATTTTATTAAAGTAGGTGTTATTGATTTTTTAAAAGGCTCTTAACGTGAAACAGATTAGGTTTTTAGTGATCACTCACATGGCATTTATGGCCTGATGACTGACCCAAAAAAATCCTTAAAGGGTTAGTTCACCCAAAAATGAAAATTATGTCATTAATGACTTACCCTCATGTCGTTCGACACCCGTAAGACCTCCGTTCATCTTCGGAACACAAATTAAGATATTTTAGTTGAAATCCGATGGCTCAGAAAGGCCTCCATTGGCACAATGCACTGTACACTCTCAAGACCCATAAAAGCTACTAAAGACATTGTTACAAAGTCCATCTCACTACAGTGGTTCTACAATAACTTTATAAAGCGACGAGAATAGTTTTTGTGCGCAAAAAAACCCCTAAATAACGACTTATATAGTGATGACCGATTTCAAAACACAGCCTCATGAAGCTTCGAAGCGTTATGAATCAGAAAGATTAGCATCCTTAGAAATGCTTTGAACAACTTAGAACGTCAGTGGAGAACGGCATATAGTTCATAATAACGTTGTAATATACATCATATATATAATTCACCCATTATATTGCTAAATGTACCCAATTTTATTGTACCAACAGGAAAATATACCAGAATAACCTGGCTTCTCTAGCCTAGAAATCTAGATGCACCTTAGAGGCAGCAAATCTAATTTGCCGTGAGTGTAGTCTAGTAACTCTCGGTAGATCTGAGAGCTGGAAAAACCAAACTCTGGTCAGGCCAATAACATCGTGTATAGAGTTGGTGGGCGGGCTTAACATAATGACGGCACGTCACGGCAGAGTTGTGGCGGTTCCACGTGCTTCTCGTAAACAAAGATATACGTATACGTATACAGACAGTAGCCATCTTGGAAAACAGTCTCGACAAGTCGAGCCATGAACACTGTGCTAAGTGATGAACTGTGACTTGGAATCTCATATGGTCCGTTGTGTCCGGAAGAAAGCACTGAACGTAACAGAGAAAATAAATAAATAAAAATATATTTTTTTAAAAATGAACGCAACAGAGACTAGTGCTTCCAAAGAATACATACTAAAGAGAAGGCGGATTATTCAACCGTGGCTCGACTTGTCGAGACTGTTTTCCAAGATGGCTCCTGTGTGTATACGCGTAATGTACTGTCTTTATAAAGTATCTTCTTATTAAACTGTTTGTACACTTACAAAGTTCTCAATGCTTCGGTTTGCATGTAGGGACCCTCATTATGCTACCGTGTTAGTGTGAGGCTATTTTGAGCCTTGTTAGTGGTATTAACTAGCGATTTAATTTTACTTATTCTATGCCCCATATACTAGCGTTATAAGCTAATCTGTTTTTAGAGATAAAACTCTTTACATTCAATTTTCATGAAAACGCATCCCAGAGAACGATCTACTCGGTAACCATGTGTTAATTACCCCTAGGTTAATTTTTCACCGGAGTTGTCCTTTAAGAAGATGGAAGATGTGTTCGGAGTTTTGCCGACCGGATACGGCGAAAGTTTAATCCATCAACTAGCTCCACTTCACGTTGCTCTCTGGTTGGTTGTAGCGCTATCCAATTGCATGCAGAGGGAATTTGAAAGACAACCGTTTGTCCCGCCCCTCGGATTGAGCCCTGTCAACGGTGAGTTCCCAGACCCAACATCTTAATGTGGGTCTAGCTTGTCAGGCTATGGCTTCTCTTGAGACTCCCCTGCTTCGCAGTATAGTTAATGAAATGAAGCCCACCCACACGTTGACGTGATTGGTTACAAGGTAGTTTGTGACATAAGAAACACCAGCGATTTCAAACAGCGTTTTTGAGACTGTCTTTTTTCACTGCAGTTTTAAGGAGAAAATACTCCTATAAGCCATGGTATTGACTTATAAATGTGCACATGGTGTGTCTTAAAGCATATTAAAAACACCACATAGACATATAAACAACATTAAAAACATGATTTTCACCAAAGGGGGTCTTTAAGATGCACACAAACATGGTGAGAAAATATAGTACATTTGAGTTTTTAATTTTAATATTTGATATTACTGATATTAGAGCAAGATTGCATGCTGATGAAGTTTTTATTTGATGATTTTGACCTGCTATGTTGATGCAAAATGTATTATTTATTGGATTTCGCGCATTTATCTACTCCTGATTATATGAAAACGATGCAACATGGATTAGATAATGAGTGCCAGACACATGGTGGAAATTTCAACAGGTGTAGGACTAGTAGAAAAAGTAGCCATACGGTCTTGAGGAAGGTTTTTTAGCAGATTGAGTCATTTATGTAAATTATTCTAATCCTCTTCATTCATGTCTTCTCAGATTGTTTTACAAAAGCCCCTTAGGTTGTGCAGTCTTAATAATGGAGTGTGTATTAGCTTCATTAGCCCTCTGATAAACTGATATATGCTTGCTCTCTCAGCACTCAATTTTCGAGGAAACACTTGACTGCTTCTTTATTTTGCTCTCAGGGAGTCGGGCAGCCGCTCATTTCTGCCGAAGCCTTCTGATGAATCCTCTGCGCGCTGGTCTGCACTTCACCGTAACCACCCTTGACTTTATCGCCCACATCCTCTCAGCTGTGCACTGATAAGAGTGATATGTACTTTATAGTGAGTCACATTGTTGTCTTGCTGCAGTCCTGGTGGTAAAGTATCACTCCAAAAAAAAGACTGATTTTTAAGAGCTCCAAGTTGACAAATTGAACAAGACTCTACTTGTCATATCTCTCTCTTTGTACTCCTGGGCTTTGAAACTTTCTATTTTCAATGCCTTTCTGTTTCTCCTTCATTCCGGAGGTCAGTCAGTAGGACTAGTGGTCAGCAGTGTGAGGAAACGAGCGATCGCTCCAATATTAAAGCAGAGCAATTAGGCACCTGAAGCCCCATGCTAATGCAGGCATGACACAATTACACAAATGAGGCGTTTGCACATTAGAAACCAGAAAGTCACCCTCTGCTCAATGAATGAGAGTGCCGGGATACAATAAAAAGGTAGAAGGGGAGATGGAACACAAGTGTGGAGGACTGTCCAGCTCTACTGTTTCATTTTAATTGGCACTAGAAAAAAAATGGCCCGCTATTCAAGCGAATAAGTATCATACAGTGAGCCGTATCGCCAGCACTGAATATAGAAGAGTTTGAGGCTGGGTCGAGCTAACTAGTGCAGAACTCTGCCGGAAACTCAACCCTTAAAGGAATAGTTTGCCCAAAAGTGAAGATTCTGTCATCAGTTACTGTCATTGGAGTATATGCTGTTTATTTTGTATCATTTTAGTAAGAATCTTTACATTGCCCTTTTTTTAGACCCGCGCAAAGACCCATATACACAGAATTATAGTATTTCAAAATATCTGTCTTGGCGAGTATTCACACAAACATTATCTGTTATGTATTATGTGAACATTTGTCAACTGTTGGGGAAAACATCTGATGTGTGACATTATTTTACATCTGTGCGGTATCATGGCTCGCATGAACCAATTCGATTTGCCACCAATGACATCACCAGTGATGTCACTGACACAAAATCCTGTTGGTTCTCACATGGTTCATAGCTGAATGCCTGTTCAGATATTTGGAATAGAAAATTACATTAGTCTCAATGAAGGAGAAAATGTTCTGTGTATAATGACTTATTTTTCAATATCTCGTCTTAGATGTATTCATTTTTCAGACAATTTTATCCAAAATGCTACAACAAAAGTGGTTAATTCTAGATATTCAATGAGAATATATGAGAAGTGCTCAGGAAAGTATAAGTTAGAACAGATATGTGAGACAACATGATAGTCCTCACACAAATCTATTGAATGGCTTCAGAAAATTTCTATATAAAGACTAGATTGAAAAGTTTAAAAAGCGTTATGTTGGCTGAAAATGTTTAATTGTCTGAAGGTCAGGGTGGATAGTTTGCTAGCAACCGCATTGGAAAATCATCTTATTCTTCAAAATTCTGGTGGCTATTGTATTCTGGTTTGCTATGCAGTTGTTAGGAAGTTCTTGTTGTTTGCTAGAGTGTTGCTAGGGTGGTTGTTAGAGCATTGCTAGGCAGTTTCTAGGGATTTTGGCCGGTTGCTAGGGTGTTCTAGGGTGACATATCGAGCTTGATAGACACTGAGCACATTTACAGTAGGGGGTGGGGGGTTGAGGTGGCTTTGGGTGCTCGATCCCCTGCCCTTTTTCAAAATGAATCAAAAGTGCCCCTCTCAGAAAAATATCAATGATAATATCGTGGTCAATAAAACTAAATAAATGTGATTATTATAACACGACAATGTATACAATAGTAACGAACGGCTTAAAAGTCGGACAATTTCTGTTGAGGCTTTGCCATAACGCGTTGCTATGGGTTGCGTGCGTTTTGATTGACTGCTGATTTCCCACTGTTCGGAAACGGCTCTCGAGCCAAATATGGTCCTTTCAGAGAGTGTGTGGCCTCACGGGAAGAAAGTAAACCAATATTTTTTCATCCATAATCAGAGCTAATGTGTTGATTTAATTACAAATCTATATATTATATATTTTAAAGTATTACACAATTCACCAATGCCCATTTGTCATGTATATACACCAACCAATCGTGATCTGGCAAAGCGAAGTGGAGCGGTAATTTTCTGTTCTTATTCATAAATCGGTTGAAAATTACATGGACAGACGAACTAACGTTTGTGGAACGATTTCATGCGGTTTGTCTCATTTTATAAATTGCATCACTGACAAAATGGCTTTTAACTGACAACAAACAAATCCCTGCACAAAACCATGCAGCAGCAAAAGTCGCATTAATTGTAAGTGTTAAATTCACTTGTATTTATGTATATTGATACACCGTTTACTATTTCATGAAACTATCAAAGTTAACAAAACCCAAGTGCCACCGGCACCAACAGGCCTATTATGTGAAGTGTAGGCTGGCGAAATGGTTACGTGAAAGGACTTTATTATATTACCATTTTTGAATATTATGCAGCATTATGAAAGAAGTCTCTTATGTTCATCAAGCCTGCATTTATTTGATAAAAATCAGCAATATTGTGAAATATTATTAAAATAATAATGGTTTTCTATTTTAAAATAATTTAAAATATAATTTATTCCTGTGATCACAGCTGGATTTTCAGCATTATTACTCCACTCTTCAGTGTCACATGATCATTCAGAAATCATTCTAATATGAGGATTTAATGTCAATGATGTAAACTGTGATACTCTTTTCAAGATTCTTTGATTAATAAAAAGTTAAAAAGAACATAATGTAATAATATTTCACAATATTAGGCTACTGTTTTTTCTGTATTTTTGATTAAATAAATGCAGACTTGATGAGCATAAGGAGATATGCTCCCCCTGAAGAACTCTCTGCACGGCCCTGCTAGATGTGTTTAAATCTGCTCTAAGTATGCGTTTCTGTCACCTATCACACATGCGCACTTCAATAAGCCGCCAGAAAGCAGGTTAATGCATTTACATGCCGCGAGAAATCGGGATAAGAGGCAAAAAACTACCTGTTCCGACCGGTTTATGCCTAAGCCGTTTACGACCTTACTCCGATAAAAGAAAATGGGTTACCGTGTTTACATGACCATGTTCGTTGTCGGCTTATTAAGCATAATCGGCTTAAGAACGTGCCTGTCAACGCACTCATTGTGGTGACTTTCACTTGTCATTGGAAAAACATTACCTCAAATATTCTTCACAAATTCTCCTTTTGTCTTCCACAAGAAATATATTAGGTCATAAAAGTTTAGAACGACAAGATAGTGAGTAAATAATGGCAGCATTTTCATCTGTGTGAACTAAAAGCCTTGTTCTTCATTCCTTTTAATAGAGTAGCCAAAAAAGACCATCTATTTTTATGTCATGTTGTGTCTGATATGATCTGTGTATTTACAGCATGCAGCCAAGAGATGTGCAATTCTGGATGAATGGAGAACTATGATTAAAAAAAAAAAAAAACAGAAATCACGATTCTCCAAAGATTCACTAAACATCACGTAATTTAGTAGAGGTTCTGACAAAATGTTACGGCCACAATATGTAATATTTCACCGCTAGAGGTCGCTTATTCAAAACAAAGGCGTAGCTTGATGACGCCTTGATTTCGCTGAGCTTTTATTATGCCGCGGAAGACCGCTTTCGCTTCTTCTTCTCTTATCATACATTATTAGAGTGTGTTGAAGTCTATGTTATAATGCTACTGTGTGTGTTTGCTCTGCAGCTACTATGAGACACTCGTTGCACATTGCAGTAAGATAGATTGATATTAGGCATGGTAAATGGAATGAAAATTTGATTTAAACAATAAGACTTATTGTGTTGAGCTATATAACAATAATTTGTTTTGTGTTGATGAATGTATCCAAAAAGTTGCTCACATGTCTAATAAAACACACAATATGTTAAAGCATCTTTCCATGGTTATTCTCCCTTCACTCAAACGAGCACTGTCTCACATGCTAAACTGTATCGCACGTGTGCTACTGTGGTAAATATATTAATCGCACAGACCGTAGATCATATAATTAGAATATCATCAAAAAGTTGATTTATTTAACTAATTCCATTCAAAAAGTGAAACTTGTATATTATATTAATTCATTACACACAGACTGATATATTTTAAAAGTTTATTTATTTTAATTTTGATGATTATAACAGACAATTAAGGAAAATCCCAAATACAGTATCTCAGAAAATTAGAATATTGTGAAAAGGTTCAATATTGAAGACACCTGGTGCTACACTCTAATCAGCTAATTAACTCAAAACACCTGCAAAGGCTTTAAATGGTCTCTCAGTCTAGTTCTGTAGGCTACACAATCACGGGGAAGACTGCTGACTTGACAGTTGTCCAAAAGATGACAATTGACACCTTGCACAAGGAGGGCAAGACACAAAAGGTCATTGCAAAAAAGGCTGGCTGTTCACAGAGCTCTGTGTCCAAGCACATTAATAGAGAGGTGAAGGGAAGGAAAAGATGTGGCAGAAAAAAAGTGTACAAGCAATAGGGATAACCGCACCCTGGAGAGGATTGTGAAACAAAACCCATTGATAAATGTGGGGGAGATTCACAAAGAGTGGACTAGAGCTGGAGTCAGTGCTTCTAGAACCACTACGCACAGACGTATGCAAGACATGGGTTTCAGCTGTCGCATCCCATGTGTCAAGCCACTCTTGAACAACAGACAGCGTCAGAAGCTTCTCGCCTTTGCTAAAGACAAAAGGAAAAAAAGTGGTCCAAAGTTATGTTCTCTGATGAAAGTAAATTTTGCATTTCCTTTGGAAATCAGGGTCCCAGAGTCTGGAGGAAGAGTGGAGAGGCACACAATCCACGTTGCTTGAGGTCCAGTGTAAAGTTTCCACAGTCAGTGATGGTTTGGGGTGCCATGTCATCCGCTGGTGTTGGTCCACTGTGTTTTCTGAGGTCCAAGGTCAATGCAGCCGTATACCAGGAAGTTTTAGAGCACTTCATGCTTCCTGCTGCTGACCAACTTTATGGAGATGCAGATTTCCTTTTCCAACAGGACTTGGCACCTGCACACAGTGCCAAAGCAACCAGTACCTGGTTTAAGGACCATGGTATCCCTGTTCTTAATTGGCCAGCAAACTCGCCTGACCTCAACCCCATAGAAAATCTATGAGGTATTGTGAAGAGGAAGATGCGATATGCCTGACCCAACAATGCAGAAGAGCTGAAGGCCACTATCAGAGCAACCTGGGCTCTCATTACACCTGAGCAGTGCCACAGACTGATCGACTCCATGCCACGCCGCATTGCTGCAGTAATTCAGGCAAAAGGAGCCCCAACTAAGTATTGAGTGCTGTACATGCTCACACTTTTCATGTTATACTTTTCAGTTGGCTAAGATTTCAAAAAATCCTTTCTTTGTATTGGTCTTAAGTAATATTCTAATTTTATGAGATACTGAATTTGGGATTTTCCTTAGTTGTCTGTTATAATCATCAAAATGAAAAGAGCATTTAAAATATATCAGTCTGTGTGTAATGAATGAATATAATATACAAGTTTCACTTTTTGAATGGAATTAGGGAAATAAATAAACTTTTTGATGATATTCTAATTATATGACCAGCCCCTGTATGTCGCACTGTACAGCCCTGCTCTTGGGTAACAACATTTCAAGTGTCTAGTTTAAAATAAGACCACATTTATGAATATAGACCATAGGGTTTAAGAGCTGCAGACATTTTTATTTGGGTATGTCGTTTTCAGAAAATTCTCAAAAATAGGGGCGCAGGTTAAGAGGTTAAGCTTATATGCGGAGGATGAAATCCAGTGGAAACTGGAAAGTCGCATGCAGTCCTACGTCACCAGACTAAACTTCACTGTACTTTAGACCGCGATGGAAATGCAGACAGCAGCAGGTCTGGGGGAAAAAGAGTTCCTGGGAAAAAAGTTCCTGGGACAAATTGTTCCGGGTAATTTCGGTGGAAACGGGGTTAAAGTTTAATAGACACAGGTCAATCGTTGTCATTTAGAATGCAATCGTGTAGGTGTATGAACCGAGATTGTGATCTTTTAACGTGCTGCTCTAATGCAGCCCAATAAACCCATGGTTCCTTCTTTCTGAATCCCAACCAATCAGGAGAAAACCAATGTGCTGTCCGATTTAAAGACAAGGGCTGGGAAAATTGGCTGCAGTGTCTCATAGGTCGTTCGGACCGCTCCATTTAACAACGAGGAGCACTAGAGTCATGTTCAACAAACAAATCAAATGTTTATTCTATTTGGAGTGTGGTCCAGTGAAGTGGCGATGTCCTATTGAGACGGAGTGCTGGTAATTGCACCTCTCAATGTCCTATTTCTCTCTGAGGTTTGGAGTGAGTGATGAGATTGTCGACCGTGGTGTTTTCTGGTGTCGTTATTGTATTGACCTGTGGATGGATAAACGAGCAGGGGGAAGCATTATTTGCTTTCTGTTGATCATGTTTATTTTTTGTTTTTGGCTCCTTCTGCCATGGCAACTGTCCACTAGATCCTCATCAATTGCTCAATTACTACATCACATTGGTCACAGGAGGCAGGAGAAAGGCCTGGAATATATCATACTATATGATAGTGTGCTGAATGCTTTGTAGCAATACATTTTTTGGTTCATTGTTAACAAATTAACCAAGTCAACTGTGAGGATTTTTAGCAAAAAAGGATCTTGAGGGTTAGTTAATATGAATTGTCATGCCATCAAGTGTTCCTATTCTGGTTTCTGTTCTGAATAATCATTGTTTGTCCCATTTTCCATTTAGAAACTCTCCAGAATACTGATGTGCACCTACAACACTTATTACCTAGGGATACAATTTGTACATAAAGAAATAGTTCAGAGGGGGAAAAAATGAACATTTTGTCATAATTTATGTTCAAAAAGTAAGGTTTAAAAAAAAGAATCATACTAAATGAATACTTTTATTCAGCAAGGATGCAATTGATAAGTAATGGAAGCTTGTTTCCGACACGGAATACATTTTTTTAAAAGATAATTACTGACTTTTTTATCTCACAATTCTGACTATTTTCTTGAGATTCTGACTTTTTTCTCGTAATTGTGAGTTTATATCTCAAAATTCTGATTTCATGTGTTATAAACGTGTTATAAACTCAGAATTGCAAGAAATAAACTCAATTCGGAGAAAAAAAGTCAGTTTATGGGAGCTTGTTTCCTCCACATAATAAAAAATAAAAAAGTAAAAAAGTTTATATCTCACAATTCTGACTTTATTGCTCAGAATTGTGTGTTTACAACATGCAAATCAAGTCAAGTCAAGTCAAGTCACCCTTATTTATATAGCGGTTGAAACACACCCCGTAATCACAGCCCAACAGAGCAGTATCAGATTCGTATTCTGACAAGAATTGAGGCTATCAAGTCATGTGACAGATTGAACCGATCATCTCTTCCTTCTACACTCTAAAAAATGTTGGGTTAAAAAATAACTCAAGTTGGGTTGAAAATGGACTAACCCAGCAATTGGATTGGAGTGTAGAAGGAAGAGATGATCGGTTCAATCTGTCACATGACTTGATAGCCTGACGTCATCATACTCAATTCTAGTCAGAATATGAGTCTGATACTGCTCCGTTGGGCTGTGATTACGGGGTGTGTTTCAACAGAACCAGGAAAGACCTCAATTGGATAGACCTACAACCAATCAGAGCAATGGAGCAACGTATAGTTGTCAGCAGAACTCAACTGCATGCACGCTGGAAGAAGAAGAAGAAGAAGAAGATGAGTGTAAACGATCTTTGCCGGTGTTGTAAAAAAGAATTCAAGGATACACAGAGTACTTACCAACTAATACACAGTACTTACCAACACCATCATCATTTCTGAGAGAAATAGTAACGGTGAATGCATATACAAACAAGTTCTCCGTTTAGGATTAGAATGAATTCAACCCAAGCGCTGTTTGGTGACGTGGATGATTACGTTACTGTTTATCATCTGTTCATTATCATATAAACCCCCCTGGCAATTTCATTGGTCTGAACAGCTTCTGTTTGGGCTTAGTTACTCCACAACAGATCAAGTCCAGACCGAATTTCCCGAACTCAAATGTTGTGGGCGGGGCTAAATTTGGCTGGTATACAGGATAATTAATTGATGGTTTGTGGCGTCAATTCAAAACTATTTGATGTTTTGGCAATTTGGTAGTAATGTATATGATCTCATTTATACATTTTAGTACAATCTACTTATGCCACACTGAGGATTAGGTTTCGTGGTGGACCTTCATGCTTAGTTTTTTCCCCCCTCCAATCACTATTCCATACGTTATCCACTAATGTAGTTCACCTGAAGGAGTGACTGATCACATGGCCAAATTGAATTTCTGTGAATTAAATTGCATCAATTCACAGAAATTCAGTTTGGCCAACTGAAAAATTTAGATTTGATCGCTAGAAAACATCACTAGAAATTTTTCAATTTGAGACCTGATTTTTTTTTTTACAGTGCTCAAATAATGCCCTATTTCTTTCGCCTCAACTGAAAGCATATTTACACTGTCTGAATCGTTTCCTATATGGCATATATAGTGTGCTATGTGCCGTTCACCATGTAGAAAATAGTAGATGTGTGAACAACTGACAGATTTCAGCTGCAGCTTCAGCATCTATTTATAGTGCAGGGGGCGGGCGCTTCAGATTCTAGAGAGCATTTGATTGGACAGAAGAAGAGAAACTGAAGTCTGTGGTGATGTCAAATCAATCTGTGATCCATTTTAACGGAAGTGAGAGACTGTACGTTTTGAATGCTTATATCTCCCAAATGCGAATTTTGTCATTGTTTTGGAACACACCAGCTTATTCGTAACCTTAAGGCTAACATAGTCATACTAAAAGCTAAAAAATTGTCCACTTCCATTATATGGAACATGATGCTCTATATCCTTTTCTGTTCTGCAGAAAGTACTAGGGCTTTGAAACAACACAACAGTGAGTAAATAATGGTATGTGTAATATATTGTATGATTTTTTTAAAGTATGAATTAAAAAAAAACCTGTAGACACAGACAGGACACTGTCCTCATTCTTCTGGCCTGCATCATTATAGAGACACGCTTGTTGTAGCGTGACCATTATGTGTCCAAGCATCTGCTTCAACTCCCGGAAAGGGAAATGCACACAGAGAAAGATATTTCCAAACGAGCCTAGAAGCCCACTGGGCCTGATAGCCCACTTTATCACTGGCTGTTGGCAACGTCACAACAGATTGTTTCCTGGAAAGAAAACAAGCACAGACAGAGAATACACAGGCCTCCATCTGTGAACAAGGTCATTGCCGATCTGGTAATAGTAGGATTAGACCCATCTAGTTAATTTGAATTATTGTGTGGCTGCCCTGCCGTATAAACACACATTCAGCATATTATCTGTTTATTGATTTTGTGTGTTTATTTGTGGCATTGATTAAATAGGTTACATGTCGAGCTGGTATGAAGTTTGTGCAAAACTGGATGATCGTGTTATCCAGCACTATTTGAGATGTATTTGAGATATATTAAAATAGAAAACGGTTATTTTATTTTGAAATAGTACTGTTTTTATTGTGTGTTTTTTTTTTATCAAATGAATGCAGCCTTGGTGAGACTTCTTTCAAAATATGAATAATTCCAAACTTTTGACAAATAGTGTACATGGTTGAAATATATCAGTGCTGTGCCACCTGTACTCCTTTGAGAGGGATTTACTAAATGATTTTGTCTTGTTCCTGGGTCATGCTGACACTAAAGGTCCATAACTCTGGCTTTGGGTGTTACAATGTGGTTGTCGCAACCTGTGGTGCTCTGTGTCAAATTTCATTTGTGATGACTAACTTTTTTTTAGCTTGTGTTCAATTATAGGCTGTCTCAGGTCATGCAGTGTAACAAGGTTAAAAGCAGGCAGGCTCACTCTGATGGATCGACCACCTATAAAGTCTTAAGAATTTGGCTGGAAATACTGCCCTTTGGTTCCACTCGGGCAACGGAAAATCAGTCTGCCTTTTGTAAGCGTTCCACCTGCACAACACCAAACACAGTGAGAAAAGCTCCGCAATTAATCATTTTATCGTATTTATTTCTGGAAAAGACAGCAAAGTAATGACTGCATGTTTAAATCGGCATGATTCCCTGGAACGTGGTCTAATATCATCCAAGCATTTAAAAACTAATCAAGAAGCACTCAGCCCATCTCAGACCCAGTCAATTAATGTTAAGTAGCAGATGTGTTAACAGCTAATTGATTCCAGCCTTGGTTAGTAAGAGAGGCCAAAAGAGAACATAAGGCAGTGAGCTCTTCGCTCACGCCATCTTTTTTAGGAACCTTATAGTCAAGTTGCTGAACTTTTGATATGCACCAAAAAGTCTGGGCCTTATATGCAGCCTGTTCTGGTCAAGAGTCACCCATTTAAAGTGCTTTTGGCTGAATTGAGTCTTCAATAAAATAAATTATTGTGCCCCACTTTATATTAGGTGGCCTTAACTACTATGTACTTACATAAAAAAATAAGTACAATGTACTTCATATTGTATTGCAAAACATTTTTGCTGATATTGAGGTGGATACGGGTAAAGTTAGGGACAGGTGTGGTGGTATGGGTAAGTCTAAGGGTAGGGTTAGGTGTAAGGGAAGTGTCAACAGTGGAATTACAAATGTAACTATAAATTAATTACAGATGTAATTACATGCAGGTTTTATAAAAAATGTAAGTACAATGTAAAAACATGTATGTACACAATAAGTGCATTGTATCAAATGATTAATTAAAATGTTAGTACATTGTAGTAAAGGCCACCTAATATAAAGTGGGTCCAATTATGGCCTAATTACCTTTTATTATAGGGAGAGTTAACCCAAAAATGCCAATTCTGTCATTAGTTACTCACCCTCATGTTGTTCCAAAGCCGTAAGACATTCATTAATCTTCAGAAAACAAACTAAGATATTTTTAATTAAATCTGAATGATTTCTGTCTCTATATTGACCGCTAGCAAGTTCATAAAGAAATCGTAAAACTAATCCATATGAATTTGAACAGTTTATTAAAAAAATTCTGAAGAGACGCAATCGCTTTATATGATGAACAGATTGAATTTAGGCTTTTATTCACATATAAACATTCATCAACTCACAAATCAGTTGTGGTAAACAGAAGCTCAAGCATGTTCTCTTGTTGTACGAGAACCAATGAGATTCATTCTCGTGTTACGCAGCACGTTTGAGCTTCCTCAAGAACCAATGAGGTTCATTCGCGTGTTCTTGCGCAGTACTTCTGAGCTTCAGCAAGAACCAGAGGTGGAAAGAGTAGCAAAATATTCTACTCAAGTAAAAGTACTATTACTTTAATGAAATTTTACTTAAGTACAAGTAAAAGCACCGGTCTAAACATGTACTCAAGTAAAAGTAAAAAGTAGTTCATTTAAAATGTACTCAGAGTAAAAGTTACTGAGTTACTTTTTTAACAGCAGGGGTGGGGAATCTCCTGTGTAGGGTTGTGGTAGAATGAGATTTTCACGATATGAAAACATAGAGTTTCACAGCATCACGATATTAAACAATCTTTTTAACAAATACACTGTATTATTAAATTATGGTTGTTATTATTATCACCAGTTAAATTGGCATTAAATTAATGAAAACTGTTTTTTTTTTTTTGGTTGAAAAAATGCTTTATTATAACAAACTTGAAACCATTTGTTTTGTTTATTAAAATTTCAATAAAACATGTCTAATCAACCAAATTCAATAAATGGTTATGAATTAGATTAACAACTTATTTTTATCATTAACTTATTAAAATGTTTAAGAATCCTATGAGTTGACTGGTTTTTAAAATGTTCATGTGTTCATGTCCAAAAATGGTTTGTGACACGTTAAAACACCACGAGCATCGTGTACTTGAGTATGTAGTAGACGAAACAGCGCTGCTCATCACAGAGACAGAACAAGCAGATCATTTATTTATATAGCAGTGTTTTGCTTTAATATTCACAGACCATGTCGCGATTTGATTTATTGTACAGCTCTACCGTTGATGTATTCATTCATCCATCAGTTTGCTTGTATTACATGATATCTGCGTTATACTGTAAATTAATTGTCGTGACTGGATTCCGGGATTCCCTCTGCATCACAGAAATCACTCGGCCTTAAGTTAAAAACATACCTTTATCTGCACAGAGGGATGGTGTTCCTGAACATGTTCTATGCGTTTCCTCATTTGCATCAACATTTTTTGTAACTTTGATAGCCTTTCCTCCAGGACAACAACACGTTATTTATTTCTATATCCAAAGTATTCCCATACTAACTAGTGGTTCACAACGGCGTCTCGCTTTCAGCTGGATCTGCATCACTGACATGTCTTGTCCGTCTCCATCTTTTTGTGATTTTTGCGCTTTCTCCCGCCCTTCAATTCAATGCAGTCGTTTCCAGATCGCTTTTTCCCCACTTTCGTATTATTTATTTATTTTACTCAGTAACGGATGTGGTTTAAAATGTAGCGAAGTACAATACTTAAAACAAAACATACTTAAGTAAAAGTAAAATTACAGATTTTTAAAACTACTTAAAAAAGTAGAAGTACACAGAAGAACTACTCAATTACAGTAACGTGAGTAAATGTAATTCGTTACTTTCCACCTCTGGCAAGAACCAATGAGGTTCATTCTCGTGTTACGCATCAGCAAGAACCAATGAGGATCATCCTTGTGTTACGCAGCACGTTTGAGCTTCCTCAAGAACCAATGAGGTTCATTCTTGTGTTACGCATCAAGATTGAGCTTCAGCAAGAACCAATGAGGTTCAATCTTGTGTTACACAGCACATTTGAGCTTCCTCAAGAACCAATGAGGATCATTCTTGTGTTACACAGCACGTTTGAGCTTCAGCAAAACCAATGAGGTTCATACTTGTTTTTCGCAGCACGTTTGAGATTCAGCAAGAACCAATGAGGTTCAATCTTGTGTTACGCATCACGATTGAGCTTCAGCAAGAACCAATGAGGTTCAATCTTGTGTTACACAGCACATTTGAGCTTCCTCAAGAACCAATGAGGATCATTCTTGTGTTACACAGCACGTTTGAGCTTCAGCAAAACCAATGAGGTTCATACTTGTTTTTCGCAGCACGTTTGAGATTCAGCAAGAACCAATGAGGTTCAATCTTGTGTTACACAATAATTTTGAGCTACGTTGAGCTTCTGTTTATGTTCGCTGATCAATGTTTATATGTGAATACAAGCCTAAATTCAATCTGTTAATCATATAACGCGATCGTGTCTCTTCAGAAATGTTTGACTATATTTGGACTGACCCCAAACTTTTGAATGCTAGTATATACCAGTGTTTCTCAACCCTGTTCTTGGAGGCACACTAGTCTTTTTTTTTAAACGCTGGCTTTTTATCAATTCAATTCAACACAAACCATTCAAATTACTTGTAATTTTTCTCATTGTGTTACTTTTTTCAAGGTCAACTGCTTGCATTTATCATGTTGGACATTGGAATAGGCCACTCTCATCTAAAGCAGGCTTTAATTTAGCATTTGCCCAAGGGTCATTTGAATGGAGAGTGTATATGCGCTTCTCAGAGGAATTGTTCTCATTGTGGTTGTGTTAGGCTGCGACCTGAAGCTCTCCGCTGCCCTTTAATGATCAACTCTGTTCTCAGACACAGACGTTAATTAGCTCCAGCTTGCCCTCCGCAAAAGATGAGCTGTTGATTTACACACAGAGACGTGATCGAGGGGTGGAAGTAAGAGCGAATGTCATCTCCAGTTATGACAAGTAGAAAACAATGGGGTTGACTACTAAAACAAGCATCATAGCATAGGTGTCACTACTTTGTTCATACTTTGTTCACATCCGATAAGGGTAGTTACATTTTTTTTTATTTTTGCAAAATATTTCACATTCTTAAAGGGGCTATATGCAACTTTTTCCCCAAAATAAACGTAACTATAGCCTTTTTATTTTACCATTTATGACTCAAACATCTCCTGATGAGCATACTGACACCTTGTCCGCTCACAGTGGGTGCACCTATAAGCCTGTATACTATTTTTCATATTTTCTGACGGGTCGTCTTTTCCCGCGCTGTCTGCGGATGTGACGTCAAGCGCGTTCATGTTAAACGTTTCAGATCACTCTGCCTGCCACCACCGCTAGTCAGCGAGTAGCCTACACTCGCAAGCAGTGCAATGGATTTAACGAATACACAGAAGAGACCCAGGACAACTCGGACACCAACAGTAACTCCACAGAAGACTAAAAAAGTTAAACCCCTGACAAGTGGCCAAAAAAGGTCGAAGATTGAGAGAGACCGGCGCATTGCAAGGACTAGAGTGAACATCGGCTTCGCATTTGACTTCGCATGCATATATATATATATATATATATATATATATATATATATATATATATATATATATATATATATATATATATATATATATATATAAACAAAAATAAATATGAATAGTGCATCAGTAATGTAAAGTCTTTTTGGGTGTCTAGAAAAGCGCTATATAAAACTGATGGATTATTTATTATATAGCCATGTATATCTTAACAAAAAATAAGAGGTAAATGAAGATGTAAAGTGTGATGCATTTTATTTCACATAAGACATGTAGTCAATAAATATTGCTAAATAGTATTATGTATATGTGTCTTTCATACTTGGTGATAGTAAGCTACTTGTGTATAATAAGTGGTCAAGGACAGTGCTCAGTCGTCAAGGACAGTGCTCAGATTTGTGTTTTTAATATTCTACGAAAGTTTCGGTCTGTGCGCCCTTCATCAGCGTGTATGCCAATGGCGAAATGGGTTTATTTATTTATTTAATGTATTAATTTTTTGTGTAGTTTGTCAGCTACACGTTTGACGTTTTGATAAGAGAACACTTATCTCAAACATTATATGTATTTGACTGTTCTTACCTCTGTAAACATAATGTTGACCTCCTTGCAGCAGCTGACTTGTGAAGTGTACACGTACGAGCGCGCGCTGCGAGAGCGAGCAGAAATGAAGATCAGTTCTGTTTTTTGGCCACAGGTGTCAGTCGCGAGTTTAAATTTCAGAAAAACGCATATAGCCCCTTTAAAGCTTAAAGGATTCATTCTGGAAAAAAAAGAAGAAAAAAAACTAAGTACAATTACTACAATTCTACAAGTAATAGGAAAGGCTTAGGAAGTTAGAGGCATGAGTGATTAAATTATGAAACATTTTCTAAAAAAAATTCTAAAAAAGCTAAAATGTTCCTTCAAAAACAAATTGCGCTGATGTCTCCAAAAATACATCATGTGGTTTCATTGTTGTGTTTACAGGCACAGATACATTTCTCATGACACTGATGGACATCATGATCATTCAGCCAATCAAATTAACTTGAGTCAAGCCTCAAGACTAGTGTTCATTAAGTGCTGATCAAGTGGCATCTGTCCTAATCCAGCCAATAGATTAGAGTGAAATGCAGGGCAAAGGCGGTTAGGTAAATCTACTTCTTCAATTATATTCTTCAGTTATTTTTAAGATATTCTGAGATATTTTGACATTATTTTATGTCATATATTTGGGCCCAGTAATGTTTTTTTTTTTAAGTAAATAATACTTTTATAAAGCAAGGACACTTTAAATTGCTCAAAACTGACAGTAAAGACTTTAATTGTTACAAGAAAATCCAGCTTTGCCATCACATGAATAAAATACATGTTTAAATAAATTAAAATAGAAAACAGCTATTTTACATTGTAATATTTCACAGCATTACTGATTTTTCTGTATTTTTGATCAAATAAATGCAGCCATGGTAAACATAAGCAACATTTCTAGACAGCAGTAGGTATATTTTGTTAGCATTTACACAAAACCAAGTCTTTTAATATTAAAACGCTTCAGGAATGCAAACAGTTAAGCATGGGCCAACAATACCAAGGTTGTAGATTCAATTCCAAGGTAAAGCATTAAGTGATCAAATGTATATCTTGAATGCAGTGCAAGTCACTTTGCTCAAAAATGCATGACATTGATCGAAATTATGACAAAAAAGTCAATCTATCATTCAAGCTTACAGGAATTTTTATCAGAGGCAAAGCGAGGACACACCACGTCCAGTGTTGTAACTTTTCATTAGTTTAACTTAAGATGACTGTCTTGATAAGAAATTCAAATGAAGTCATTAAAAGTCTCCTCTGGGTTCAGATCAACAAAGGTCTCATTTGTTTCTCATCCTCTCTCAGAAAGCCTGCCGTTGTCTCTTTTTAAGCAGACTCAGTTCTGAATGCCAGGCGTTTGTTGTTGCTGGCATCTCATACCTATTAATCATGACTGCTTATCTTGTCATGCCCGTTCAAAATAGTTGTTTTGTGTCTCTGAATTATCTCCTGCAACAGTACTGACAGTACCCATGGCAGAATTCAATACGGGGCTATGGAGAGTATTATATGCAGATATCCAGATACAGAGAGCTGTACATTTATGGGTATTCATTATGAGCTGATGCAGCAGGGGGAAAGTAGATTGTGAAATCCAGGCTGTTGAACTGGAGCTCACTGTAACCTTGTTTTATGCTGTCATTTCTCTTCCAGACACATCCTAAGAACAGAACAAATCCTCGTGACAGGAAAGTCGTGTCCGGATGGCATTGCCCTGGATCTGGATCTGGAATAGCTGGAGTGATTCTGTTCATGATGTGATTCCAGGATTCTTCTCTCAGAGGTAAAGTTGGGGAAGTGGGCACAGTGTCTCTCGGCACATCTGCCTTGCTGGCTTCAGAAATATACATTTCTATTTTGCTGTTTGGAGAGACTCTGATGGCAACAATTTTATTTTCAGTATCTGACCCAGTATCGAAACTCACATCGACTCACAATGCGTAAAAGTAAAGAAAGAAAAGAAAGTACACAAATACTAATGTGTTGTCACTGTGACTTCTGATAAGTTATCAGATTGCTATATGGTTGCTCTGAGTGGTTAAAGGAACAAATAGGCTCCTTTTCCAACTCCCCTAGAGTCAAACAGTTGATTTTAACTGTTTTCGAATCCATTCAGCCGATCTCCGGGTCTGGCGGTAGCACTTTTAGCATAGCTTAGCATAGATCATTGAATCTGATTAAAGCTCAATGCATCAATGCATGATTAAATCTCAATGCATCATTGCATCTCTCTCCAAAACATTTTTCGATATTTTTCCTATTTAAAACTTGACTCTTCTGTAGTTACATCGTGTACTAAGACCGACGGAAAATGAAAAGTTGTGATTTTCTAGGCCGATATGGCTAGGAACTATTCCTGCGTAACAATCAAGGCACTTTGCTGCCGTACCATGGGTGCAGCATGTCCAATGATATTACGCAGTGCCTGCAAATAGACTAACTTCATTTTTTTGAGCAAGATGCTTACCGTCTAATCAGATTCAATGATCTATGCTTAGCTATGCTAAAAATGCTACTGCCGAAAAGAAGGTTTTGGGTGCAACCAGTCTTAAAAGAACAGAGAGTCTGAAGGGGAGTATGCTAATCTTGTACTTTGGAATGTCCGTGGGACAATTTGAGGAGCTCCTCCAGAGACAGTAGCACCGTACCTGACGAGACAAACACACACTTCAGGGATCCAATCGATTTGGAGCAGCTATGGTTTCCAGTTGAGTGACAATGTAAACAATGCCACAGTCGATGCATCAATTCCTCAAACTGTAGTTGTTGCTGAGACTTTGGTTCATGATGTCAAGATGTCGTGAATCCACTTTGGATGAACTTCAAAAGTATGAGGACTCTCGCTGGAATTGATACGGTAAAACAGTCACCATTGTTACCGTTCGTATCACTGTTTATCAAGTGCTAAGGAAGAGCTGTAATTCAGATATGCAGCCATATCACCCTGTAGCCCAAGGCTGGTTTCCCACTGAAGCTAAGCAGGGCTGAGCCTGGTTAGTAGCTGGATGGGAGACCAACTGAGAAAAATAGGTTGCTGCTGGTAGAGGTGTTAGTGAGGCCAGTAGGGGGTGCTCACCCTCTGTGGGTCCTAACACCCCTAAATAGTGATGGGGACACTATTCTGTAACAAGCACTGTCCTTCGGATGAGACGTTAAACCGAGGTCCTGACTCGCTGTGGTCATTAAAAATCCCAAATTTGCCCATTGTCCATCATGGCCTCCTATTCACTCCCATATATATATATATATGTTATATATATATGGGTGTTCTGGCGCAATATGGCTGCCGTCGCATCATCCAGGTGGATGCTGCACATTGGTGGTGCAGAGGAGATTCCCCCCTTCTATATGTAAAGCGCTTTGAGTGCCTAGAAAAGCGCTATATAAATGTAACATTATTAAAAATGACAAATTATTATATGGTAATAGGCATTTTGTTTGCGACATGCACTATAAGCGGTAGACCAATCACAACAGACTGGGGATATCTGAGCAATCAGAGCAGACTAGGCTCACAGGAAGGCAGGGTTTAGAAAGACGAAATCTTTGAAAAAAAAACTGTTTAGAGGAATGAGGTGATGTGCAATGTTTATTGTGAGAAAATTAAAGTGTTTTTGGATGCATGTAAACCTAGTGTAGGAGACCTCTAAAATAAAATAATAGGGGGACTTTAATTGCATTACAAAATTCAGTGAATTTGATGTGCACTTTTTCCATTATTCTCGCAACAAAGCAAGCATCCACAGTCATATGGCATTCACAGCACCTTTAATGTGATGTTTTTATGACTGTAACCGAATTTTAAGAGGGAAATAATGGCTTGATTTTATCCATGGGGTTTTGATTGGATTGTGAAAACTGGGCTGTGATATTATTGGTCCTCTCCATCAGTGGCTGTCACACTCTCTGTTCTCCCCATTGGACCGGTACTATCTGGAGGATTGCACAGCGCTGGAAAACAATAAATGAGTGTCTATCATCTTGAGATGATCAGCATCTGGTGCTAGAGATAATGAGATGATTGGGGGCCTTCATGCACTTTGTGGGAATTTCACCCTAAAACTATGTGAACGCACAGACATCAGATTTTGATTTTGCACAAAATGCTTATAAAACATTACGCATGCTAAATCCAATAGGCTATGCAGCATAAAAGTGTGTGTGCACATGCACTCTTCTTCTCCTGAAAGGAACCCTTTTTTATGCACAACCTCATCTGCATATAATTTCCATATACATATTCCCAGACATTTTTTTTTTAAATGTTGGCTTTACGCAGCAAATAACCCTCTCTCTGACTCTTTTCTCTTGCTGTCTTGAGTTGTCAATGCTAAATAGTTATTGTTTAAGAGTAACTGAATGTGGTGATATGTTAATGTATTCATTGTTTTGTTTTCATAAACATTTAGCATCTTAGTTTCAATATATTGTCTTTTCGGACTGGACTTCTGAATATTGTATGCAGTAAATCAAACTCTTTTATTTTGAAAATGATGACTTTAATAAAAGGTTTAAATAGAGATATCCAGCAGGATTGATCCTTGCTCTGAGATATCTGGAGGATGAAAGCATGTTCTTGATTCCTCCGTCCTGAGTCTCGGCCGAGGACAGGGAATTCTGATACCGATCATGGAAACTGAGATATTCTAATGAGTTTTGGTTGCTGATGTTTTTACTCAGCAGATTTTGTACACTCAAGAGTTAATTAGTTTCACATTTAGTGCCGTTTTAATTAGTTTTAGAAGCAACAAAATTATTCAACCACATAGTTGCTGGTTTATAAAGACAGTTACAAATGAGTTAATGTGCCCTATAAATATGAAATGACTGCACCCCTGCTGTGGTCAGAGAGGCATCTAATATTTCCCTCCGCTAAATCATCAACTTCACTTCACTTAAGGGAGGAGTATTACAGTTCTGAAGTGTCTTTAAATTATGCACATTTTGATGAAAGCTGATGTGTGTAATTTTTTCAATGCTAAAATATTTTCTTAAATTCCGGTTTAATATGCAGAGACAACTATAATTAAGGCATTTGTAGGTTGATTTCCCTGAAAAGTGTAATACTCTGAGGTGCTATCAAAACAGTGTTTTAGCAACGCTGCCTCAGCCAATGATTAGCTTTGGGGGTGGGACTCTCTCTCTCTCTCTCTCTCTCTCTCTCTCTCTCTCTCTCTCTCTCTCTCTCTCTCTCTCTCTCTCTCTCATGCTCACATTTATCAGATCTTAAACATTTAATGTTTATATTTTAAATGCTGTTAGTATAATTATTTTTAGTCAGTCACCACAGGTATAAGGCATGAGTTGTCATTTGTGTTTGAATTTTAAATAATTTCTATAATGTAGTCACCTTGAAATTGTATAAATAAACAATGTATTAAAACATGTTGTATTCTTACTACTAGTGAAGGTTAATATGTTTGTTGTTTTTGTTTACACAGAAAGCAATGGAGAAAAACAAAATGTGGTTTTCATGGAAAAATTGGAAAAAAGGTCGGGCAGTTCGGTCTGGACTTTTTCCAGGACTTCTCCGGAAAAAATTGTGTTTGGGGGGTAAAAAAGGTTGGGGGGGTGGGGTGGTTGCCTGCTAAAATTGGCATTCCTGGGTCTAAATATCACATAATTGGGGTCGCTTCAACCCGCGGACATGGAAAAACAGCCCGCGGACACTGTGTGCAGTTGAGTTCTTTGACATTTGACAACTAAAGTTATGCGTCGCTCCGTTGCTCTGATTGGTTGTAGGTCTTTCCAATTGAGGTCTTTCCTGGATTGGTTGAAACACGCCCCATAATCACAGCCCAATGGAGCAGTATCAGACTCATATTCTGACTAGTATTGAGTATGACAATGTCAGGCTACAATACTTGGGTAACACTTTACAATACGGGTGCACTAATATGCATTAATTCATGCTTAAAGGGATAGTTCACCCAAAAATAAAAATTAGTTATGAAATTAAATTTACTCACCCTCAAGTCATCCTAGGTATGACATTCTTCTTTCAGATGAATAAAATCTGAGTTATATTACAAAAGTCCAGGCTAATCCAAGCATTAGAATTGGATTTATAGTTGCTCTGTTTTTGAAGTCCATAAAAAGTGCATCTGCCCATCAAATAACGTGCTCCACCCGGCTCAGGGGTGTTATTAAAGGCCTTCTGAAGCGAATCGATGCGTTTGTGTAAGAAAAATATCCATATTTAAAACTTTATAAAGTAAACTTTCGGCCGACCGCCGAAAAAGTGTTGAAAGGTCCTCTGCCAATCGAAAGACTAATGCGACCAGGTAGGCTCGTTGTGACGCCATGTACGCATCTTGAGTTTCACTTTCAACATTCAACACTTTTCCACAGAAGGCGGTCGGCCGAAAGTTTACTTGATAAAGTTTTAAATATGGACAAACACGTCGATTCGCTTCAGAATGCCTTTATTAACACCCCGGAGCCGCGTGGAGCACGTTATTTGACGGACAGATACACTTTTTATGGACTTCAAAAACTATAAATCCAATTCTAATGCTTGGATTAGCCTGGACTTTTGTAATATAACTCAGATTTTATTCGTCTGAAAGAAGAATGTCATATACACCTAGGATGATATATGGTTTGCTATTATTTAAATGTTTAATCATGTATTAATTCCCTAATAACATATTATATTAACTAATAATGTAAATTAACATTGCTTTTTATTAACTATTTATCAAAGTTAGTTAACTTTATTAACTATTTACTAACATTATATTAACTAATAATGTAAATTTACATGGCTTTCCTGTAGCTCAAACAGTAGAGCATGGCGCTAGCAACGCCATGGTCATGGGTTCGATTCCCAGGGAAAGCAAGAACTGACAAAATGTAAAATGTGTACCTTGAATGCAATGTAAGTCGCTTTGGATAAAAGCGTCTGCCAAATGCGTAAATGTTAAATGTTAACATGTTAATTACCCCAATGGTCAAAGTTATGTACTTCAACTTCCAGTTGTCTGCTTTGCTAAAAACTCAGATGGATTTTTTGTTGAAAATGTAAAAGTAATGTGTTAGTTAATTGAAAAAGTAATCTGATTACGTAACTCTCGTTACTTGTAGTACGTTACTCCCAACTCTGCGTATGAAGTGAGAGAAATACAGATTTTTTTATATAAATAAAATGAGACTATGGTGTATGTGGTAATGTTTCAAATCAGTCACAGATTCTTATTTCTTGTGTAAAACAAGCTTATTTGTAATCGCTGATTGTTTAAGTTATACCCTTTATTAATTTACATTTACATTGAATCATTTAGCAGACACTTTTATCCAAAGCAACTTGACTATAAGAAATCATAGATCATAGGTCATTCACTCTCAAAGCATCATGGGATGTAGCAATATAGGGCCAGATTTACTAAACAGGGCAAATCAGCAGAGCGCAATTCCAAAAAAGCACTGATGGGAGTAGAAAGTTCTGCACGTGATCCACGTGATCTTTTGACGTGCAAATTAAAGCAAACAGACACAGCTGGATCATTTCCATAATGACCAGTGCAATCTACCAGTTAGCGCCTAGTTTAAGACGCTTTTTTTGGGCAGTAAATAATGGCGTAAACACCAGTAAATTGTCGAGCACAAAAAAATAGTAAATCACCTTGCATGCACTGTAAAAAATTATCATGATTTTAACTGTAAAAATGCTATGGTGAAAAACAGATAATTGGTTAACAGAAAGTTTCCGTACTATATACGATGAATAACTGTAATAGATCTAATCTTACATTTAATAGTAAAATACAGTAAATTTACAATTTTTGGAAGTGAAAAAAAAGTAATTTGATATTCCCAGAATTCCCTGTGTGACACTAACATAAATTAATATTGCAATAGGTTGGTAATTTAACATTCTTTCAGTTAATTAAATACGTTTTTTTTACTGTAAATATAACTTAAATCTGTAAAACCGAAAATGTTGCTACCATATTTTTTATGGTAAATTTTTGTCAACCGCAGTTGCCAGTTTTTTACCGTGAATTTAACGGAATTTACAGTGTGATTTACTTTAAATACTCTCCTCCCATTCATTTTTCGTCTGAAAGATTAACTCCTACAAATACATATGCAATAAGGTCAGCCACAAAAATAGTTTTTGACTGCGTGAGTAAATCCTGACAGAATGCCAAAATTATTATTTAATGCCAAAAGAGGGTTTACGCTGGCGCAAGCTGTTAGTAAATCTGGCCTGTTTTAGCCCTTCCGCTTTATGATCAACATGCACTGTCTCCATGTTTCATAGTGTAGAGTATCAAATTAAAGTTATCAAGTGTTATTCAACAACATTATGACCTGTGTGTGTAAGAATAGTCTGACCTCTCTTGATATGCCTTTTTTGGGGCCATTTTTACACAAAGGGTAATAATATTTCCTTGGAGATTTTATTGGTCCTTATCTCATGTCCGGGCAATAAATACTCCCAGCTTTGCTGGAAAAGTCACTATATTGCCCTCTGCTCACTGGCTCGTCAGACTACAATAGCTCGTTAGTGAAATAGCCCTTATCTTCCTCCCGGAGGGACTTCAGAATGCGTTTAGTGTATCATGTCTGACTTTAATTATGAGCAAAGGCTTCTCTCTTCACATTTAAAACTGTTAATTACAGTATAACAGTCACAAAGGCACCCGCCTCTTAGTAATCTTTTCTTTTTATAAGTCCCTTCTGCTGACAGCTTATTCCTTAATGATCACTTTTCAAAACCCAGATTGGAGTTTGTTGACTGCACAGAGAGAATAACATCAAACGGTTGATATTGAAGTGCATAATTACACAATGCTTTGGCCCTGGAGTGGAGCAGAAGATACAGAAGATAAGTCTTGGTTTTCATGAAGCACTAGAGAAACACCAGTAATTGTATTCCCTTTTCCTGCAGTCAGACTAGATGTTATTTTAGAAGCCTGGGCACATTCTGAGTAACATTCAGGGAACAATCGGAATTAGACTGTTAATACACATTCAGGCTCAGTCTAGGGCTGTGCGCCATTTAGAATTGAAGTGAGAACTAACTTGACATGAGGTACAAACAGAACTGCAATTTGAATGCATGAAAGCAGAATTAAAATTGATTATGTTTTTGGATTAATTAACTTTTGGAGGATTCATTACCCTTTTCTTTTGAGTTGGAATTCAGAAAACTCGTCTCATTTCAATTCAGCTTTCTATGCGGCCAATAACATTCAAATTTCAACAAGTGAAGTTCCAAATGTAATTTAGGGAGGAGCGAGCCCATCTAATCTTCCAATCAACAGCCAACAGCCAGAGTATATAAACAGCTGCTTTCCCCTCCTCAATCTCAGATGCTCCAACATCCCACCACCTCCCCAAACTCCACTTTTATCTTAGGTACCTTGCCATACATAATCATTTAGTCACTATGGGGGTATAGCAGAGCTCGAGTTGAATCTGCTTCATCGAGCCCCCTCATCAGCAAGACAAATAAGCTTAACCTAAATATCTTAAGATTATATGGTCAAACAAATTTGTTAAATAAACACAAAAATATCTATCACACAAAATGGTATAATTTTTTGTGTTTTTATTATTTTACTAATCATTTTGCTATTTTTTTTAAATAATTTTATAGTTATAACTTTTCTACTTTTCCCTGTTCAGTAATGAAAATATTTTACTTTTTTATATTTATGTTATATGTTTCTCTTCCATCTTTCACTGAGCACATTACCGTGCATCGTGGGATTGCCTTCTCCTTCTTCTGCTAAACATCAGCCTAATCTGGTTTGCTGGTCTTGGCTTAAAGGGTTAGTTCACCCAAAAATGAAAATTATGTCATTAATTACTCACCCTCATGTCGTTCGACACCCGTAAGACATTCGTTCATCTTCGGAACACAAATGAAGATATTTTTGTTGAAAGCTGATGGCTGAGAAAGGCCTCCATTGACATTCAGTACATTTACACTCACAAGACCCATAAAAGGCACTAAAAACGTCGTTAGAAAGTCCATCTCACTACAGTGGCTCTACAATAATTTTAAGAAGCGATGACAATAGTTTTTGTGCAAAAAAAAAAATCAAAATAACGACTTTATTCCAAAAGTTCTTGTCTTCCATGTAGGCCTCCGCCGTGAACTCACGAAGCATCACGATGCATGCGCGAGAATATGACGCAGAACCGGCGTTCGGACACGTGACCCAGAAGCGAGGAGATTTGTTTACAACGAGCAGAGGAAGACACGCCGTATCTAAGCTGTTGAATTCTACATTGATCGTGCTTTAGGTCTCGGCGCAGGGCTCAAAATGGGACTAAAGTGTACATTTCATGGATTCCCGAACGCCGACTCTACGTCATATTTTCGTGCATGCGTCGTGGTGCTTCGTGAGTTCACGGCCGAGGACAACATGGAAGACAAGAACTTGTAGAATAAAGTCGTTATTTAGATTTTTTTTTCGCACAAAAACTATTATCGTCGCTTCGTAAAATTATTGTAGAGCCACTGTAGTGAGATGGACTTTGTAACGACGTTTTTAGTGCCTTTTATGGGTCTTGTGAGTGTAAATGTACTGAATGTCAATGGAGGCCTTTCATCAGCTTTCAACAAAAATATCTTCATTTGTGTTCCGAAGATGAACGAATGTCTTACGGGTGTCGAACGACATGAGGGTGAGTAATTAATGACATAATTTTCATTTTTGGGTGAACTAACCCTTTAATGGTGTCCAAACCCATCTGAACAAGAACACAAACTGATAGAAACCGTTGAACTGTTGAATTGCATTAGAGCTTGTAAGTACTAAATGTTTTGCACATGATGGAACACTATTGGAGTAATTCTTGAGTGAGAGAACACAAAAAATGTCATGCTTGTTATACAATCTCTAGAATTTGACTCTACAGAGCAAGGAAAGGATATGAGGAGGTAACAACATCGCCAGATGAGGTAAACACATTCCTCTGTGCTCTTATTAAAGGACCAACAGCAGCCGTGTAGCAGGAACACGTGGGTTTTGACTCCTGACACAAATTCCCCTTAAGCTTAACATGACTGCTAAAATAACTCGTGCAAGCAAACTAATTACTTATGATGCTCGTATTACCATGCATTTAGCTAGGTTAAACATGCAATTACTCACTGACTGCAGATGATGAAGCTAAGAGGGGCTGTGGGGATGTAGATGCCAATTGGCTGAAGTGTGATGATTATTTTATAGGCAAAGGTGGATTTTGAAGTTGGTTGATTGGTTTTGTGCATTGATTACGGTTATACCATGATTCTGATTGTGTGACATACATCAATTTAATGCACAGGTCTTTCTATATTAATGTGCCGCTTACATTGAAGCACATGTCACTCGCACACAGAGATCGGAGAAAAAAGGAGCACAGAAACTTGTCAACGCTACTGCAACCTTTATTGATAAATTAACTTCACTACTGAATCACTACATTATATTACTCAGGTTGTATGATTGTAGGTTTCACAAAGGGCACACTGCATTATGCCATTTCTCTGGTCTTGAATACAGTACAGTTATATGTATTTATATAACAAATATGGACTAAAGAATACAAAGTTGTTGATTAGATGTAGAGTCACCTATTGCTTACATATACAAGTGTAATCTTTTTTTTTTTTAAAAGGCATCTGAAATAATCAACTAAGTGCAATGTAGTGTTGTCAAAAATATAGATTTTTCGGTACATATCGGCATAAATATTTGAAAGGCTTCCAATACTCATTTGGTGCAGAATAGATACATACAACCCGTTCTCACTCCCAAAGCGTTGAAAAGCGAAGCATGGTCAAGTGCTTTCTGCGTCACAATAAAGACGCTAAAGGCACCCCTAGGCGTCACTATATCAACGCGCTGAGTGCTCCATTCATTTCAATGAGAAACCTTTGGCATCAGACACAGACGCATTGGGCATGGGAAAGTTATCGTCATGCTGATCATATATTGGGTTATGATTTTGCCATTATGACATGTTGGACTGTGATTCTCAATATAATCAGCCAGCATCATTTTATTTACGCTATCTAGACACGTTTTAACCTGTAACCCAACCCTATTCCATCCCTAAACCTACCCATTTGTGTGGTATAAAACGCAGATATAACAGGCAGAGTCGACTGCATGCACAATTTATTACAAAATACAAATATTCCGAGGCCAAGCGATTGATTTGTGTGAAGGAAATCCCCAAAAGCGATCAGCGTCTCCATCCGCAGAAGATCACGAACACAAACAATTTCAAATTTCAGGAAGTTTTTTTTATTTTTTATTATTATTTAATTTTCTTCACCGCTCCTTTGATGTCATTCTAATACCCACACTCCAGTCTAGTAGGTGGCGGTAATGCACCTTTGAGATTAGTTGCCAACCGCCATTAAACCCGAAAGAAGAAGAAGAAGAAGGACCGGAGAGAGAGAGAGAGAGAGAGGCTGGAGACACACCACGCTGGGACTCGAGCTGGAATGTTGCAGAGAGGAACTGCTTAAAGAAACAGGAGAAAGATTTGAGAAACCAGTTTTGTTTTGTTTGGTGCGAAGTGCACCTTGGCTTACTCTCGAGTTCCAGCCAGCCGACCCCTTTGTCTTCATCCTCAACCACACACACAAACGTACTACAACACATTTCAAGTGAATTCGCGCCTGATACCCGAGTTGAAAAATCTGTACTTTGGCGTCTGTTAGCGCCACGTTAACCAATCAGGAGCCTGCTGTAACGTGGTGATAAACTGGAGCAGGCCCGCTCGGACTCACTCATTCAACATGGATGAACGACTGATATTGGCAGTGAGCAGTCATACGGAGCTATTTCGCTTCAAACACTCGCTTTATACGCGCGTCCAATTAGCTTTGGATTCAAAATGTTCAAGCATAGACTAGATGCGATAGAAGGGAATTTGACGCTCAATTCGCGTTCGGTGTGAACGCAGCATTAAAACGACAGCAGCCTTATATACCTGCTTCCAAATTATGACATTAGGACATCCAGTTCAATATGTTCTTATAAAACAGGTTATATGCACCTATTTGATTTATAAATAGACTAAAACGCAATTGCACAACATTGCCTCTGGGTAACAGACCCATTTTCTTGACTTTGCAAGCACATGATGACAATAAAGGGTTAATAAAGGAGTGATGACTTTGATGAATAAATCAATAAAATGTTGTTTTTCCTGACAATGTGGGGGATGCACATCTTTAACTAAGAACTGGCCTCAGAAAAGCTTTTCTTTTCTTTTTTCACTCATAAGATTTGCATTTGTTAGAGAGAAAACTTAATTTTTAAAACATTTACATCACATCCTATCACCATACATTTTTTGTATGCAATGAGAAATTCCCTTAATGTGTTTGTTGCCTTGAAGCAAGATTGTATGACAGAGGAATGTATTCATCTCTCCTGTAAAGCCATATTGCAGCAAATATTTGTATTTTTATTGTATTCAGATGTTTAGTGATGCATTATGGAAGTCTCCCTTTTTTTCTTTTGTTCTTTTCATTTTTATACCTTTAATGATTTTTCAGTAAAATAAAAAAAAGAAAGCTAGGGCCCATTTCTAATCACATTTTCTTTCTTAACTGTTTACGTTCACTTAAATCATCACTGTGTTCATGTAAAGACTTAGTCTGGCTCAATTTAAGATTGAACATTGGTCTGGGAAGTCTGCTATGTATTTTCTACTGCACACAAGGCGTGATAAACGAGCATAATTCAAATGACTATGTATGCAATTGGATAGTCCTTCAACTAATCAGACCACAGGAGGTGTGATCAACGGGCATCGATCCATCCCTTCTCTCCATCCGTCATTGTGTTAAACCTGCCAATAGCATGCCAGTTGGATAAGCCAGTCTGTGATTGGTTCCCGCAAAAGTGTAACAGAAGCAGTAGAAATGAATGTACAAGTTTCCAGATTGAGTTGCAGGGCGAAATCAAATCGCCGGCAGATCAGGCTGGGTTTACCCAGTCAAGTAAAGACTGGCATTTTGACATTATTTTGTGTGTATTTGACTGTTTAAATGCAATACACTGCGAAAAAGAACTCAAATTTGGTACTTAGTACCTGCTGGAATTAGTAAAATTATGCACCGACCCTGCAAGATAAGACCCTATTCCTCAGCTGGGATCGTGCAGAGCCTCTGAAGCCCTTCGAATCGCTTTGAAACTGCATTGATTTGGACATTATGTGAAGAAAAATCCTGGAATGTTTTCCTCAACAAACTGATAGAAAGGTGTCAGAATACACAGTGCATTGCAGTTTGTTGCTTATGGGGCTGCATAGCCGCAGACCAGTCAGGGTGCTTATGTTGACCCCTGCCCACTGCTGAAAGCGCCAACAGTGGGTACGTGAGCATCAGAACTGGACCATGGAGCAATGGAAGAAGGTGGCCTGATCACTTTTTCTTTTACATTACATGGATGGCCATGTGCGTGCGTGTGTGTCGCTTACCTGCAATAGGGGAGCACATGGCACCAGGATGCACTATGGGAAGAAGTCAAGCCAGCTGAGGCAGTTTGATGCTTTGGCCAATGTTCTGCTGGGAAACCTTGGGTCCTGCCATCCATGTGGATGTTACTTTGACACGTACCACCTACCTAAGCATTGTTGCAGATCATGAACACCCTTTCATGAAAACGTTATTCCCTGGTGGCTGTGGCCGCTTTCAGCGAGATATTGTGTCCTGCCACAAAGCAAAAATGCTTCAGGAATGGTTTAGGGAGCACAACGAGTTTGAGGTGTTGACTTGATCTCCAAATTCCCCAGATGTGGGATGTGCTGAACAAACAAGTCGGATCCTTGGAGGCCCCACCTCGCAACTTACAGGACTTGTCATAATGTTATGTCTGATCGGTGTATGTCAATACCCTATTCCTCAGCTGGGATCGTGCAGAGACCGATATAAAAAAATCTGTATTTTTGACACTACATTGCACTTAGTTGATTATTTCAGATGCCTTTATAAAAGACTACAATTGTATATGTAAGCAATAGGTGGCTCTACATCTAATCAACAACTTTGTATTCTTTAGTCCATATTTGTTATATCAATACATATCACTTGGTACACTATAACTGTGCTGTATACAAGACCAGAGGCATGGCATAATGCAGTATGCACTCTGTGAAACCTACAACCTACATTCAGTGACTTTAATGATCTTTCAGTATTATTTTAATTCGGTGGCTTTTAATTTTAATTTAGCTCTTTTTAGATTCTAATGGTTGCCAACTATAGAGAGAGAATGTTCTAGTTTATGGGTAGGGTTGGAGTTTGGGTCAAGGTATTGGGAGTAATAGAACAGTTTTTCATAACTCTTTGTACTAAAAGTGGTTTCTATCTTTGCACAAATGTTTCGTACAATAAGTAGGACAGAATGAAGAGAACAGACTGCTCGGACTGTGTGGTGTTAGCCAAATGTTATGAAATCAAAAATTCACTTTATACCAGACGCCTGAAAACACTTGCAGGAAAGTATATATTTTTATTGGCACACACTATAGATTGTGAAAGCACTAAGGTGGCTCTCTGATGCTCCGGTAAAACCCAGGGAATTCATTTGTAATGACAACATGCTTGTGCAGACATCTGTAAGATAAATGACTCAGGAAATAAATAAAAAAGAAGTCTGCCTTGCTGTTTTCTGTGACTGGACTACAAATATACCATTTACAACATTAGGTACCAATTACACATGTTCTGCACACAAACTAATGTCTAACATGTTTTTTTTTAGTAATGTTATGGAACAATTCTAGTGGAATATCCATATTACATGACTTTTTAAGTATTGATAAATATGTGTGTAAATAAATGTGCTCATAAGCCGATGCAATTTTTGACTTGTGTTCATAGTTTCAAGTCTAGATTTCAATAATTTGGAAACTTTTCTGTTTTGAGCATTAGCAATCTGCGTTGAACTGTCATCTGACATTTGCAGATACAGATATTTTACAGATTCAGCATTTTAGATATGAAAACCATATTTGAAAGGCTTCAGGAAGCAATTCCACCTTTTAGGGCCTTATTGAATGGGTTCACATATTAGGCGTTATTTGTGTTGCATAAACAAATTACACTTTATATCATGCAGCTTGTTGAGGAAAGTTGTGCTATTACTTTGAGCAATCAAACTCACACTTTTAACCTGATGGATAATATAGCAGTAAAAGCAAAAAGGATTCTGAGGGTATGTTTACATGACAATGATGTACTAAAAACTTTTTCCTTCGTGTTTTTCGTGTACAGGCCACAACATTGTCAAAAATGATTCCTATAAGCAGATCAATGGAAACGACTAAAAACGCTGAATTAAATTCGTTTTTGCATTCCACTGCACTGATTTTCCATTGTTTTTCTATTGCCGCATTTCCACCGCAGGAACTTTCCCAAGGAAATAGGGACTTTGGGCTGATACTCTGTGTGTTTCGACCGCAGGGACCAGGGTCTAAATGAAGCTCCCGGTAAAAATGTCCCCCTCAGAAAGTCCCTGCTCACAAGGTAGTTCTTTTTTTTAAAGTTCAGGAACTTTAGGGGGTGGGACTTGGGCGCTGAACATGCTGATTGGTTGAGTTCACGCAGCATTTTGATTGACTGACTTCATGCAGCATTTTGATTGGCTGACTCCACGCAGCATTTTATTTCAACTACAAGTCTGTTGCGGTGCGAGCAGTAAGAGTAGTTTACTATTCGAATCAACAATGGAGTTTAAAAATATGACAGATGGATAGACGACAAGGTTCAAGATTTATTAAGCTTATATGCAGAGGACGAAATCCAGCGGGAACTGGATACCTCTTATCAGACGAACATGATCATCTATGAACGCTCCACCATAACTTCCGCTAAGTGAGGTCAAAATACGAGCCTGGTCATAGATAAATCGATCGTAGAGGCCTCATTCTACTGATCCATGCAAGCGCTAATGAGGAATCTACATATACATCTATGACAAGGCTCGTATTCTGACCTCACTTAGCGGAAGATATGGCGGAGCGTTCATAGATGATCACGTTCGTCTGATAAGAGGTAAAATAATAGCATAAATTATGCTCGGTTTCTCACAGAAATGGATCGTTTCGCTAGATAAGACCCTTATTCATTGTTTGGTATTGCTTAAAGCCCTTTGAAGCTGTACTGAAACTGTCATTTGGACCTTGAACCGTTTGGTGCCCATTGAAGTCCATTATATGGAGAACAATCCTTGAATGTTTTCATAAAAAAACGTAATTTCTTTTCGACTTTAGAAATAAAGACATGGACATCTTGGATAACATGGGTGAGTAAATTATCAGCAAAAGTTTATTTAAAAGTAAACTAATCCTTTAAGCAAACGTACTAGACAGACTATTGTGCTCTTTTGTCTGTTGCAGCGTCAGGCGATTTTAAAAGTGGAGTAAGTGCTTTCTGGTAACCGATGTTGATATTTTAAATCGCCAAAACAAACACGCCCCTATTTTGATAGCTCCGCCCCACACATACCTAACCCAGGCAACAACTATGGCGGAATCTATAGGTTACTATGGTAATCCAGGTCGAATGTTCAATGAAAAAGTCATCCCTTCCATGCCAAAAACACAAACAGTTCTCATGAACAACTAACACTTACCCCACCTTTAAACACAAAACCTTAGACTTACAGTAAACGGACAGAGACTCAAAATCTAGAGACCAGTTGTATTGACTTGAGGGTAGGATCAAAGTAGCACCTAGCAAGTGCATAGCAACCCCTTGGCAACCACCCTATCCCCTATGGTAGAAACTTTTGCAGGGTATAAAAAGGTAAAATGCAGTTTTTCCATCCAGATGAGGCCTGTGGCTTTGCTAGAGCATGGCATTCCTACAGTTTCCTTGTTATCTAGGTTAATTCCCATTTTATTCAATGCAACAGGCCTGTAATTTTAACATTCAGTGGTGTGTTTCTATGCAGTGTGCATCCATATTGCAATCAGGTGGTATGAAAATCCACTTTGGTACAAGAACATGTCCATCACAGAGTATCTCTAGCGCTCTGCATCTAGCCACCACTCAGAGTGAGTGGTCCCACAGGAATCAGATACTGTCAGCTCGAATCTTGCTACACCAGGATGCCAATTACCTCTAGTGCACACAGCTGTACAAAAACACATATCGATCACACAGTTAAGATGTCAGATGTAGCCGGAGCTTCCCCCGGGGCTTCCGTTAATGACTGTGTTTTTTCTTGGACTGTTTATTCATTGGTTAGCGTCCCGGGATGAGGACATTGTGCATGTTCTTTGGTAAGTGGCGTAGGTTAGCAACACAATCAATAAGACGGCGGATTTGATCCTAAGAGCCTCTTCTGTTTCTCTCGAGAAAATCAAATTGGATTCAGAGAGTCGTTGCAGAGCCGGGATATTGAGATCTGATCAAATCTCTCGGTGTGCTGCTCTTCTCATTGATCGGATTCTCGAGCTCCTCAGACCGGATGTCATCCCATTATGAGGAGGAAAAACACATATTCTTTGGTGGCTGAGAAATATAAGCGCGAGACCTTTAGCATGATAAAGGTGATGCGTTGTCATTCTTTGGGTGCATTCTTTCAGCTGTGCTGTTCTCATCTCCAGGAGACAAAACATGGCCTGTGTTTAATTAAGCCCCATGTTACAATGTCAATGCTATCGCTGAGATCCAAGAAAGCGAATGGCACAACAGCGGTGTTTATCCTGATGTCCCCCATGGAAACAAAATGGGGTGTTGAGCTAGAAAGAATCTATGTGTGCTGAGATGCAAAATGTTTAATTGAACTTCTCAGTGATGTGCCCTCTGATACTTGCAGGCCTCATGCTGACATTAACTGAGCGCTCATAATAATAATAATAATAATAATAATAATTTGTTACATTTATATATCGCTTTTCTAGGCACTAAAAGCGCTTTACATAGAAGGGGGGAATCTCCTCAACCACCACCAATGTGCAGCATCCACCTGGATGATCCGACGGCAGCCATATTGCGCCAGTACGCCCACCACACACCAGCTGATTGGTGGAGAGGAGACAGAGAGATGATACCAATCGTATATATATGGGGATGATTAGGAGGCCATGATGGACAAGGGCCTATGGGCAAATTTGGCCAGGATGCCGGGGTTACACCCTTACTCTTTATCGATGGGCATCCTGGGATTTGTAATGACCACAGAGAGTCAGGACCTCGGTTTAACGTCTCATCCGAAGGACGGTGCTTGTTACAGTATAGTGTCCCCATCACTACACTGGGGTGTTAGGACCCACACAGACCACAGGGTGAGCACCCCCTGCTGTTCTCACTAACACCTCTACCAGTAGCAACCTAGTTTTCCCAGTTGGTCTCCCATCCAGGTACTGACCAGGCTCAGCCCTGCTTAGCTTCAGTGGGAAACCAGTCTTGGGCTACAGGGTGATCATCCAACAAACAAATGCAAATAAGCTATATGTGATACAAATTATGTAATTTATCTAACACATCTTATCTATGGAGACTTTCCTCCAATGAGATAAAAGAAAATGTCTGGTCTAATATGACACTAAGGGCCAGACGGGGCAAATTAGCGTGAGAACACAATCCTATAAAAGCACCGATGGGAGTGGAAAGTTCAGCGTGTGATCTACTGATGACGCACATATTAAAGTACACAGACACAGCCGGATCTTTTTCATAATGACCAACACAATCTACCAGTAGCAGTGCAAATTAGCGTCTGGTTTAAGATATGTTTGGTCTTGGCAGAATAGATCTGCTACGCTACTGCTACTGCAGAGTAAATACAGGATTTTCTACTGCCAATACATACACGACATGCTGCTGTGAGCAAGACATGCTGCTACTGTACAATATAGCATACATAAATTACCTGTAGTAGATCTATACAGATGGAGCTGGGAAAGGTGGAGGGTTTCTGAAAGCACGCTGCACTATTATGTAGTGATGGGACATTTGAACCGAGGCGTCGGAGCTTGCGTCGAGAATAAATGGGCGTGCCAGATGAAGCCCCGATTCGTAGCTTGTGTTGTTAACAGAGAAATCACGTGACCAATGACAAACGAAACATCGGTTTGTGTGGAATACGTCATCTGCGTTTCAGAGAAGTGTCAGGAGTAGTATAAGTGTGAGTGTCAGAAAGTTGTGTCATTGTCGTTATTGTGGTTCAGTGTTAGGGCTATATATTATTACATTATGATATTATACTACAGTATAGCCTACTATATTATTACTATTAGGTTAAATAGTTTTTCTCTAATAGAGTTTTCCTCTATTATTAGGTTTCCTTTGGCGTCTGCTGGATAGCACATTTGATCACAGTATAAATAAATAATTAATTAACAGTGTGTCTCTTTGTGCAAGTAAAGTCAGACAGAGAAAGATACATATTTGATTTTATACCCAGGCAATGGACAAATGTCTGCTCAGGTCATTGGCTCAGGATTAATGGATTTGTCTGCTATATCTTTGCACAGTAGCTAGCTGTCACTAGTGAGCAATGATGAATGAAGCTTCAGGTAATGTACCTTTTGGTGAAGCAATGGGCCGCGAGGTCTCAGTGGTTCAGGAAGCCTCATTTTGCCATCACTACTACTATTGCAAATGTTAACCAAGTATTTGAAGGTTGAGCACGCAAGCTCATTGGCTACTGATACTGCATGAACCAATAAGCTGTACCCTATAGATAACAATGTGATTGCAAGCAGGTTGAGTAAGGGACCTTTTAGCCTGCACCATCTAAAGTTTCATGACTTCAGAACTTTGTATATGCAATAAGGTCAACCACAAAAATTACCCTGTCCACGCCTTTTAGTAAATCCTGACAGTAGTTTTTTGACGCCAAAAGAGGGTTTGTGCTGGAGCAAGCTGTTAGGAAACCTGGTCGTAAAATAGTTTGTTTGACGCAGGAAATGGATTCCATTACTTTACGCAACTTTAAAATGCTAAACTGAAAGAAAACTGTCATTTAATAATTAAATGTTTATTTTGTTTGATAGTTGCAACAAAAAAATGGGACACGACACTATAAAATGATCACAAATGTAGTCTATTCTATGTGTGCATTAAGCCGCATTTCCACCGCAGGAACTTTCCCAAGGAACTTGGGCGCTAAACATGCTGATTGGTTGAGCAGCATTTTGACTGGTTGACTCCACGCAGCACATTTTATTTCAAACCACCATTTTTAAAATGGTCTGTTGCGGTGCGTGCAATAAGAGTTGATTGCTATTCGAATCAACAATGGAGTTTTAAATATACGACCGATGGCCCGACAATGAGGTTCAGGATTTATTAAGCTTAGTTGGAAAAGTTGGAAAGTCATGCGCAGTCCTACGTCACCAGATTAATTTGCCTAATCTTCACGGTACTTTAGAACGTGATGGAAATGCAGACAGCAACAGGTCTGGGGGGAAAAAAGTTAATGGGACAAATTGTTCCGGGTAATAAACGCGGCTTTAGATTCCAAGTGCCTCTTTTGATTTTCCACTGAAGAAAGAAAGTCATACGGGTTTGGAATGACATGAAGGTGAGCTATAAAAAAAAAACGGACCCACTTTATATTAGGTGGCCTTTACTACTATGTACTAACATTTTAATTAATAATTTGATACATTGCAATTATTGTGTACATACATGTTTTTACATTGTACTTACATTTTTAAAAATACCTGCATGTAATTGCATCTGTACGTAATATCTGTAGTTACATTTGTAATTACACTGCTGACCCTTCCCTTACACCAAACCCTACACTTAAACTTACCCTTACCAACACACCTGTCCCTAACCTTACCAATATCCCACGTCAATATCAGCAAAGGTGTTTTGCAATACAATATGAACACAGTAAGTACATTTTACCTATTTTTTGATGAAAGTACATAGTAGTTAAGGCCACCTAATATAAAGTGGGGCCAAAAAAAACAACTCATTTTAAGGGGTAAACTGCTAATTTAATAGAGATTAAAGTAATGTCATTAACTACTAAACTAATATTTCAGACACATTCTGTCCTTCGGCGCATTGCTTTTCTCATTCCCATCTTCTCTCTCTCACACAAATGCCTTATCTTCCTCCCTGCCTCTTCTTTTTCTCCATCCACGACTCATCTGCTCTTTTAACTTCTTTACTTTGCGTCTGAGGTTAGTGGGGGTCTGTAATAAGGGTTGTTCTCAGGGGACGCCTGTATTCCAGCCTCTAATGAGAGAACTGGAGTCAGGCTTCATTACGGCTCGCTGTCACTCCTCTGCCCGTAGTCCGCCCACTCTCTCAGCCTGCAGACAGAGGGGACGCCGACCTGCCTGTCCGAGGCTTCACAATCAAACCGTGCCAGTCTATGTGTCCCTTGGGTCGTGAACACAGATGTGAACTCTCTATGTTAATGTTATACGCTGAGCCTCGGGGTGATTGTGTGGCTGTGATTTGTAGGTTAAGAAAGAGCAAAATGCCTTTCAGAGGTAAGTGAGGTGGTACAGCGGCATCATTCAGCAGCGTATCATAGCGGTTTTGTTTACACCATATGTTTAGGATCTCATGAGTGACTGAACTTCTAAATAAAATGCATCAGTTTATGGGCTGTTTTCAGGAGGAGAGTCTCTGTGGAGATACAAGGGCTGTAATATTTTAGGGAAATGCGTGATTTTAGATTAAAATTATCCTCATTAAAATCTCCCCTCTGGTTAAAAAACCAAAGGAAAGGAATTTAGTGTCAAAATCTGTAGTAATATGTCACTTTGCACAAGAGCGCGTCTACCTAAGACAGCCCGCGGCGGGGAATGTTTATTGCTTTCTTCAATTGAAGTTTGTCTGTGATCTTAGTCAACGCTCAGAAAACTCTGCCATTGGGCTCCTCGGTTCAGATTACATAATTTTTTTACTGGCGGGAGCTTTCTGTGTGAACAGACTAGAAATCTATACTTTTAGACACATTGACTTTGTATCTCTCCATTTGTTTGAAATAGTAGAGTCCTTCTTCAAGGTCATGTTTTAAGTGATACTGAAGGAGGATGGTATATGATAGACTAATGTTTCTCAATAGTTGCTTCTTACACTATTACATGCTCTTTCATAGCTCATGAGACTTTAAAGGTCCCGTTCTTCGTGATCCCATTGTTCAAACTTTAGTTAGTGTGTAATGTTGCTGTTAGAGCATAAATAATACCTGTAAAATTATAAAGCTCAAAGTTCAATGCCAAGCGAGATATTTTATTTAACAGAAGTTCCATTTCAAAGCCTACAGCGAACAGCTGGCTTGGACTACATCCTGGTACTTCCTTCATAAATGACGTCAGTAGAACAGTAGAACAGACTAACCTCCGCCCACAAGAATACGCGAAAAAGGGGGCGTGGTCTTGTTGCTGTCCCACGTGGAGAAGAGGACGTGCCGCGTGGAGAAAAGGAAGTGGTGCGTTTGAGTGTGTTTGTCGCCATGTCGTCGAGACGCTGTTATTTTCATCCCGGAGTCAAATCACCTTTGTTTGGCTTTCCCAGGGACGCTGTAGAGATCATTAAGCGCATACATCTCCCCGTTAAGAGGCGTGACCTTTCCACGTGCGCTAAGCTGCTGTCGAATCACAACACAGGAACCATGCCACGTTCGCTAAGCTGCGGTCAAATCACAACACGGGAACCGCTGGCACAATCAGAACTCGTTACGTATTTCTGAAGGAGGGACTTCATAGAATAAAGGAACTCATCAGCCGTTTTTAGGACAGTGAAAACAGCGGTATACAGATAAGTAAATTGTGTTAAAAATACTGTTTTTTTTTACACGCGAAACATGAACACATGTTATATTGCACACTGTAAACACAATCAAAGCTTCAAAAATACACGAAGAACGGGACCTGACTTCCACATGAAGCCAGAGCTTTCCAATCTTTTTTCCCCTCGTCTCAAGAAATATCTGCGTACACACGAAACCACTGAAACCGACTCAAAACGATGTAGTAGCTATACATGCCAGACCAGTATGTGCGCTGCCACAGAAATACACTAAAAAGCGGAGAAGAAGAGTTGCTAGAAGGGGTACAGCAACGGTCGGAAGTGAGGCAAAATCTCACAATAAAATAACAATAAACACATTTGCTACTTACCAGATGTGTTTTATTAACGCCTACACCTACCCAAACCCTAAACCTACCCTTACAATAATGCAAATACATTAATACAGAAAATATTCATGTGCGCATGCCCAGTGGCCGTAGCTGTATCCCTTCTAGTCTTTTCCGTGTGGGACGTGGTGTGATGACATCACCGTTTCACAAAATATACGCATGAAAACGCAAGGGTGTCGGTTTCAGATGTACCGGTTTCAGGCTCCTAAAATGCCAGATCCGTCTGTATGAAACGCTAATACGATACAACATTTTTACGTATACAGCTAAACGCGTCTCCGTGTGGACGGGGCCTTAATTCACCACAAAACCAAAAATCTGTCATCATTTATGTACTCTCATGCTGTTCCGAACCTGTATGATTTCTTTCTTTTGTTGAAGACAAACTAAGATACTTGGGATCCAAACTATATTGGACTCCTTTGAGTTCCATTGCATGGAGAAAAAAGCAGAAACATATTACAACAAAAATATCTTATTTTGTTTTCCACAGAACAAAGATAGTCATACTTGATGGAACGACATGAGGATGAGTAAATGATGACAGAATCTCTATTTGTGTGTGAATTATCTCTTTAATAGAGTTTCAGTTATTTTTGACCTTTACATTTTAAGACTTTCTTCCAGGAGAAATTACTTTGACGGAGTATTGTTTGGAGCAGAGGGAGTCAACAACAAAAGATTAGGATCAACTATTTTTATATATTAAAATAGACAACAGCTATTTAAAATTGTAATCATATTTCACAACATTACTGTTTTTATTGCATTTTGATCAAATAAATGTAGCCTTAGTGAGCATAAGAGACTTCTTTCAAAAACTTCCCAAGCCTAAACTGTTGAATGGTGGTGTACAGTAAAGGGGCGGTCACACTGCACCTTTCATTCCATAGACTTCCACTTAAGCGTGAATGTGTCAGGCCGGAAATGCAAATTCATGCGAAAAGTTTCACATTCCACTGCATTCCAAAGTTCAAGTCTGAAATCTGAGCTGCAAATTCACATTACATGAATACGCCTGACCAGTAGAAGATTGATACGTCACAGCGTGACCTCTTGGCTGAAATAATAGAACAATATTTTTGCGGTAAAGTCGAGTAAATTGTATATATTTTTTTCATTTTGAGTATATTATTTGTTATATGTTGAATTCAAGCGTGACGTCATATCACCACCGTTGCAGTGTCCGAAGAAATTTTGGATGCTCGAAGTCTAGTGTGACCACGTCTTAAGCCCTAAAATAAGTGTGGATGGTATATTGATGATCTAGCCTGGATGCCAGACGAACTTAGCCCCGCCCACAAAATATTTTGCACGGGCAGTTCGGTCTGGACTTGATCCATAAAGAAGTAATTATGCCCGAACAGAAACTGTTCGGACCAATGAAATTGTCAGGGCGGGCTTTAGACGATGATGGACAGATGATAAACCGTAACGTAATCATCCACGTCATCAAAGGCGCTTGGGTTGAATTTGTTCTAATCCTAAACGGAGAACTTGTTCGTATATGCATTCAACTTTACTATTTCTCTCAGAAATGATGATCGTGTTGGTAAGTACTCTGTGTATCCTTAAATTCTTTTTTACAACACCGGCAAAGATCGTTTACACTCATCTTCTTCTTCTAACGTGACTTACTCCAGCGCGCACAGACAGGGTTGCCAAGTTTTTACAGCAAAACTCGCCCAATTGCTACTCAAAACTAGCCAAAAACAAGCCCAATAGCTTTCCGGCTGGGGGGGTTCTCCGGGAAAAATGGCATTTGGGGGGTAAAATATGTGTTATTTTGGCTGGACTGCCTGTTAAATTTCGCATTCCTGGGTCTGTATATCACATAATTGGCGTCGCTTCAACCCGCGGACTTGGCAACACAGTGCAGTTGAGTTCTGTTGACATTTGACAACTAACGTTATGCATCGCTCCATTGCTCTGATTAGTTGTAGGTCTTTCCAATTGAGGTCCTTCCTGGTTCGGTTTAAACACGCCCCATAATCACAGCCCAACGGAGCAGTATTAAGACTCAAATTCTGACTAGAATTGAGTATGACGACGTCAGGCTATTGATGATCATTTGGTTTTGGAAGAATTTTGTTTGAAATTTTTTAGTTGTAATTTTGACTTTTGACTGCAGACTTTGGTATCTTGGCAATTCTGAGCTCAATTTGAGACATTGTTGAGAACTCTTCTGAAACTCTAGTGAGATTACTGGGGTCTCTTTCTCAGGAGAAATGTCTGAGGCCCTGTTTACACCTGGTATTAAGATGCATTTTAGTCGATCGGATCACAAATAGACGAGGGAGACACGTTCCCGTTTACACCTGGTGTTTTAATCTGTCCCTTTGTACACTTTCAACCACTTCTGTCCTGATTTCTTCAAGGGCAGGGTCTATGGGCGGGTAAATGTATGGGCTTTTGATGTAATGTATGAAATAAGCTCATGCAATTTACATATGAACAAGTTAAACTTGCGCAATTTACAGCGGCAGCTTTCATTTCTGCTCTGACAGCCGCAAGATCACGGTGAACGCTGCGAGTGTTCAAAATCAGGAATGGTGAGAGAACACCTTGCTTGATTTACATTTATGCATTTGGCAGACGCTTTTATCTAAAGCGACTTACACTTATTATAGGGACAATCCCCCTGGAGCAACATGGAGTAAAGTGCCTTGCTCAAGGACACACTGGTGGTGGCGACTGCTCGGATTGAACTAGACCACCATCGCTTGGTATGTTATTCCTCTTCAAACCAAACTTAGGTCTCCAATTGACAACGTTTTTAATCCTGTCTGGCTAGCACGCTTCCCATAATGTTTAGTCATTAAACGGTCTTTTGCGGCTGTTCGATAACATTCGACCACAAGAGCGTTTACACTACGAAAGCAATCCGATCCGGTCGAATGCGTTTTCGACTACCTCTAGAAGTGGTCGAAAGTGGACAAACTCAAAACATTTCAGACCCCGTTTACACCTTTACCTTTTTCCACTTGTAATCGGATCGACTAAACACATAGGCGTAAACAGTGCCTGAGAAGCAGGAGGCTTCAGTGGTGTAATAGCCATCATTGCGGTTTAGTAATTGAGAGACATTTACTTTTAAATTCTTTCCCTACAGTATGTTAGAACTAAACCATTGGATCACAAATAATTAAAGATGTTTAAAGGGAAAACACTGAAGATGAGGTGAAACGAAAACAAAGTATGACACTTTGTGAATATGTGAATACTTTCTCTTCAAAGTAGCAGTGAATGTTGAGGTTTAGATCTAACAGTTTATATAAGCTGAAGCAGTGCAAACAACCCATTAGATGACTACAACAAAAAAACATGGACAGACTCATCCTGTCCACATCTCATTAAACTGTGAAAGAGACACAAAAACAAATTAAGGCAAGAACAGACGGAAAGGGAATGCAAAGTGTGCGAGAGGATGAGTAGAGAGGGAAGGATATGTAAATGAAGGGAATTAAAGTGAAATTCTTCCAGTCGCTGGTGGCTGGTCGGTGAGTGCCTTCGCAGAGCAGAACCGTCCAGATGAACAATCGTGCGACATGATTTATAGCCAAGAGAACCAGATAGCCAACCACAACGTCGGACCCCCGTTAGCCCTGTCATCCTCCATTCCGCCTCACTACAGCTCTGTTCCAAAACTTAGTGAGCTGTAGTGCTGTCTGCTACCTAGTGGCAATAGCGTATAGTGGTAATACAATATATAACAACAATAGCGCCCCTCATGGTGACTACATTCACAATTGTTTCCAACACAGTTTGGCATTAGCATGTTGCTAAGCTAAATACACAGCACACGCAAACATTGGGTGAAACAGTCAGTTTTTAATTAGATTGAAAAGCATCAATCTGAATGCAATATATGAGACTTGCTCCGTCATTTTGAGTCCCGAACCAGGAACACATTTTGAGTTTTATATGATTTTAAGGCAATTTAACTATTGTTTTGATACTTCTCAATTTTGAATGCTACATATGTGACCTGCTCCATCATTTTTAGTCACAAACTAGAAATTCAGAATTCAGTTTTATGCACTAAAGTAAAATTAATATGATTATTACTATTGTTCTTGTACTATACATTCTGTTGCACCCTAAAATTAGTTCAATGTTGGCTGAGACTTTTCTTTGTACTGTAGTGTGTATAGCATAGTTGTTATTGTTAACCAAAACTAAAATATTAAACATTGTTTTCAGTAATTGAAATAAAGCGGGAAAAAATCTAATTAAATATAATTCTGCCTTGGCAAGTAAAATAAATGTAAGTACTAAAATGACTAAAACTAAAATTAAATGTAAAGGTAAATGGAATTCTAAAAAAGCACATAAAGTGACAACCTTAAACTAAAACTTTAATAAATCATTAAAATCATTAATAAATACTATAAGCTGTAAATTATAACACTAGTGCATAAAACTGAAAATGCGTTTCTGGGTTCAAAGTAGAAAATGAGAATTATGGGGCAGGTCAAATATATCAATATGTGTATACATGTATATTTTAATCAGATTTTCTGACCATGGCATGGGTGATATTTATTTGGTGAGAATGCATTTAAATGAATTTTAATGTGTCATGTTTCTAACGATTTAGCAATTTCTAATATTCAACAATATTATTGATTTGATTCCACTGACCTTATTGGATGAGAACTAACTGAGCTGGATGATGGCATCACTGTTTTCTGCAGAGCTGCTTTATAGATGAAATGAACTAATTTAATAATTCATGATATTTACAACGGAACTGAATCAACACTGAACTGACCTCAGCTGAACAATGACCCTATTTTCCTTTAGAGTTGCTGTACTGCCGAAATGAACTGATCATTTAATCATTTTCCTGTTTATTACTGTATAAATCTGCTTTGAATCAATCTTGTATAAAGTGTTAAATAAAAGTGATTTGACCATTTAAAACTATGGATTTTCATAAGTGTTAAACAAAAACTGAGCTTGAAAAGTCAACTTTGTCTTCTTCAGCCATTCATTGCAGGACAGAGGTGATTCTTGCCAAAAACCTTACAAATAACCCCATCAGAAAAGCAGGAAACAGATGGAAGAAGGACAAGAAGAACTGAGAGAGAGAATTGTCAGTCTGGGTATAACAATGGGTGACACGGCCCGGGCCACACGCAAACCGAAAGGTCTGAATATTTATGAGAGGTGTTTGGAGAAAGATAAGAAGCAGAGAGACAGAAAGTAAGGTAGACAGCTGTCTTCTCTCCTTTCCTGAGACATTTCTGGACTTAACAGAGCAGGGGTGACAGTCTCTGGCGCACTCGACGGGAGGTGACTACTGGCCGCCGTGCTGAACGCTCATCTCTAGAACAGAGCGAAATTAATGCTGACAAGGAACTGTTTTAAAGGAGCACGCCACTTTTTTTGAAAATGGGCTCATTTTAGGCTCAATTCCCCTAAAGTTAAACAGTTGAGTTTTCGAATCCATTCAGCCGGTCTGGCGGTAGCATTTTTAGCATAGCTTAGCATAGATCATTGAATCTGATTAGACCGTTAGCATCTCTCTCAAAAAAATTACCAAAGAGTTTCGATAGAAGGTGCTGTGCGTAATATCATTGCGCTGCTGAGCCCATATATGGCAGCAAAGTTCCTTGATTATTACGCAGGAATAGTTTCTAGCCATATCGGCATATAAAATCACAACTTTTCATTTTCCGTCTGTCTTAGTACACAATGTAACTACAGGAGAATCAAGTTTTAAATAGGAAAAATATCGAAACTTTGGTCATCGGCTGAATGGATTAGAAAACGGTAAAAATCAACTGTTTAACTTTAGGGGAGTTGCAAAACAAAACAAAAACAACGGCTTGTTCCTTTAAGGTTATTTTGATGTTTAGTGAAGCCAATAAGAACATTTCTTTAATATCTTAATTGTTTCTCCTACACGGCAATGAGATGAAATGCATAACCAGGCACGATGCAAAAATTTCCAGCGGCTGCTTCGTGATGTTACACAATCACAGCCAATCAGAACATATCTGATGTTTAATATAGAGTTATGAGGAGCATGATTCTGGACCAATTAAATTTCCTTATGGGCGGAGCCACCCAGTGCTACCGACAGAATGTCCTGTCACAGCTGGTCAGTTCAAAAACTCTTTTCAGTTTATCGTGTTGTGATTGGTTAATCTCCTCCAGTGTTATTTTTGTATCAATGAGATACTATTATAGTTTTGTTAATATTTAAATTTAAATGTTTTAGTCATTTTTTGTATTTTTTGTAGTTTTGTCGATATAGTTTATATTAATTTTATTTCAGTTTTAGTTTTTAGTGCATCAAGTTAAACTAAATAAAAATGAGAAATGTTTCTTTGACAACTATCTGAAATAAAATAAGTTTAAGGTTATTTCAGTTTACTTTTTGCAATAATGTCTCAAATTGTTCTCTAATATACATAATATAAAAATATAATATACTCTAATATAAAAAGTCAGAGATCTCAATATTAATTTCTCTTCAAGTGCTTTCAAGACTAAATTGTCTAGCTACTGTATATCTACAATTACTTTGTTCACGTTTGTGTATTTTTATTTTATTATAATCATTTTATACATATGAGCCAAACTCAACAATTTTTTAATATTATTTTTATTTAAAAATGAGCAATCTCTCAGCAATAAATATTTCATTTTTGTGACTGGATAAATGCACCAAACATAACTTAATTTGAACTTCTTATTTGTCTTGTATAATGCTTTAAAGAGGCCATATTATGTCCTTTTACAAGGTCTTGATTTTGTATTTGGGGTCTTCTACAATAAGTGTTCATGCTTGGATGTTCAAAAAAACTTATTTCACATATTTTTCATTGTTGCAGCACCTCTCTTTCCAGTCTGTCTCTATGAAGCCCCTCTTCAGAAAAGTGCAGTGTGCTCTGATTTGTCGGCTGGATCAGTGAGCTCTGATTGGTCAACCGCTTCGAGTGTGTATGAGAAAATGTCCCGCCACTTACCATAACTGCGAGTATCAACACCAACTACTAAAACAACTCAACCAGGCCTCATACTCTTTGTGGGTGGCCCTTTGCCTATGCCTTTGGTGGGAATTTTTTATGAGGAATATTATTTTGTACATACCGGAAGAAAACTCCAGACTACAATCGAGGCGTTCCATGGAGTTCAGAAACAGTATGCACTGATATAGAGAATGACTGCCTTTGGAGTGACTTTGTAACTTTGAAGACCTTTTTCATGGTCAAACATTACACAGTTTAAAGATAGGGATACAATTTCATAATTATATTATTGTTTTTACTATTATTTTTTAGAAGTAGAATAGACTGAATAGAGAAAAGAGACTGCGTTTGCTTTGAACAAATTGTATATGTGACAAAATAAAACCTGTTTTAGTCTGAATGACAAGCAACGACAACTCAAGAACATACATAAAATGGCCCATATAATATTGGCTCATATATTTCCAAAGTTTCAAACAAACTTGTGGGAAATTTGTAACTCGTACAAAATCAGACCATCCCAGTTTCCGGTTGTGCCACGGTAAAGTTTGTCAGGTTTGTGTGTGAGCATGTTTGTGTCTGTGTGCTCGTGCACATGTGTAAGCTGTTCCCTGCTGTTTCGAGCACCCCAGATGCAGTAACACTTCAGAAATGAGAGCGTTGTGTTCCTTCTGGTTGGAGAGGAGGCAGCCTGGGAAAGCCAGCAGCATCTGGACAGTGCAGTCTCTGGGGTCTACTGCCTAGCAACATCCCCCCTCCCCAACCAGCGCCACAGTAACGAGCATCCCAAATGCAGAGTGACCAGGAATAATGGTGCCCTGTGCAGATGGCCATAGAGACTGATATAAATAGGTCGAGGCATAGGAAATGCCATCGACATTCCGTGAGTGTATATCACACAGCATATGTGTGAGAATATAAAGATATGTTGTGGACCATGGGAAAAGTACAGCTGTCACATTCCCTTTTTGCACAAAGACCACAGAACTGTTTAATTCTCGTGGGAGCCCTCTCCGATCCGAGAGACATATCTTAAAACAAACGCACACAGCCGTGGAGTCATTAAAGAGCCTTTTTTGGTGCGATCCACATTAGCACAAGCATCTGTATGCACACCTGTCCTCTATATGCGGAGCAGTACATAAAAGCAAATTAAAACAATTTCACTGCATAGAGGCACTTCATGTAGTGACCCCAAAATAGTATATGGACACTTAAGCCAAACTTGATGCCATTACTGAGTCGTTTATTTGCAGTAACCAACTGGTCTAAAGTGGATTTTAGTGGATGTATGAAGTTGCGCAGGTGTCCTATAGCAAAGTATCCACAGGTGTAGTTCATCACATCAACTATGAATATGATCCAGTAACATCTGACAACCATAAAGTTGCACAATATCATAATTCTGAATAGTATGCACAAAAGTATCTTATGCTAACCAAGGCTTTATTTATTTGATCAAAAATACAGTAAAAAAACTACTCCGATTCTAGTCAGAATATGAGTCTGATACTGCTCCATTGGGCTGTGATTATGGGGCGAAAATGCCTCTGCACTCAATTGGATAGACCTACAACCAATCAGAGCAACGGAGTAAGTGATGTATGTTGAGCGACGCATAGTTGACGGAGAATAAAAACTCTTCCAACGGCTCAGCTCCATCATTAGTTCAGACGCGATGCGAAATGACAGTTGGGTGATTTTCGCTCTACACTTCCTGTGAAGTGATGTATTGATGTTCCCTTCTTCCCTATGCTGTTCGCAATGCCCTTTGAACTGAACATGTTCGCTCCCTTCGGATTGGAATCTCACTTAAGATGACGGAATACCCTGTGAAGTCCACTTCGCAGTCCCCTTACGGTTGAATGGAACACACCTATGGACTGATGTGCACTAGCAAACCTGCAGGACTGCTTGGAGGCTACAGATATGAACGTCTTCAAGGAGGCTACAGCTAATATTCATGATTACACAGAGACTGTCAGTGATTATATCAACTGTGCTTCCATCTGTGTCACTTCCAAAAGTCCAGAACAAATCAAAATCCCTGGTTTAATGGGGATATAGGCTTGAAGATCAAGAAAAGACAGGAAGCTTTCAAGTCAGGGGACAAAGAGGAGTACAAGCAGGCCCGATATGATTTACGAAAGTCCATCAGAGCTACACAAAGTCATATTTCCAAAAAATTTAAAGCTATTACATGAAAAACAATACATTTTGTATGCGGCAGGGAATCTAGTCTGTCACCAACTATAGGAGGAACACAAACTGGACTGTAAAATTTCAGAGCGGGGTCAGCGCATGCTGAGGCGCACAGTGCGCAGAAGTCACCAAGTTTCTGCAGAGTCAATAGCTACAGACCTCCAAACTTCATGTGGCCTTCAGATTATCTTAAGAGCAGTGCGCAGAGAGCTTCATGGAATGGGTTTCCATGGCCGAGCAGCTGCATCCAAGCCTTACATCACCGAGAGCAATGGAAAGCGTCGGATGCAGTGGTGTCAAGCACACCTCCACTGGACTCTAGAGCAGTGGAGACGTGTTCTCTGGAGTGACGAATCACGCTTTTCTGTCTGGCAATCCAATGGACGAGTCTGGGTTTGGCGGTTGTCAGGAAAATGGTACTTGCCTGACTGCATTGTACCAAGTGTAAAGTTTGGTGGAGGGGGATTATGATGTGGGGTTGTTTTTCAGGGGTTGGGCCCTTAGTTCCAGTGAAAGGAACTCTTAATGCTTCAGCATACCAAGACATTATGGAAAACTTCATGCTCCTATCCTTGTGGGAACAGTTTGGCCACTTCCTATTCCAACATGACTGCGCACCAATGCACAAATCAAGGTCCATAAAGACTATATATACAATAGGCTATATATATAGTTTTTCTTTTGAGACATTTACTCTTTGCATGATCTATTTTCCTAGTTTCTAATACTGTTCAAAGTGGTCACATTTCTGGATGGCAATATGCATATGGAAATTGGAAAGGGTACTAAATATATGTTTTTTATGTTTTATGTATATGCAATGGTTTATAACTATAATTTATCATTTTGTTTCAAATATATGTCATATATAAGTTCTATATGAAACCCTAGATCTTCTTTAATATTGGACCAGTACTAGTTTTTAATTGTTTGTAGTCTATATCTGTGATATTTGAATGTCACTGCGTGCGATTCAAAAATCACTCATGTACTAGGGAATTATTATGTGAGTGTGACCCAGTACATGATGCTTATGTCTAAAAGTTGAGATTTGAAGCTATTTTCTTCTGCCTCTAGCCGGCTCATTTCACGCTGTATGTATAAATGAGTATTTTGCCATGTGGTTAATTCTTCAGTTGACAAGTGCTGCAGTAAAGACCCAGTTGCATAGCTCTGGAAATGTGATAATGTGATGGGCTATCCCAAGGCCAGCATGCTAATACTACAAGGCCTTAGGAGCATCACCATCTGTCATTGTGTCAGTAATTACAAATAAGAGAGTCGGATAGAACACTTGCATTGCTTTACGATTTCCTTGAGGTTGTTGTCATATAATGCTGCTTTAATGGTACACCATTATTTCAAGGTCTCATAACAAGACTACATCACTGTGAAACGGCAATAGAAAGTCACGGCTAGGTCAGCTGAGACTGCTATCTTTATACCGTTTCATTGGATTTGTTGAGTTTTGGTGGGATATGACTGAAAATGGGTTGCAGGTTGAATTAAAGGGATAGTTCACCCACAAATGAAAATTTTATGTTTATCTGCTTACCCCAGGGCATCCAATATATAGGTGAATTTGTTTCTTCAGTAGAACACAAATGAAGATTTTTAACTCCAATCGTTGCAGTCTGTCAGTCGTGTAATGCATGTGAATGGTAACATGCATCTATGAGAGTAAAAAAACATGCACAGACAAATTCAAATGGAACCCTGTGGCTCGTGACGAAACGCTTGGTTTGTGCGAGAAACCGAACAGTATTTATATAATTTTTTCCCTCTAATACACCACTATGTCCAACAGCCTTCAGCATGCGATCACTTCCGTGATCTCTCGCGCGTATCTCTACGCCAGATCGTGTACATTGACCTCACTTACTGGAAGTTATCGCGTGCTGAAGGCTGATTATTTGCTGTTGATAAACAGTTGATTATTTGCTGCCAAAGGTGACATTTAGAAACTAAAATGGTTGAATTCAGCCTTTCATGTTGTAATTTTGCATATTTTGAGGCAGAACCTGATTTTTCAACCAAATTAGATTTGAGGGACAAGTTTACAGCTTATGTCAAGTTTAGGCTTAAATTGCGGACAACACAATCTCGCAGCATTTCTTATTTTTTTTTACGTTTGGTTGAATTGGTGGCTAATTTGTACGATCTCATTCGTACATTTTCGTACAATCGGTTTAATCCCCTGTGACATGTAGGTTTAGGGGCGGGGTTCGGGGTGGCCCTTCATAATTAAATTGTAAGTTTTTGTACAAATCAAATCGTACAAATTCATAAGAAATCGCCACCTCATAAAATACTTACGTTTTCCTGTGACATCGGGTTGGACAGGAATGCTGTTCCAGGATCAACAAAATGTGTTGACCCAGGAACACGTCTAACTCAGCACCTGCTATTTTGAGCCTATGCAGTTCATGGTCAAATAGGTCTCAGTGATTGAATTTAAGGACATTTGTGCTAACTTTTGCACAACAAACATTTTGGTCGCCACTCGCTACTTGAAGCAAAAACATAGTATTGAAGAATCAATGTTTTATGGTATTTTATGTTACGAATGTTCTGAAGTTGTAAATGTCACAAATTATCGAAAGTGTTGAATTACTGAATGGAGAAACAAGCAGTAGATTCGTTGCGTCTGAAAGGACATGGTTTTGGATCAGAGCTTCCACTGTCCTCTGAAACGGATTGGCCGCACAGAATTTCAGAGCACCTCATTCATCAAACTTTGTCTTTGAGGTGGGAAAGCGAGTCTATGTATCACACAGAACAGAGTTCAGCGGAGGTGCTTCTGCCCTTGATATTTGTAAGGTGCAAAATCTGTCAGTTTTACGCCTTTGTTTGTCCTCGCTGACATCGGTCACTGGAAATGGAGATGTTGTATATGTGTAGACTATAACGGGCAGTTTGTCTCATGTCAAATGTCATTCTGTGTGTTACATGCATCCAACACTGCAGTAAGGGGAGAGTTGGGGTAAGATGTGTCAGCGGGTAAGTCATGTCCCCCTATAACACTATGGTATATTCAACTTGCTTGTACAATTTTGCCCTGATTTTGAGAAAAATATATATATTTTTAATTTTGGCAGAAAGTTGGAAAAAAATTGACCTACTGAATAACAATGCTACCTCAGCATTTCCTAAACAATGTCTTAGTCTTGTGATGTACCTTCCTGATAACCAAACTAACATTGGAACATCCAAGTACAGTTTTCTCAATATGATCCTTTTTTTTTTTTGGAATACTTTATGTAATGTCTTAATTTGCATATGTTTGTTTCATTTTTCCAAACAGAATAATCATCCTGTGACTTTGGGTTATAATGGAGAAAATGTGCTGGTGATTGATAGGTAGAGGCTAATTGAATGTTAAATGAGTTTTAGCTAAAGTACCGTTTTTCATCTAAAGTGAAAACTGCAACACTGAATACGTTTGGTAATAATATGTATATATCAAAAGTTTGGGGTCAGTAAGATTTCTTTAAAATAAATGAATACTTTTCTTCAAAAAAGATACAAAAGCATTACTTTTACTGTGCATTTGTTACAAATATATATATATATATATATATATATATATATATGTATATATATATATATATATATATATATATATATATATATATATATATATATATATATATATATATATTCTAGTTATTTTATAGATTTTATTCTTCAAATAATCCTGAAAGAAATGTAATAGAAAAAATTACCATCACAAGAATAAATGACATTTTAAAATATAGTCAAATAGAAAACAATTATTTTAAAGCTCCTATGTAACATATTATAGGAAACTAAAAACTAAGATTCTGAATTCCAGGGCTGGATTATGGGTCGGAGTCTCATACTAGGGCATTTTCATTTAAACATGGCGTTTTAAAATGAAAACGATCCTGGCCCCACTTTATATTAGGTGGCCTTAACTACTATGTACTTACATCAAAAAATAAGTACAATGTACTTACTGTGTTCAAATTGTACTGTAAAGCAGTACAATTATTGAGGTGGGATACGGGTAGGGTTAGGGACAGGTGTGGTGGTATGGGTAAGGTTAAGGGTAGGGTTAGGTGTAAGGGAAGTGTCAACTGTGTAATTACAAATTGTGGCAGTGTGAGTTAACTCGTAATGAGCGGGCGTTCTTTTGGCCAATCACAGCTTGCACATTTAGGCACCAGAAGACCCAATCAGAGAGCGGATGTGCAGCCACGCCTTCGTTTTCAAAAGTCTCCATTTTGGTCCTTCTACACCAGGGGTGTCCAAACTCGGAACTGGAGGGCCGCTGTCCTATAGATTTTAGCTCCAGCTTGCCTTAACACACCTGCTGGAAGTTTCTAGTATGCCTAGAAATGGCGAGTTCACACTGCCCGATTTTAGCCCAGATTTTGACTCGCCGACAGGTGTTGCGAAATCACTGACAAATGCCCGAAATCATACGCAAATCAGTGCTCGTGCACATGAGTGACAATCACGCAGTGTGAATTATCAAAGACGCGATCAGAGAGAATCGCCGACTAGTCCTGCTGTGTGAAATGTGTTTTGACTGAAAATGACATCGGCGATGACCTACAGCCAATCAGAGAGCAAGATACAGGGCAGCGAGAAGTTTAGGGAGGAGTTATAGACCAGAATATCAGTATTTTAATAGATATATTTACAATTCTATCAAACAGAAACAAAGCACAAACATTTGCTTGACCAGCCGCAACAGTAGCACATTGCACAATTATTTATTTACCTCCAACTCTCTTTGCAGAACACAATCCTTGCTCCCTGTGTCTCCCCAACCATGTCCTCAGCAAACTTTCTGCTGTTTATCATTTTTAATAACAATTCCAGTCTCGCTGGTCTGACGCGTGATCTTGCGTTGTTTAATTGTCACATCTCACGAGGTTGTGAAACGTAGTTTGCGCACTGGAAAGAGTTGCCTGTAATTCTTCCAATTTTGAAGTCATGCAGTGTGAAACCTCCTGTTGCCGATCCATCGGTCAGTGTGAACACAGCAGTGACTGAATGCTACCCCAGATAGCCATGCAGTGTGAAAAGAACAGTGATCCGACGAGTTTGAAAATCAAGCATTCTGAACTCGGCATAAGGCCTTGATTAGCTGATTCAGCTGTGTTTCATTGGGATTGGAGCTAAACTCTGCAGGACAGTGGCCCTCCTGGAGCAGGATTGGACACCCCTGTTCTACACTGAAACACAACCCCTGAATTTTCAAACTAAAACAGCGTTTCCGTCTCCGTTTTCGGGGGTAGTGTAGACAGCAGGCATAACCGTAGCAAAAGTTATGTGTTGCACTAGTAAATGCACTAGTGTAAACAGGGCCATTAATTTTCATTTCAAGTGTTTGAGACATCTGAAAATGCTTAAATCACCTTAGTGTGCATGCATAAAACAAGTTCACAAGATTATACAGAGAGAGCAGCCATAACAAAGTTCTCATACTATTCTTCTGGCACAATCGTTTTATTAGCAAAATATTGTTATGTTGTGTTGTCGTGTTGTGTCCAGTTTGCACTCAAAATCGCAGGATCTAAAACGCAACGTAAATGACTGAAATCGTCTTTGCAGGAGTGCAATATGAAGACTGTACAGAGGAACATTCCTCTTTAGCAACACTATGAAAGTAAATAGCAGGCACAACAATGCCGGTATAACCACAGATATGGGTTCAATATGCGCCACATGACTAAACATGCGTCATCGTTTTCAAATACCTCCATTTTCACAGTCCACACTACGACGCGAACAGCGTTTTTCAAATTTATCCACTTGGGAGAGAGTTTTCTTTGAGCTCAGCCTTCTTTGACAAAAACACTGTCTCAATGTGGAGAGAAGGCCAAAACTAAGAGGAAGAGATGTGTTTTCAAACAAAACATAGTAGTGTGGACAAGGCCTTAGACAGCCAGAGGCTCAAGCTGAAGCAGCATGACCAGAATCCACCAAAGAAAGCTGAAGAAACAGCACGTACAGCACAAAATGATCACTACGACCCTGAATGACAATCAGGAGGCACAGTTGGCTTCCCGTGGGACAGCAGACCCCTCGTGGGACCATTTACCAGCCCTTTCTCTGAATGGTTCTAAGAAAATAACTTTTTTTGCAAGGACCTGTAAATGCTGACACATTTCATGTTAAAGTCTGACCATATTACAAAATCTTCCCTCCCAATACCAGCATTTGTGCCGTTTTTATCAATGCAATTTATTGTCTGTGCATGTGTTTAAAATAAGCAATGAAAACAATCACTGTGAACCGACAGCACAGCACAACATCATGAAAGCTAAAACAGTATGGGCTATTTGTGAGCTCGTTTGAAAAAGGCAGCAGAATTAATAAAGTAATTTGTATGATGACTCAATGAATATAACATTAAATAGCTGCATCTAATTTGCATATAATTCTAGTTTTCAGTCTTAGACTGTTAATGCTGCTATTATGGATTTTGCCTCTTGTTGCTTTCTCATAATTATGTGCTTATGATGCAGAGGCTGATTCTTAAGGTGCTGTCTCTAGTCCCTCAGGACTATTATGCGCTGCATCTCATTTTGACTGTCATGAAGCTAGTCTGTTCCAGAATATTCTTCTTTGGCTCTATCCACCACTGCCCTGTGAAGATGCCTTGCTGCATTACTCATCACCATGGGCCACACACATACTGCTAAAAGACTGCTTTGTGCACAAAAATGGCAAGTGTTTACACATTTTCTGGGATGCAATGTACCGGACTGAGTGCTATTGACTGAAAAAGTAATAGCGGGATTTGTAGTTTTATAGGTTATAAGTATAAAATATTTTCAAAAGAATTCATATTTAGTCATTTAGTTGCTTTTTTTTTTTTTTTGATTAATTTTTAAATATGTGCCAACAAAATTGTTGGAAACACTTTACAATACGGGTATTTATCATAAAGAATCTCAACCCATTCTCACTCCCAAGGCCGCAAAATCTGAAGCATGGTCAAGTGCCTTCCGCGTCACATTAAAGACACTAAAGGTTCCCCTATGCGTCACTATATCAACGCGCAGGGTAGTCCATAGATTTCAGTTGTTTGCCCAATGCGTCAGATCAAGAAGCATTTAATTCTTTGCATTTGTTAAAGTAGACATGATTTTATGAATATTTATAGGCTACTTTTATATTTTGGAGCAACTAACCCCAATCCTACCTAAAACCTAACCTAACCACTTCTAAACAATATAAAACATGTAACAAACATAATAAAAGTACAGTCACAGGTAATTATTGAAAAAACTGACCAAAACGTCTCGGTTACATATGTAACCCTAGTTCACTGAGAACTGAGGCATGGCAATGAGACGCAGCGTCTCGTTCCCTGTTCTCAGGGAACTAGGGTTACATATGTAACCGAGACGTTCCCTTTCGAAAGGGAACTCACGCTGCATCAAAGCCCAAGCTATAACCTGAGAAGGAACCTTTGCATACCATATGAGGTCCTACCCTGGCTGCTCGAAGGCCTGGAACCAGCCCATTCAACAGAAGGGGTTCCTTTAAGGGAACGTGGCAAGGGAACCCGAGGGAACCCGCGCCAGTCACTATTCGGGAGGAATTCACCGAATGCCACCAGGGTGGTCCGACCTAGTGACCTCTGTGTAGGACACGTCAGTACAGCCAACCCTGTCTGTAAAGTACAGAGCCTCTGGTACTTGCCTCCGCAGAGACATCCCGCTAGGGTACTGCAAAAAGGCAGTGTCCTCCACCAGCCGGACCTCAGAGACGGGTTATCCTGGAGAGCAGCGCAAAGCGAAACTAACCCTTTCTAACCCTTGCTAGCGAGGGGAGTTTAGCCGCTCAATCCAAGGATCTACCAAGCACTTGTTTTAAAATGTGCTCAGGAGGCCGAACAGGCCTACAGGCTGATCCTAGCTGGGAGGACTCGAGGGGCCTACAACTGTCGGATCAGTGCCAAGCGGCTGTAAGCTCACAGACAACTCTCACTTGAGAGGAGCTCCTAAGCCTGCCTGGTAGGTAACCATTCTGTAGGTGACCTATGCAAGTCCCAGGTCCTGTAGGGACCGCATAGCAGCAGTGTCGTCTCGTCATGCTAGGGAATGAAAACCGCCTTCAGGTGCTACCGGCTAGAAACCGAAGCCTTATTGCAGGTGACCACTAGCTGTCAGCGTAAAGCCAGTTATGTTTCGCCTCCTAGGGAACTCGTTCCACAGGGAGGCCAGAAGGGGCCTACCACCTGTTCTAGCCATTCGTGCGAACCGTCAGAGATGACTGAGGTCCCGGAGCTCGAAGTCCAGGAACACGCCCTCAGGGAAGACCAGGTTGAAGCCTGCTGCCCAATGGCGAATCCCACAGGGAAGCCCCGTGCAGCTTGCTACCTGTTAGCAACCCATGCCACCATCTGTTACCGAAACTGGGGACCGGGGAATGATCTCAGGGAGGCCCAGCGCCTACCACCTGATAGCAGAACGTGCTACTCGTAGCACTCCATGCTCACCGCAACAGAGACTGGGAACCGGGAACTCGCCCTCAGGGAGGCCGGGTGAGGCCTACTACCTACTAGCAACTCGTGCTAGCCATCCAGTGACTGGAGCCTGGGAACACCCCCTCAGAGGAGGTCAAGTGAGCCTGCTTACCCCACAGCAGGCCCTTAGGGAGGCCTGGCAACGCCTACCACCTACTAGCAGCTTGTGCCAGCGGTCGAGGGACTAATGCCCAGGAATGCCCCCTTGGGGGAGACCGGGTAAAGCCTGCTACTCATAGCAGGCTCTCAGGGAGGCCTGGTGGGGCCTACCACCTGAGCCAAGGTAACCCAAAAACCAGGAGCCTACCCCTCAGGGAGGCCTGGCAGGGCCTACCTCCAAATAGGAGGTCTGCAGATTCTATGAACCCTGCCGCGGTTAGAGGAAGGATCATACAGTGGCAGTGTGGGCTTTAGATCAGTAATTAGATCAATAATTTAGTTCATATGGTTAATTTAGTTTAATAATTAGATTTATTTGGATATTTAGTTGAAAAATTTAGAAAAATGTAGTGTCCAGATAATCAATAGTGTGATTATGTGTGCATTAGTTAAGCATTATTTAATACATACTGAATTAGTGCACCCATAGTGTTACCGAATTGTCCTTTGTATTTGGATGTAAAATAAAATAAAATGATGTTACTCTCTTTTCAGCCTGATCTGATAATTTTTTTTTATATTTGTATGTATTGTAACATCAAAAAATATTTTATATTTTGTTCATATTAATACATTTGACAACTAAATAAATATTTCCTAAACCGAACTTCTCAATGTTAATAAGGCAGTCAGGCAGATAAAAGTGACATAAATTTTAGTCACAATATATACGATTTTATGAATTAATGGCAACATGCCTTACTGTAGCTCAAACAGGATAGCATGACTGCAATTTAATGTCATCTAAAGCCTTTATTTATAGATACGGTATACCCAATCATAACTCATAACATAATTTTGATTATGTAAACCAACAACATTAGCAACAATTTAGCTTTCTGTATTTATGATATAATATCTAAACAAGCATACATTCAGAACAGGGAAAAAAAATTAAATAAAAAACGTATTCAGGGATTGACATTAAGGTTTTTAGTCTATATTGACTAACATTATCCCCCGGTTTCACAGACAAGGTTTAAGCCTAGTCTCAGGCTAATTGCTTTTTTGAGCTGTTTTAACAAAGCAACTTGCACTGAAATATCTTAAAATATACATTTTATATTTATATTATAATATCAAATGTCAGTGCCATTGCTTTGTCTCAATATGCACAGCATGTTTTTCTAAGGTAGATTTATAAAAGCTACTTAAATGCCCTAACTGAACTAAGGCCTTATCATGGCTTAATCTAAACCCTGTCTGTGAAACAGGGCCTATAAATAAAAGGTGATGATAAACAGAGGCTGTTTAACAGAGACTTAACTTTAGCTTCACTCTGTCCATAGTGCAATCATCAACATCTCTCATCAGCATCAGAGTAAATATACAACCTTTATATAGAGCACTTACTGCGAATTACAGTGTTTCACTGATTTCATGTAATCAGATATAGTATGCTATTTGGCATGTTGTCTGAGGAGAGGGCCCCAAGCTCAGAATATGGCCCTAATGCAGAGCACACACTCCCAGGCGTCCTTTCTAAATTCTAATAAATTCACAAAGGTCATGGGTTTGACCTTTAGGGAACGTATGAACTGATCGAATGGATATCTTGAATGGATAAAAATGCATTAAAGTAAACTTTGCAGTCTGTACATGCAGCAGATGTGTGTTTGTTTGTGGTGTGGTCTGCTAACATTTGTTGAGGAATGAGGATAGTATACTCTATATTTTGTTCCTTATATAGCTATAGATACTGAAAAACATGATAACAATGTCGGTATAGAAGCAGACATTATTCAAACTGCATGTAGGAAAACAACAGAACGCTGATTTCGCACACACTCACTCTGACAAATTTACATTGAATGTTTTGGGTCCCATTAGGCACCTGTGCTCCAGAAGAACAGAAACAGCCCTCTTTCCCATGATCCTCTGAACTGCAATGGATATTGATGACCCTCTGCCTGCCTTCCGCCTGGAGCTCTGGCATCCACAGGAACACCACGATGATCTATGCAAGCAACAGATTATCAGTCACCACACAGATATGATTTATTATGGCATATTTTTGTTTGGTTTGTGAGCCTATAGCTCTCCTGAAATAACATAAACTATGGGAAAATCTTCACACCAAATCTTCTCACTTTTTCACACCAAAATACAAAATAAAGGCTAATTGTGCAATCTAAAAAATTGTGTTTGCACATTTAGGACATATTGAATATATAGCAGTGCATTTTTAAAGGAGACCTATTACGCAAAATTCACTTTTATATTGTTTTTAAACATATTTACAGGTGCTGGTCATATAATTAGAATATCATCAAAAAGTATTTCACTAATTCCATTCAAAAAGTGAAACTTGTATATTATATTCATTCATTACACACAGACTGATATATTTTAAATGTTTATTTCTTTTAATTTTGATGATTATAACAGACAACTAAGGAAAATCCCAAATGTAGTATCTCAGATAATTAGAATATTACTTAAGACCAATACAAAGAAAGGATTTTTAGAGATCTTGGCCAATTGAAAAGTATGAACATGAAAAGTATGAGCATGTACAGCACTCAATACTTAGTTGGGGCTCCTTTTGCCTGAATTACTGCAGCAATGCGGCGTGGCATGGAGTCGATCAGTCTGTGGCACTGCTCAGGTGTTATGAGAGCCCAGGTTGCTCTGATAGTGGCCTTCAGCTCTTCTGCATTGTTGGGTCTGGCATATCGCATCTTCCTCTTCACAATACCCCATAGATGTTCTATGGGGTTAAGGTCAGGTGAATTTGCTGGCCAATTAAGAACAGGGAGACCATGGTCCTTAAACCAGGTACTGGTTGCTTTGGCACTGTGTGCAGGTGCCATGTCCTGTTGGAAAATTAAATCTGCATTTCCATAAAGTTGGTCAGCAGCAGGAAGCAAGAAGTGCTCTAAAAATTCCTGGTATACGGCTGTATTGACCTTGGACCTCAGAGAAAACAGTGGACCAACACCAGCAGATGACATGGCACCCCAAACCCTCACTGACTGTGGAAACTTTACACTGGACCTCAAGCAACGTGTATTGTGTGCCTCTCCTCTCTTCCTCCAGACTCTGGGACCCTGATCTCCAAAGGAAATGCAAAATTAATTTTCATCAGAGAACATAACTTTGGACCACTTTTTTTCCTTTTTGTCTTTAGCACAGGCGAAACACTTCTGACGCTGCCTGTTGTTCAAGAGTGGCTTGACACAAGGAATGCGACAGCTGAAACCCATGTCTGTGCGTAGTGGTTCTTAAAGCACTGACTCCAGCTCCAGTCCACTCTTTGTGAATCTCCCCCACATTTTTTAATGGGTTTTGTTTCACAATCCTCTCCAGGGTGCGGTTATCCCTATTGCTTTTTTCTACCACATCTTTTCCTTCCCTTCGCCTGTCTATTAATGTGCTTGGACACAGAGCTCTGTGAATAGCCAGCCTTTTTTGCAATGACCTTTTGTGTCTTCCCCTCCTTGTGCAAGGTGTCAATTGTCGTCTTTTGGACAACTGTCAAGTCAGCAGTCTTCCCCATGATTGTGTAGCCAACAGAATTAGACTGAGAGACCATTTAAAGGCCTTTGCAGGTGTTTTGAGTTAATTAGCTGATTAGAGTGTGGCACCAGGTGTCTTCAATATTGAACCTTTTCACACTATTCTAATTTTCTGAGATACTGAATTTGGGATTTTCCTTAGTTGTCAGTTATAATCATCAAAATTAAAAGAAATAAACGTTTGAAATATATCAGACTGTGTGTAATGAATGAATATAATATACAAGTTTCACTTTTTGAATGGAATTAGTGAAATAAATCAACTTTTTGATGATATTCTAATTATATGACCAGCACCTATATGTCTGCCGTACACAACCACCCTATTGTAGTAAAAATCCATCCACTCCTGTTTATTATTTTCCCCATAAACAGTGTCTAAAAAAGTGCCGTTAAGGAATGTGCTCGAATATGGCGTCACATACAGGCCCCACCCACAACTGGCATGGAATCTGCCCTATTAGCTCCTAAAGTAAAGCTACTAAAGTTATTCAATCAAGAGCAGAGAGTGATTTTCTGTTGTTCTTTTGTTGTTTGATTCATATTAACATCATATATTGCAGTACATACTGTATATTATGCTGCTTTCACTTTAATATACAGATCATATACACACGTGCAAATTCTTTACTTGCTGTTTACATTCACAGACATAACTGACTTGTGAACTTTGTGGATTTTTTACATCCACATGTTTTTCATGTTTATTTGACCGTTTAAACCCAGTAAGTGAAAGAGAACAACGTTTTTAAGGAGTTTAATACTCACGTGACACTCAGTTTGACATCCAGCTCTCTGTGGGTGTGCTTCAAGGGGGGGTCAAACACTCAGTTTCAGTCAATCTCGTGTAAATCTTGAGTACCTATAGAGTAGTATTGCTTTATTCATATCTCCGAAAAGTCTTTAGTTTTATCATATTTATAAAAGAAAGATACGCTGTACCGAGTCTTTCCGAAAAAAACTGAGCGGCTGGAGGCGTGTCGTGTGGGCAGAGCTAAACAGCCACGAGCGCACGCAGCTATTGAGTTGAGAGCATCTGAAAGCTGTGACATCCTTAAACGTGGAAAAGAAAATGTTATCCTAAATAAACCATGACATATAAATCAGATTCAACCACATATATATGATCCAGAATCTGATCCGGAGGCTGAAATTGAACAGGAACAGCAGTAGCAACTACTACAGCAGGACGTTTCAATGTGGTATGTACTGTAACTGTAGCGGCTTGTCATGCGTGAGTTTTACAACATTTGTGTGTGTTTACTCATGGTTTATGAGGACATAAACCAGGTTTATAAGGACTTAAAGTTAGCAGTAGCAAGCGGAACGGTTTTGCGCGTCATGTTGTTTACTTGAGGTGCACTTAGCCGATAGCAAACAACAGAAAGACATCTGAAGCAGTTTTACTCACCGCCTTCTTCCAATGCACGACCGTGAACCTTAATCGCTGGGACCGCTCCATCTTTCAGCATTAGACGAGCTACAAATCTGGAGTTGAACCGGGCCTTGTTTATAAAACGATCGTCGCCGAAATGCAGGGGAAAAACAAAAACACTTGCACAACTCTGTTGCTCCGGAAAAACAAACTCCATCCACTGTCCCATTAACGCTGGGTTCTTTAGGAAGCTGGGAAGAAGGGTTGTCTTGCCCTGACAACCAAAAACACACATCTTTGGTGACATTGTTGATTTCGTGAAGTCCTGTGACATGCAGCACAGCCGGCTTCCCTAAAGGGCGTGCATTTGCTCTCTTGCTCTACACGGACATTCCGCCCTTGTTGGTGTCACATAGACCCATACTCCAAAGAAACTTGTGAGAAACCGGAAGGAGTATTTTTGCCACAGAAAGGGAGAGCAGGGCACAACCTAACGCTTTTTGACTTTCCCAGTTTGTGTAAATCCACTTGGGGTTCAGAGTATTTATTTTTTTCACACATTAATTGCACACATGTCTAGTACAATTATGTGGTTTTGTTTCATTAATACAGTGTATACTTTTTTCTTGATTTACCCCGAAAGAATGGAAGTGAAATGTAACAACATGCCCCATAGGTGGGGTACATTGTAACATGTGGTGGGGCACAATATATCATGACCAAATAACAGCTTAAAATGTTACCTGATATAGTCTTAAATCGCTCCCCTACTCCTAAAAACTTTTTAAAAAAAAACGTTGTCCATGTTTAGCATGGGAATTTAAGTCTTTAACAACTCAGTATGCATGAAACAGCATTTCCTCCCCCCCTTTAAGGTGTGTGCGTCGCCACTCAGAAAACCATATATCAGAAGTTTAGACTGAAATGGCTTTAAAACGCATTCAGATAATAAACTGAAGTTAAAGGACAACTTTAAAGGACATGCACAACTTTGTTCGACTGTCGTGAATATTTGAAATGTCCATTTACATTAAGTACAAGTTAGCCAAACATAGATGAACCTTACCTGTCCAGGAGAAAATTAGCAACGTTGGCGTCAGTCTTCAAATTCTTCTCCGTTTTCAGCCGTCTCCATCTTTCAAAGGCATCTCCTATACAAATCCTTGTTTTATTTCGGACACTTTCACGACGTTTTTCTAATTCATATCGAGGTCGTTTAGGTTTCGTAAAGTTAGACATTGTTTATCCAAAAAGTTTGTAGCTGCAGCTGTGGTAACTAGCAGAGCTGGCAACCCGAATGCAGAAACACTACTGACTTCGTGATTGGTAGATAGGTGGAGGGCGGCGCTTCAGGCATGACACAACATGTCAACATCAACATCAGTTGAGGGCTGCAACTTCAATTTTAAAATGACAATATCTTGGGCGGACAACTGTTGTCAGTGATATAAGTATTTGAAATTAACATGATTTCTTAATGTCTATTGACATATTAGGGCCATTTTATGATTAATTGAAATACATTTCTTACATACAGTTCCTTTAATGCATGTTAAGATAAAAATACGAGAAAAAAAAAATTGTTTTTTCAAGACCCCTGCATTGTTTCATTCCAACCATTAGTGTGCAGAAAATGTCCAGTTGTGGTCTAACTGATTTTGAGAATACCTTTGCACAACCATAATCCAATGAAGATCAATACTGAACCTACTTCAACTATACAGATTTCAGATTCCATTGAGCAATTCAATTCTATTCCAAAGTATTTGGTCAGACACAATCATTCAGCGCTCAGATCAGGATAGAGTTAAATCTTGAACCAATATTGTACGACTCAGACCATTTACAAGTGTCATTTTTACTGTATGCTTATTAAATTTCACACCACCTACCTACAGTCTGAAAATGAGAGTGTCATAATAATGTATTACGACAGTCGATATATTCATCCATCAAATAGCTATTTATGCCTCAGTCAGCCAGCTATTTCACACATTATATTACCTAAATATCATTTTACTTTACTCGTGCCAGTCGCTGTGTCAGAGCAGTAAAAGTAGTGACTGACCTATTAACAGGTAATGGCCTGCACAAAAGCCGTTTTCTGCACGATGAACACCAATAAAGTCAAGAGTACGACTTAATTGAGGGCTTTCTTTGATGAATGTCCAGGCCTTATCAGCCCACAGTTGTAACTGTTTGCCAGGACTTTATTGTTCTTGGTCGTGTTGGTAATTAAGTCCTTGGAGAAGCAGTAAATAAGTTTCCGGGACAGAAATGCTGAGGTCAGGATGAGGAAGTTACTGTTGTGCCTCTCGGCAAGAATGATGTGTGCCATTTTGCTTCCTTGGAGTGATATTACAGTAGCATTATTCAGCTGTCTGCAGGCAATAAGAGTTTGGCATCAAATGTAGAGGAAGACAAACTTAATTCTACACATTTTGTTCTTGTTAATTCTGTGTGCTAATTTGGCCTCCCCTGTTTTCATAGGCAGCACAAGGAGGACTATAATCCCTGGAGAATGCTATCCAGCATTCCCATCCATCTCAATTGGCCATTCTGGCTGATGACCCTGTAGAAGTGTGTGCTGCTCTTCAACACAAAGCAGTTACACTCTTAAAAATAAAGGTTCTTTATTGGCATATGGTTCCATGAAGAACATTAAACATCCATAGGATGCACAAAAGGTTCTTTATAGTGGAAAATGGTTCTTTAGATGATTAAAATGTTCTTTACACAAATAAAAATAATAGTTATTTTATGAAGTGCTTTGAGCGGCTGGTCCTGGAACACCTAAAAGACTCTCTACCATCCACATTGGACTCACACCAGTTTGCCTATCGCAGCAATAGGAGCACAGAGGATGCAGTTTCCATGGCACTGCACTCTGTGCTCACCCATCTGGACAGTAAAAACACCTATGCACGCATGCTGTTTGTTGACTTCAGCTCAGCATTCAACACTGTCATCCCATCCAAGTTAATTGCCAAACTTGGAGACCTGGGCATCAACACTTCAATGTGTAACTGGATTTTGGACTTCCTAACTGACAGACCACAGAATGTTCGATCAGGATCCACCTGCTCCACGTCCATCACACTCAACACTGGTGTACCACAGGGCTGTGTGCTAAGTCCGTTTCTCTACTCCCTCTTCACCTCCGACTGCAAGACTGTGTATGGAACTAATTCCATCGTCAAGTTTGCGGACGACACTACGGTGATTGGTCTCATCAGCAACAACGATGAGACTGCCTACAGGGAGGAGATCCAGCACCTGGCCACATGGTGCACTGATAATAACCTGCTCCTCAACACCACCAAAACGAAGGAGCTCATCGTGGACTTCAGGAAGGAGTCAAGAGGCACACACGACACCATCCACATCAATGGAATGGCTGTTGAGCGTGTCTCCAGTTTCAAGTTCCTGGGGATCCACATCTCGGCGGACATGTCGTGGACGACCAACACCTCCAGCCTGGTCAAGAAGGCTCACCAGCGCCTCTTCTTCCTGAGGACACTGAGGAAGAATCAGCTCTCCTCTGCTATCCTGCTGAACTTCTACCGCTGCGCAATAGAAAGCATCCTGACCAACTGTGTGGCAGTATGGTATGGGAGCTGCTCTGTTGCGGAGCGCAAGGCACTGCAGCGGGTGGTGAAAACTGCCCAGCGCATCACAGGGACTCCACTACCTGCCATCGAGCACATCCAGAGGAAACGCTGTCTGCATCGAGCTCGCAGCATTCTCAAGGACTCCTCTAACCCAGCCCACAGACTGGTTTCTCTCCTGCCCTCCGGCAGGCGTTTCAGGATCCTCCGGACCAGGACCAGCAGACTAAAGAACAGTTTTTTCCCCAGAGCTGTCTCTTTACTGAACTCAAACCACCGTTGATCCACTTCCCTCATAAACTGCAAACTCTCCTACCTCACACCTACATTCACTTTGTTATTTGCACTACCGACTGTTTATTACAATAACACTGTTTACTTATGCATTTTGCACCACCATATCTTAACTGGAATATGCTCATTTGCACTGCCGACTGTATTTACAGTAACCATGTTTACATTTGCATTTTGCACCGTACTTCTAACTGCAATATGCAATCACTTTCCACTGCACTTTTACACTTTCTTTCGGATAGCTCTGTCCATAATTTATTGCACTACCTTAATCCACTGCTATATTCCTCATATTAGCCTAACATATTATTGTATACCTCTATCTGTAAAATTCTGTTCAAAGTAATAGCCATCTGTATATTATATTCATAGTACATATTCACCTGTACATTCTGTTTACATTCTGTTTATAGTAATAGCCATCTGTATATTTATATTTATTCACTGTATATATTCATCTGTAAATTCAGTTCTGTTTATAGTAATAACCATCTCTCTACTTATACATATTTATATATATTCAGTACATTTTTATGCCCAGCACTTACGCAACCATTGTATATATCCTGCACTTGCTGCTATTGCACTTCTGGTTAGACCTAAACTGCATTTCGTTGCCTTGTACTTGTACTTGTGTAATGACAATAAAGTTGAATCTAATCTAATCTAATGAACTGTTCAATGAAAGGTTCTTTAGGGAAACAAAATTGTGGCATCATTGCGAAAACCCCTCTTTTGGAACCTTTATTTTTAAGTGTATTTACGTCAGTCTCAGTGGTTGTCTGAACACAAACCGCACAAGAAGACATTTTGTTGTTTTCTCTGCTCTGTTTTGTCATTATGTTACCCAGAGCTCTTGTGGGATTTGCCAGTGCCTTGTTGTCAAAATTCATATTCAAAAGTGGAAAGTTGCATAACCGTGGGGTTTTTTTTGTTTTTGTTTTTTGAGCTCCCATATTGGTCCAAAAACATCTTTAGCATGACAGATAGTGGCAGAATATTAATGAAGTGAAGCAAACATTCATTTTTAATAGTCTGGTGACTGATTAGATGTTTAAATTACACGAGAGTATCTCAGGTGTGCTGGATGGTGATAGCGCTTTGTATCAGCCAAGCCGCATCGATAATTATTCCATTAGTTCTTGGTTTGTCAGCGACCAAAAACGCTCAAACATAAATGATCCGGAACAGTTTTTTACACTCTGTGTGTTGGTCGACACTGAACGAATGAGTCCCATAAGATCATTCTACTTCTCCTTTATCTCTAGATAACACATGGCACTTTTGCATCCTAACTGTATTTCAATGTGTACTTTAAAAAAAACGACATATTTTTTATCAGCATTTTGCGTTTAATTGACAGGAGAGAAAAAACAAGAAAAGAAATGACAGAGAAGAATTCATTCATTACCATGCGTGGGTCTGTCACATCTAATGTGGTAGTTAACAGAATCATGGCGATGAAGAAATGAAAATGATTTAATGAAAATGAAGAGAATAGACGAAGGCATAGAGCAACATAACATTAACTACTTGCATACAGACGAGAACTGGCAATGAACTGAATGAGACGGGGGGGGGGGGGGGGGGGGATGCTGCATCCGAAACCTGGAAAATGCTGCCTCCAGAGGACACATTTCAAGGTAGGAAGGCATCAAGGCATGTCCAATTCTAATGTTGGCTTCATTTCCTGTCTCGTGAGCAGTGTTGGGCACGTTACTTTAAAAAAGTAATTAGTTATAGTTACTAGTTACTTCTTTCAAATAGTAACTGAGTTAGTAACTGAGTTACATCATTATAAAAGTAACTAATTACCAGGGAAAGTAATTACTGCGTTACTTTTTTTTTTTCAAAAGTTCAAATATGTCAAATAACTTGGATGCCCCCAATTTAAATATGTTAAATGAATGAATTAGACACTAAACATTGTACATTAATGTACACTATTGTAATGTTGCTGTGGGACAATGTGAGAGACACCTATCAAATTCAATATATTGTAAATATTATCAGTAGACATACTATAGTGTAAATATTATCAGTACTTTACTACTCCTTTGGTAGTGGAGCTCACGTTATCGCCTGGGTTTTTAGCCGCTCATTTTGTGGCTGTGATGATGTGAGGCTTCATTAGATTAGAATTACTGGCCACCGGCGTGGAGAGACTCTTCCTGGGCATAAGTTGCACGTTACATAAACATTCTTACCTTTCACCTCAACGAGGGAAGAGTAGTGCTTATACTTCCAGTTTGCGAAAGCTACCTTAGAAGTCGTTGGACTTGCCATCGCTGACTGTGCATATGCGTGTGCGACTGTGCGTCATAGGTGTGTGTGTGTGTGTGTGTGTGTGTGTGTGTGTGTGTGTGTGTGTGTGGACTCAACCTATCAACCTCAACCTTGTCTCCCACCCACCAATCATCATCAGTTATGTGTACCACGCGCGCGCACACACACACACACGCACGTTGCAGGTCCGACTGACAGAGAGCCTGTTCGGATGAAAACCGCTTCAGAGAGCTCAATTATAGTAACGCCGCATTTTTTTTCCTCAGTAACGCTAACGGCGTTGCAACATTGGGAAAAGTAATTAATTAGATTACTCCGTTACTGAAAAATTAACGCTGTTAGTAACGCCGTTATACTTAAACGCCGTTACTCCCAACACTGCTCGTGAGATACCTTCATCTGATCGATTTTTGAAGGCAGCATACATGTATCCTTCACTGCCTTTGATATCCCACAATCCTGTGCTTTCCATTCTGTGACAGTTAAGCTGGGGAAGAAAAAGATGGAGTCCGAAATTTGCGTTTGCTGGTCAGTTTGTGTAAATGTAAGTTTTTTACCAACATTTTCCACTTATGATGTAATTTCTAGTGAGAAATGACTAATGTAGTAATTAAATATTTGTTAAGTTCTCACCAAAGCTCGCTCTATTTTGATCATTAAACTGTTACACTGCCTAAGAAGTCAGTCCGAAATTAGTTTTGTGAGTAGTTTTGTGCCTTACAAGTCATTGTCTGTCTGATAAGGCAGCGACGCAATGAGTCACTGCCTAGGTTTTCGGGCGCAGCCAGGGAGTATAAATTCACAGAGAAAATAAATGATGATCAGCTGAAAGTAATCAGTAACCAAGACTAACTAGAATGCAATTAAGACTAAACTGAACTAAAGCACATGACACAAACACACATGAATGAAACTAACACAAAACACAACATAATCCTGACAGTACTCCCCCCTCCCTCAAGGTGCGTCTTCATGCCTAATGCAAAAGTCCAACTGTGAAGGAAGAAAGGGGGTTTAGTTGGGGGGCGAGGAGAGGTTTGAAATGGACAGGAGACAGGAAGAGTCAGCAGAGAGGAATTCCACGGCGGAACTGTCAGAGGGAGGTGCCAATGCGGAGTCTTAAAGGTCTTACTGGGTAGAGCCTGGGCGCCGACCGATGGCTGTGGAGTGGGACAAGGTGGAGACCCTAGCGAAGCCACATGGAAGACAGCCTAGGGTTATATTGCATGCCTGGAGGGCTGAGGTGACGTTGTTGGCTTAAGTGACCGATGTGGTTGGGGGGTTGGCAGAACAGGGCAACACTGGAGGGAGTGAGGACCAGGTTGGAACCGGAGGGAAGGGGGAAACCAGGGTGACAAGAGACCAAGGTGTAGCTGGAGGGACGAGGGAGCCCGGTGGAGACTTTGTGATGGCAAAACCCAGCAGAGCTGAGGGGGCTGACAGGTGGAGGTGGAGAACTGGGACTGGAGGCCTGAGGTGTAGCCAGGGGATCCACATCACAGAGCCGTGGTCATATTCACCTTCGCCAGAGGTGGAGCCAACAAGCTTGCAGGGATCAGCAGCGAGGGCGGAGTCGAGGAGCTATGATACACCAGTGGGGCAGGTAATTCCCAGGAATTTGATGGAATCAGCAGAGATGATGGTGATAATATGGTGGGCAGGATATTGGGTTGGAATCAGGTCATCCATGATAGAGAGTGTAGTTGGCTGGAGAAGGACGAGCTCTGTGGTGGAATTGAAGAGCCAGCGCTCCTCAACCTCTAGCCTCAGGATGGGTGCAGCGACCTGCTCAGGCTCCGGGGTGGACTCTGTGGCTGGTTCTAAGTCCGGGCATGGAGGGGGCTCAAGCTCATGGTCCATAGCGGGCGCTGGTTTGGGCTCAGACTCCATGGTGGGTATAGGCTTTATCACTGGGTCCATTGCGTGATGTCTCTCTGTTTTTCCGGGACACTACAGGCTGGGACAAAGTTTTTTCTCTGTAGCGGTCAGAGAGATGGCTGCTGGAGATGTTGATAGTCCTTGGGTGTCAGAGTTAATGATGTTGTTGTCATTAATGACTCCCACAGTGAGGGAGGATCCGCACATCAACAAGGCGTAGTAGATGAACTCGATCAACGGATGGTGATCCTCCCCCAACAGCAGCATCTGGGCGAGTATATCGTCCATTCTGCTCCAGAAATGCTGTTTCAGAGTCTCATCTTCCCAGTGCGCCTCGTGATAAAAAAAAAACAATTGACCGTTTTTAATGCAAGAACTATTGAAGCACCAGAAAACATGACAAAATGGCACCTGCTCAAAGCCAATGTAGAAAAATTATATACTTGTACAATTGTGATATTGTGCTAAAAGAATTAACTAATATAATTTTGATTTAAAAATATACATTTTTATGTGTAAGGTTGAAAATAACCAAAGATATTTTAAATAAAACAAAGACATCTGCTTTACCGTTAGCAACCATCGTCTTACCCAAGATATTTGAAATTGACTCAACCGCCTCCCCCCTTAACCTCATCAGAAGGGCCATTTGGAATTTCTAAGGACAAAGGAAGGCTTGCAGGCCAAATGTTTTTCACACCTTTTTCACAAACATGTACAGTGGGAGAAGCTTCGTCTGATTGGTTAGTTTCAAACGTCTCACATTTTGGTCTGATTGGTCAGTTTTGAATGGATCATTTTTAAGTTTGGTGACATCAGGGAGAAGGAAAAAGAAGATCGCAAGTTAGCTCTGGCACTTTTTATTTTCTGCCTTTCTCTAGTGAGAGCTGCTCTTTGGCTCTCTCTTTCTCTCTCTCTCTCTCTCTCTCTCTTTCTCTCTCTCTCTCTCTCTCTCTCTCTCTCTCTCTCTCACAGGTAACATTCTATGCATAGGCCTTCTGAGTACAATTAAGGGTTTAAGTTTACATCCATTTGAAACTATTTTAAGTGTAACCATAACTAGAATTTGTGTTTCCTTTTAAAAGAGATTTATGTCTATTATGTAATTGACATTTTACATTTAACTGATGATCCTTTCTGAATTACTCTGTAATTATTAACTATCTCCAGTATGGAACGGTATAATTGCAACAAAGGGTTAAAACGGAATGATTAAATGTATGATTAACTATCAAATATAAATGACCAAACAACCAATTGGCATTATATCCTAAATTCGACTATGATAAATGGAGTCAGATAAAGAATATTATAATTAAATCCATTTTGCCCAGCGGAAACACGAACGTGCAACGGCTTTCAGTCGCAGCTCGTTACCTTTTTTTAGCGGTCTTACATATGAAAATGTGCTGCATAATAGCAATGGCCTGTGTATGTTGTTTTCCTTTTTAAACACTTAAATGTTAACTATTGATTTCATTTCATTGTGTACTTTACAAAATCATTACTCTGTATATAATGTCTAAAACAAAACTGTTTAAATGGTCATTTAGTAGAGTAATAGAGAAACTGTGCAATCATCTTTATTGCAATACTTTATTTCCATATTGTCACAATCTGCTCAGGTCAATGGCAGCGTTCGCAATGCTGTGACTTTGATTGCAATATAGATGAATGAATTCTTCAGCTCTCAGATTGGCAGTGTGCACTGTGAGGGATAAAAACCAAATAAAAGTCAGATAAGAATCTTTAATATGTGAACGTCTCTCATCCGCACGTAGAAATTGTTTATTTGGATGTTTGTTCTTTCTTTCCATATTCATTGCTTCTTGGTTTTGATTCTTTTTGACAGCTCTGTAATAGTCGCCACCCTTCTCAGTGCTGCGAACCTTAGAATAAACTAACTTCAGTTCAATAGCAACCTCCTCCCTTTTTATTTACTGCCAGTCAGGAAAACACCTACGCTGTGTCTTTATTATGACAGTTTTCCACATCTTAGAACAATAGGAAAGTCATCAAAACTATGAAATCAAACTCATATCACCCACGGCCCAAGATAAAGTGCAATGTTGTGGATGCATGAACTTTAATTGCAAACAGTGTTGAGCAGTTATGTGTTACTAACACGTTAAAGTTATAATAACAAGTAACAAATTAGTACTTACATTTACATTTATGCATTTAGCAGACGCTTTTATCCAAAGCGACTTACAACTTGGGAGAACATGAAGCGATAGGTCATGAAGAGTCGAGAAGCGCAATAAGAGCCTGAAATCCTGAGACCGTGTACATTGCTCAGTGTAGCACAGGCTAGGGGAGGGAAGAAGAGAGAGAAAGAAGAAAGAGGAATTTTTTTTTTTTTTTTTTTCATGAGGTTAAGTGCTCACGGAAGAGCTGAGTTTTAAGTTGATTTTTGAATGATGTTAATGATTCTGCGTTTCGGATGGTGTTGGGAAGATCGTTCCACCACCTGGGAACGTTGAATGAAAATGTTCTGGAAAGGGATTTTTTACTTAAGTGTAACAATGTAGCAAATTAGTAACAAACAGTAACAAATTAGACTCAGGAACTCTCCCCTGGAACTAGGGACTTTGGGGTGGTACTCGGTGTGTTTTGACCACAGGGACCAGAGTCTAAATGAAGTTCCAGGTAAAAATGCCCACCTCAAAAAGTCCCTGCTCATGAGGTACTTTTACAAAGTTCTGGGAGTGGGACTTGAACATGCTGATTGGTTGAGTTCGCACAGCATTTTTATTGGTTGACTCCACACAGCATTTTATTTCAATCAAGTCTGTTGCGGTGGGTGCAGTAAGAGTTGTTTGATATTCGAATCAACAATGGAGTTAAAAAAATATGATAGATGGACTCAGGCTTTATTAAGCTTATATGCAGAGGACGAAATCCTGCGGGAAATGGAAGCTTTAGCATAAGTTCTGCCGGGAAGACTTAATTGTCACGTCACTTTAACTTATCTATCCAATCACATTCTAATACCTGGGTATAAAAGATCGGTACTTACGCATGTCTGAGTTCGCAGATGCTGACGCTCCAATTCACCGCCATCCTCCCCACCACCTCCAAGTCAAATCCTTCCCTACATCCACCCCACCACCACCAGGATGGTCCCTTCCATACCTCACGGGGGGGTCGGCTGCGCCTCTGCCTTCGTCTTCAGGCAGGATATGCAGAGTCCGGACCCTCAGATTGCGAGCTACGGACGGGGCCTATGCCAATGTACTTTATTGCTTGCTGGGTTGTTAATAAATGGATAATTGTCACAGTATTTATTCTCCCGAGTCTTTCTGGCAGAACTGGAAAGTCATGCAGTCCTACGTCACCGGACAGGTCTGGTGGAAAAAAGTTCCTGCATGGGACAAATTGTTCTGGGTAATTTCGGTGGAAACGGGGCTATAGTGACCAACAGCGAGAGGATGGAGGAGAACTGAACCAATTAAAAGACTAGAAGATTAGCAAGGAAATTAAAACATGAACAGAGAAACAGATCAAAAAACAAACTCTAAACATGAACAGTATAACAAGTAGTGTAATATTATTCCCTGCCAACAGTAATTTAAGTAATATTATCTTTGAAAAGAGTAACAAGTAATGTTTATGATGAACACTGATTGCGAATGTAGGTCCTGTCCAAAAACATTGCTGGTATTCCTGACATGTCAGCTGAAAAAGACACTTTATTTGAAAGAATACTGCATAAAAAACTGGACTTTCCAGAATTGACAGCCCTAATTTAAATATGCAGTGAGCATAGCTCAGCTAAATATTGAACCTGTGCAGGTACCAGGTTCCCGGTGACATATAAATGACAGGTTCATTGTCACTCTAGCAGCGCACTTCCTGTTACGGTGCTCAGGAAACTGCTCAGCAGCTGTCAGTCAAGGAGCTTGTGAAGTGCTCACGTCTCCATCAGGGTGATTTGTGATCAAACGTGACCCGTGCTGGCAAAATGAGCCGGAATGCACACAGTCTAATTTTGAGCCACAGGAAAAACAAGTAAAAAAAAAAATAATTTGTGGTTTTCACAAACATGAGTTCATTAAGCCCTCGTCTAGCAATTGCAATGCTCCAAATAGCAATAAACATCTAAAAGTATCTTAATCTGTATGTTTTCTGAGAGAAGTACCTTTCCTTTGTCCATAAAAGCTGTTTTTCTCTGCATGTTTCTGGACAACTGGCACTTCACCTCAGCACAAGTTTGGTATCGTTGGAAAGCCCAGCATTCAAACTTTGTGAATATTCATAGCAAATGTTTATTCGTGTTTTGTCCACACGGATCCGGGGTTTTGGGAGCATGAATCCCGATATTTTTTTAAACCAGGTCCCAGAGTGGATAGTTATGAAAACGACACCCAATCCATATATTTTGTGAAACGGTGATGTCATCACACCACGTCCCGCACGGGAAAGACTAGAAAGGAATACAACTATGGGCACTGGGCATGCGCACATCAATATTGCGTCATTTAATTACTGTATTTGCATTATTGTAAGGGTAGGTTTAGGGTTGGGGTAGGTGTGTTGATAAAACGCATCTAGTAAGCAGTACATTTATTTATTGTTATTTTATTGTGAGATTTTGCCTCACTTCCTATCATTGCTGTACCCCTTCTAGCCACAACTCTTCTTCTCCGTTTTTAGTGTATTTTTAGTGTACAGCGCCACATACTGGCCTGGCATGTATACTACATCGTTTTGAGTCGGTTTCAGTGGTTTCGTGTGTACGCGGATATTTCTTGAAACGAGGGGAAAAAAGATTGGATAGGGAAAGCTCTGGCTTCGTGTGGATGGGGCCCTTAGAAGAAAAGCTAAAGTAAGTTTCTGATTGATTAATTTCTGTTGTAAAAACTGATTCGTTATTTAATTTGGCGCCACTTAAACAACACCATCCTCAACTAAAACAGAAAACCCCCAATGCGTTCCGGACCCCATCCGCACGGCAACAGCACTTGGTGGCCTGAGAACACAAACCCTGAAATAGTTTTGAAACTATACCATCATCATGCCCGCACAAACACCAAAAAAGGCGAATCTGTGAAAACGGCAACGGCATGTACGCAAACATTACATGTTCAGCCTATAGGCAAGCGCATCTGAATACGTATGTGTGTTTTTATCTGTACAGAGGGGAAGGGAAGGAGGCCTTCACAGGAGAGAGTCTAGTTGACATGGTCTCTGCCAACACCTCAGGGCTTCGCTGTGGTCATAACTAGGCGCAGGTCCACCATCTGATCTGGATATGGCAGACTACGGTAAACCTCGGGATAAACAGAGAGACTAACATTACGTAGATGCCATTCTTTTTTATGATGTAACAAGTACATCAGGTGTTATAGGCAGTGTTCCCGTTTCCGGCAGACCTAGTTAATGCAACCTAATAATCAATTAACCAATTTAAATAATAGAAATTGATAATGTTTTATGTGTATGCCATAGTAAAGAGTGTGTCTGCTTCCTGAACACTGCTAGAAAGACTGTTCCAAAGTTTAGGTGCTAAATAGGAAAAGATAGTTAACTTTTTTCTAACGCCTTAGACAGTGCCAATCCCGATATACACAGAATTACAGTACTTCAAAATATCTGTCTTGGCGACTATTCACACAAACATCTGTTATGTCTTAAATGAACGTTTGGTTAACTGTTGGGGAAAAACATCTGATGTGTAACATTATAAAACATCTGTGCGGTACAGTTGGTCTTAATATATAGACTGTCTGTTTCATTAATGTTAATCAAACATTCTCATGGAAAAAAGGTTGAATATTATTTATTTTCTGTAGATATGGGTTTTGACTTGGTGTGTGAAAAATGGGGTGTTATTACATGGGATTTTAAGGTGTGGTTGCTAGGTGATTTTGTTTTGGAACAGTCAGAAAACTTTAACTCGATTTTTCTCAAAATTGACTGAATCTATCGACTTCAAACAGGTGTAGCTCAATCATCATTTGTCTGATTCCAATGTTACGACCCTGTCTAGGGTGAGGCCGCAACATAAACTGGTATTGGAAACCGAAGATCCTTTGTATACTTTTATTTACAGGACCTCAAATGAAAGCACAACTTCAGGGATGAGTAAAGGCCAAAATAACAAAACAAACACCAGCTAAACCAAATTCCCTAACAAAAGAAACCCAATAAAAAACACAACAAAATTACCCTATCTACCTAGCTGATGAAAAACAGGAGAAAACAATATTTACAAAAGAATTGGCACTCACCCCCTACAGCTGTGGGAGAAGATATTTACAATAATCTACAAAATCTAAAAAATAAAAAAAAACAAAGGAAATGAGATTGACAGCCACTTATCAACTCAAAACCAAAATTCACACTGCACACAACAGGCAGGTCAACAGGCTAGCTAGCAGTACAACACACTGTAGCAAACACACAACAGCACATGTGCAATTGAACAACAGGAAATCACAGATTGAGCAGAGCTCCCTCTTCAGACACTGCAGATCCTTTTATTGACTCTTGGTCCCATTAGCACCAATCAGATCTGGAGTTCACTTCGATAGGATCCAATCCTGTAAAAGAAAGGGTGGGACAAAAGAGAAAAAGACAGGACCAGCAAAGCAACACATATACACAACACGTCTCAGGACGTAACACCAACAAATCATACATCATTTTGAAGTAATTATTTTCCAAATTATTTTCCAAATTTGCTCATTGCGACTCATTTAGCCAGTAATTAAATTAATTAAAAAGTTATTTTTTAAGCCTAATACATTTTGAAATTGATAGCTTTCAATTATACTGTCATGTTGAATGTTTAAACAAAAAAAATCTAATTCATATAGACATCAGTTGCAGTATTTGTCATAAATAACTTTATTAAATGTGCAAACTGAGGGGAACGAGAATCCAGAGAGGTGAGTATTAGTTGAATATTGGAAGGAATGAAGCTTATCTGGTGAACACAGTCTTTGTGTATTTTGCAGGGATCCGGAAGGCTGGCTGCTCAGTGTGGATGCCGGCGTGCAGGTGGCTGGGTGATGGGAAATGACGAGGACGAACAGGATACTAATGACAGGAGACAGGCGACGGATCGGGAACAGGTAAGTAACTCAGGTGAGTGAAGAGAGTCTGTAGTGTCCGTAGACAAGACCAGACAGGGAGTGAAGGGAGATGATGGCTTATGAAGGTGAACTGATGAGTGATAGGACAGGTGCAGGTGATCAGAATTCTGGTGATTGGGAACGAGTGGGTAGATCTGATACTGATGGCTGCAGAGGAGGCGTGTCTTGCACTGTGACAGTATTAGTATGGGTTGCAACCCATTCTCACTCCCAAGGCATCAAAATCTGAAGAATGGTCAAGTGCCTTCCTCGTCACAATGAAGACGCTAAGTCCCCATTTACACTGCATGGTTCAAGTGACCAAATTCCGATTTTTCCCTCTCATGTGGCACAGATCAGATATGGTATGTGAACGTGTAAGCAGGAAAAAAAAACGCATGAATTCCGATATCCTCAGATCGAATTCAGGCCTCACTCATATGTGGTTATAAATCCGATATGATTCGGATAAGTGCATTTGCGTCTGCCATGTAAGCGGTCAAATCGGATATTCCCCAGGAATACATCATTAAAAAAGGGACGGAGGTGAATGACGTCAACTCAGGTGGACACGAACTGCGATCAGATGACCCTAATGGCTCTCCTCTTTTTTCTCCGCCTTACGAGAGCAATGTTTTGCTGACTTTAAAGATTAAAACCTAAAGATAGAAGAGAGTGTGGAAAGCAAAACATTGAATAATCATGTTTTTAACTGCATCCATTGCATATCACGCTGTTTTACGGTCCTTTTCTGGGTCTTGGGCTGCTTCGCCAGTGTATAGCATAAATGCAAATATCGGATACGGCTCACTTTTAAAAGATGATGTAAGCGTGTCGTCATAAAATCGGATATAGTCACCAAATCGGAGTTGTGCACCAAGACCTGCAGTATAAATGTGGCCTAAAGGTACACCAAGGCGTCAATATATCATTGCGCAGGGTGCTCCATTGAGAAACCTTTGGGGTCATACACAGACGCATTGGGCATGGGAATATTGTCGTCATGATGAAATTATATATTGGGTTTTGATTTTGCCAATATGACATGTTGGAGTGTGATTCTCAATTTAATCAGCCAGATTATTTAGACACGTTTGAACATATAACCCAACCCCATCCCTAAACCTACCCATTTGTGTATTATGTGATATAAAATACAGGATATAACAGGCATTTATTCAAAAAGACAACATATTCCAAGTGTTCCGAGGCCAAACAATTGATTTGTGTGAAGAAAATCCCCAAAAGTGATCAGCGTCTCTATCCGCAATTTCGAAAATTGCCGCCCGGAGAAATGTTACGTCAGATTTCATAGAGAAATTGCATTGGCCCTCGTATGTCTCGTGACCAATTGTGTCATATATCATTTGAATGAGATATGAATGAGTGTGTGCGTGTGTTCACCAAGTGGCGGGATCATCATTTTAGCAATTAAAACATTAAGATCAACTCTGATTTTGACACTGTGAAATTATTACAATATAAAAAATATAAAAAATGGCAATTGTCGATTAATCATGATTAATTATACAGACTTTTTTTTTTTTATTAATTAGTCAAATAAATTATCGATTGACAGCACTAATACCCTATAGTGGCAGCTTATTTTTCTATCACGTTTGTGTATTGTTGCTTTTGGAATACCGCATGTAAAAAATTCCCAATAAAGTAAATTGAAACCGAACATTAATCGCTCATGATGGTTAATAAGGAAATACGTTATATTATTGTCATCACAAAAGAACATTGACTCCCATGTTATAATCACTGTCATCACATTATCATTGTAACTTTACCCACTTGCTGTTTCATGATGTGATTTAAATATAGGAACACAAATAAATCATTACAGGGTAAATTTGCAAACAGTAAGACAGTCATGCAGGCAGTGAAATAGACACTAATATCAACCACAGCATGATGAAACACCCAAAATAATGAGGGTCTCGGAGACTGAACATCTACCTCCTCCTCAGCGGATGTCGACATGTCCAACTGTTCACGCCTGGCACACGGAGTCTGCAAAGGGCAAGATGTCATTAAGAGGCTGAATTTCATCCATTGACATTTAGAGGTAAGGTTAAAACAAGCACAAGAACCTGCAGAACCTGACAATACATGCAGGACTGGAGTGATGCTCCTACAGGGCGGGGATATTCTGCAACTTCTGAGGGGGTGAATGCACAGTTGCGTCACTTTCACCTATTATTAACCATTAACTCAAAATCCAGCGCTGCCCTGAGTTTCTTTAGTCTAACTCAACAAGTTGCATGAGTTTGGGCAGAGGTATCTGTTTGTCCAAACAATGGCAGATGGTGGGAGTTTTGTATTGACAATAAATCTTTTTTGCTCTTTTTGGATTATACGTGCATGCGTGTCAGCTTTACTGTCCTTCTTTTACAGAGCAACTACTCCTTTCTATGTAAATTAGGCGTATTATAGATTGCATTTTAAAGGGGTCTTTGATTATGACTTCACTTTTTAAACTTTAGTTATAATTGTTTGAGCATAAACAACATCTGCAAAGTTACGACACTCAAAGTTCAAATACAAAGGGATATACATATACTTTTACAGAAATCGTTTTTTAACCTGTTTGTGTTCCGACGTTCCATCCACGGGACATTGGAGTGTTTTTTAGAGGTTAAAATTTTTGACCGAGAAAATTCAAAAAATAAAACTAAACATGTTACATATCTCTGGAAAGCTGAGATTCTCGTGATTCGAACTATGTAAACCATTTTAGGATACAATCAACACAGCGGGTACAATCTGTGTCTTTGTCAGACCACCAACAGCCAAACAAACAAACAAACATAAACTGGAAGAAACTCACCCTTGAAGCCTTCTGTTAGTTCACTGATCCATTACATTACAACAAAAATGGTTTTGTTGCACTCTCAAGGGTCCATACAATCCAATTCAGCGAAGTATTTAGTCCATAACATATTTATATATCAATAAGCATCCATGGAATGTAGTAGTAGCATTTCAAGTTAGCCGGCAGAGCTATCACAACTTCGATGCATTCTATGGTCTAGTTTCATTTCACATGTAAACACGAAGAAAAATGTGATGTCAAAATGGCCGCTGACCCCTGAACTTTTGATAGACGGGTCATTTGAGCCAATCGGTTCATGATAGAGGTGTCACAAGGTATCAATAGCCAAGGAGCGCCTATCAGAGCCATGGTACCTCCCTCTCTTTGATTGACAGTAAATCGATCCAGTTGAAATGGATGATGGAAGTGACTGACTTTTCTGATAGCCAATTAATTTCTGTAATGAAAAATATGCAGCTTCAGTGGGACGAATCATTTGGTCATGCGTGAAGTTCGTGCGCAAAGCACCATATTGATTTGTGCGCCCCGTGCGTAAAGTTAGCATTGATCTAGATCACGAGTGAAAGAAGACAACAGGTGAAAATGAGAGGTGAGAGGTGAAAATTTGATAGGTGTTAGGTGTTATGTTAGGTGGGATCTGTTGTAGAGCACCCATAGTTTTTTTTTTTTTTTTGAGTAGATGTGCCCCTGGAAGATATATTTTCTTTGATTCTAAAAAATATAATTTGTAAATAGTTTGAAATGCATATAAATACATGTGTGTGTGTATATATATATATATATATATTATAGTGTGAGTTCTAAAATTAAAGTGTTTTAATACATAGCAGTTTTTTTGTCTCTTTATTTGTAGAAAGTTTGGTTTCAAGAATTGGAAAAAAAAAAACACTATCATGTGTTTATACTTCAGTAACTATGTATCAGCAATTACTGACAGTGAATCTGGATAAGATATATAATAGCTCTAAGTGTAACCTTTCATTAGAGCCTAAAATTATGACTGTAGAGTAAAGCATTCAAGAATAGCAGCATGTTATGTGTCTGTGGTTACAAAGGGTCATTTGGAGTCTCCAAGTGGCCTTTTTTGGGGAGCGCCTAGACATAAACTTAGATAAACATGTGTAAAACACTCATTATCCAAGGTATTGTTATCAAATTTTAAACTGGGTTTTGTAAGGCTTCATGCTGTGATCTCATTGTGTTTTCCAGCTAATACCTCCCAGCCGGAGTTATCTGCAGTCATGTTGTTACAAAAAAAAATAATTTTCCCCCCTTTTTTAGTGTGTTCAAAGTTATATTACTCAATACCAGTAAGACTATAGTGATTCTGAAGAAAACCTCAACCTCAGTTCAGGAAGAAACCTCAAAGTGTCCCCTTTCAAAAGAGACCAAAACCATGCATATACTCCAAATGGTTCAAGAACAGCAAGCAATTTAATTTGGGGAGGCCTTTTTTTAGGCGTTGTTGGCAAAATTTGCATGAACACGGACTACAACAAACGGCTGGTAGGGACTACAACAAGCTTCTTTACGGGTTTGTGACATAACAAATCCTAAAATTTACATAAAACCTGCCCCCGGGAACACGCAACAAAGTGGGTGAGAACATGTTGAGAAGAGGAAGAGTTGTTGTAGTAGAGCACATTTAGGAGTCCGCTCAAGCTGTCGCATCCGTCTTTTCACATTTATTGCAATACAATACGTAACACAAATGCAATAGCATGTCATAAAAGCAAGATGACAACATAAGTTATAACCGTAATTAAACTAAACTATACCTGTTCTATCTTCATTCAGCATATATTCTCTGACTCTGTGCATTTTACAGCAGTTCCCACACAAGCGATTTATTGTTTATCATGACAGAACATTCATCAACTAACCATTCAGAAACATCCTGTTGCTTTCTACATGTTGTCACTTCTTCTTGAGTCTCTCTATCATTGTCTGACTCCGGTTTGAACATAAAAGGCTGAACATTTTCGGACATTTTCAGTGTGTGTCTGCGTGAGGTAATCGGAGCTGCTCTTCTAGAAAGGGGGTCGGGCTCATTGCATTAGGGCAGCCTTCAATGTAGGGCAGCATTGAAGGACAGCCTTCAATGTAAGCATTAAAGGGACACACACAAAAGCACGATTTTGCTCACCCTCAAAAAGTGACAGTTATCTGTGGGTTATTTTGAGCTAAAACTTAACATACACACTCTGGGGACATCAGAGACTTATTTTACTTCTTGCAAAAAGGGGCATAAAAGGACCCATTTAAGAAAATACATTTGTACACATTTTCAGGCAGTAATACAATGCTATCAGTAGGCTCAATGTGTTATAAAGGAGTTCCCTACACTGATTGATGCCAAAAAACAAAACAAAAATGATACAAAATGTTCCCTGTTTAATTGCTGTCTACAGGATTTGATTTCCATTGTACTGTTAATAATTGGTTTAATTGTATTTGTGCAGACTGTAAGGTACGTTTGACGCATGAATGCAAAAGGTATGTTAAATGACTCGCACATTATTACTATTATTATGATGCCAGTAGACTTGCAGGAGGATTTTATTTTATATATTCTATATATGAATAACCTATTTGTCATATTGTTTTTACAGCATACTGTATATTACACATACACTGTTAAAAAAAGTTGCTGCCTTACATTTTTAAGTATAATCAACTTGAATGTTTAAGTCATTTCAGCTTAAATTACATTAAACCGACTTAAAAAATAGCTGAATCTTTAATAACCTATAGAAAAAGTTGAAAATTCCATAACTCTTTTTGATGAGTTAAAGCAATGTAAAAACATATGTTGTCATAACTTATTGACCATATAATTTTGTACAGTGTATCAACATCCTGCACATGTTAGATGCTGGTTGTGCTGGTGTACTTTTTAACAAGCTTAACGGTCCCACTTTATATTAGCTGGCCTTAAAGGAGAACTCCGGGGAATTTTTAAGTTAATCTTGATCGTTATATCTTTGTGAGTACTGTCTATAGAAAAAAAAACCTGAACCGGATTGGTGCTTGCAACACAGAGCTGTTACAGTTCATGCCCAGAGCTCCCACTCAGCTAACACGGCAGTTATGGGGGCATATACATAAAGAGTGTCTTTGTGCCTCTTAACAGACACAAAATGCAATTAAAATGTCTGTCCAACATGAACAGGGCCCTTACATGACAACGAGATGTGTTTAGTAACTTAAAATTCACCCAAATTGTGTTTTAGATGGCTCGCTGTAGTCTCACGCTGAAGTCCCATGGGAACTCAGTTGTAGCCGGAAAAATGTAAATAGTCCAGGGGGGAGGAGCGTCGTGTGTGTTTGTGAAGAGTGATGATCGGCTCACAAGTGAAGAAGAAATGGTTCGCGTTTGTGCCGTTCCGAATTGTGGCAACAGAATGCGAAAATACAAGAATTTACATTTACGTCGTCTTCCTTTTCATGACCTCGAGATTCTGCAGCTCCTCCCACCTGGACTATTTGCCTTTTTCTGGCAACAACTGAGTTCCCACGGGACTTCAGCGCGAGACTACAGCTTGCCGTCTAAAACACTATTTAGGTGAGTTTAAACAATGGCTAAGTGGCTAAACGCATCTCGTTGTCATGTAAGGGCCCTGTTCATGTTGGACAGACATTTTAATTGCATTTTGTGTCTGTTAAGAGGCACAAAGACACTCTTTATGTATATGCCCCCATAACTGCCGTGTTACCAAAAATTGGCACCAAAAATGGTTCTTGGCTCGTAATCATAGGGGAACCTTTTTTAGTGCTATATAGCACCAATTTTGGTGCTTCAGTGGTTCTTCAGCAGTTCTTCAGAGGTTCTTCACCGGTTCTTTGACTAAGGTGCTATATAGCACCTCTGAAGAACCGCTGAAGAACCACTGAAGCACCGAAATTGGTGCTGTATAGCACTAAAAAAGGTTCCCCTATGATTACGAGCCAAGAACCATTTTTGGTGCCATATAGAACCTTTTTTTTTAGAGTGTGGGCATGAACTGTAACAGCTCCGTGTTGCAAGCACCAATCCGGTTCGTTTTTTTTTTCTATAGACAGTACTCACAAAGGTATAACGATCAAGATTAACTTAAAAATTCTCCGGAGTTCTCCTTTAACTACTGTACTCACATCAAAAAATAAGTACAATGTTGTAGTGTTCATATTGTATTGCAAAACACAACTGCTGATATTGAGGTGGATACGGGTAAAGTTAGGGACAGGTGTGGTGGTATGGGTAAGTTTAAGGGTAGGGTTAGGTGTAAGGGAAATGTCAACACTGTAATTATAAATGTAACTACAGAAATTAATTACAGATGTTATACATGCAGGTAATATTTTAAATGTAAGTACAATGTAAAACATGTATGTACACAATAAGTGCATTGTATTAAATTATTAATTTAAATGTTAGTACATAGTAGTTAAGGCCACCTAATATAAAGTGGGTCCAGCTTAACCACTAAGACTTCCTTACTCAATCACTTGCAGAAAGACCATGATCCACCAACTAGACCAGAACGAATCACCAAGCATTTACTTTAGAAAAAAATGAAGCAAAATCTTTTTTAAAGTTTCTTGACTAAAATCACAGTTTTCTTAGAAACAGTTGTGGTTCTTGTGGTCAGTAAAGGGTTAAACTATTGGACTTTTATCTGTCCCCTTCTTCATTAAAATAACAAATAAAACCATGAAGTAAGAGGGTGTTGGGATCTTTTTTTGAAGTAAATCCTCTTTTATTGGGGGGCTTAGCCTCTCTAGTCCTGGCTGCTCATTAGCTGGCTAAACCACTGGAGCGAGATCCCAGCCTAATCAAATAATTGGTCTGAGGAGATAGCCGTCTCTGTGACAGATACACCCCTCAACCGAGGCTCAAAGGGGACCAGTGGAGAACAGGCTGATGAAGATGACAGGAACCGGATGGCCGTTTGTCCTATCGTGTCAGGCATTTGCAGAGATAGAGTGACCGTAGCTGCCAGTGCATGCGGGACAGGGCCTGAAATCTTCTGTCTAAAAAGCTGACTTGATTAAGAAGTAGATGAGAAGAGGCAAAGACTGGGACTTAAGACTGCTAGAATAATACAGAATATTGCATGCTCTGTTATCTAGTTCAGGGTGTGCAAACCCCTAGAGGTTCATGACGAAGCTACAGGAGGTTAGTGAGACCGCAAAGAATTGTGAGAATGCAAAGTTAAACTGAATGAAAAATGTGAAACTTACATTTTCAAAAATCAAATGTATTTATATAATGAAATACACATTGCTTTTCAAACAGCTTTAAATGAAATCATGATGTTAATGCTTATAATATCTTAATATCATGATATGTGGTCGCATTTAGCAGATTAGAGCTGGACGATAATATGGTTTACAAAAATACAATCACTCAAGCAGTTGAGATTTGCTAAATAGTATATATCGGCCAAAATGTGAGTATACTGTATGTATGCAAATAAAGTTGGGCATATTTATCTATCCAAATTTATATAAAGAACTGGAAAATATAGTTACGCCAAAATAAATAAAAAAATCTGACTGTTGTTATACAGTGTATATCACTTTAAGTGAGTGTACTGTGTTATAATTACATTTTACATATAGCTGGGCGCTAATACAGTTTTTTTAATTATTAATGGAATATTACAGCATTTATTATAAATTATGTATCTGTGCACATCATTATTTCTTTTAAATTGATGTGCAAAATATCTTCCCATCCATCTTGCAGCAACATCTCTTCTCTTATGATATGTTTACTGGTGTGAGGGCGGGACAACCTGTCACTCACATGAGTTCGACCAATAGCAAACCACAACCATCCAATCAAACTGACTTTAACACTTTAAATGCAAGTTTAAAATACCCCCCACCTCCAGCGTGAGTTTTTCAAGGCGACCGTTATTTAGAACGTATCACTTTATTGTCTCAATGGTGACGCATCATTGCTTGTCATGTGACACACTGCAGTCACAATAGTGCTGTATGACTAATGATCTGCTTTTATTTAATTTTTCCTTTTGTATTAAAAATATTCACAAATTTGACGAATAGCATAATTAACTATATGAAATATCTGATATTCAGATTGTCAAATATGGACAGGTGTTTTGTTGTATAAACACCTTTAGTTGAGCTAATTTGCATGGTGGGTGCCCCCATTTCAGTTTGTGCCATTAGTATGTGCCATTTAAATAAGTGGCTGCTGAACTGGGAGAAGAATAGAGTAAACTTTAAAATGACTTACACAATGTGTTTCTGAGAAATCTAATATGTCTAATTATAATGGAAAGGATTATTATTGCAGCTTCCATAGACATCTGTGTGTATTTAACAAACTCTAAATATATTGTTTTGTATACTTATGAGTATTTAAATGTCTGAAACCTAAAATAAACATTATGTGGTTGAAAACACTTAATAGTTGTTGTATATGACAAGGGCTGAGCGCATCTGTCTTTGGCTCAGTGCCAGCCAATGCGCGAAAGCATATTTAAATTTAGCAGTTGGTCACGTGATGCACCAGAGGCTCCAGAGACCAGCCAAGGCTGATCACACCGGTGTGATTGTACGTGCAAAAGGGTTAAAATACACTTTTCCTTTAATTTGGTTACAATAGCCAGGCCATGAGTGACCCGGGAAAAAATCCATGACCAGTCCATCATTGGAAGTAGGAAACAAAGAAGAAAAGAGTGACATTGGGGATCTGATGTGTCCACACGTGTCTGACACTGAGACGTTCGATAAGATGAGCCACAGTGACAGGAGAAGCCGGTCTAAAGGAGGTGGCAGCTGTGGGGTGACTTGAATCAGACAGACTGGCAGACACTCTCGGTTGCTGTCATAGTTTTCAGCAATGCTAAACAGTGTGCAGATATTAACTGTCATTCATCGCACCTTGTGCTGTTTCAGCGCTATGCCACAGCGTGAGCGGACCTGACACCCTGTGGCGGTTAATTACCTGAGAGAGAGTGAGGTCACCTTTCACTTTTCTACCTCCAGGCCAAATATCTTTTCAAACACATGGGCACCCTAGTGGGGCTGAATCATGAGGTGTCAGGACAGCCTTTCTTGCACTCTTTCTCTTTCTGACACCCCGTGTCTCAAATGACTGTGAATTTAAATAGTACTTACAGCTGACACATCCTAATAGAAACCGTGGAAGAAAAGCTCTCTGTGTGGCGATTCCTTCTGTTCTTTGCCCTCAGCGATGACACTGACTGGCAGAGTGATGCACAAAAATGCACAAACCCTAAGGGTGCTTACTAGTGCTCAAAGTGGGCCGGTACCAACCACTAAGCAGCACTTTTCACTTGTACAGCCACCTCTCATAACAGTCTGTCAAGTTTTGACTATCAGCATTAAGCCAGATATATATTGTAGCTTAATCTGTCAAAGAACCATCTATTCAAAGGAGTCTCTCTGGCTGACATTTTAAAAGGGTTGTTCACCCAAAAATAACAATTCTGTAATAGTTTACTCACCCTCGTGTCATTCCAAACACGAAGGGTTATACCAAGCATCAGTTTGGTTTCTTTGTAGTTATTTGAGTTATGCATTTTGAATTCAACTTAAATTCTGTTTTCTTCCAACTGTGATTTAAATAGTTGCCATGATAGATAGATAGATAGATAGATAGATAGATAGATAGATAGATAGATAGATAGATAGATAGATAGATAGATAGATAGATAGATAGATAGATAGATAGATAGATAGATAGATAGATAGATAGATAGATAGATAGATAGATAGATAGATAGGTGTTTGTGTACGTTTGAGACGACACAATGCACAAATATTATCATACAGACAGCAACATGCTAACATTTCACTCATTTAAGTTTGCCATTACATAAAAGAGGGAATAATATCTAGCAAAGCCAATGCCATCTTTGGGCCAATCCCAATTCTATTTTATACACCTTCGCCTACCCCTACCCTAGGTGAAAATTTTCCCCTAAGAAATGGAACACCACTCTGTAACGTACTGCTCTGAGACAGAAGGTAGGAGATCCAAATGCAGCTTTATTAAAAGGCTAATCCACACTTGTAGTCAACAAACAGGCAAGAGGTCATAACAGGTAAGCAGTCCAAACAGGCAAACAAGGTAGGAGAGACAGGCAAAAAGGGTAATCCACGGAACAGGCGAGTAATCCAAGACCAAGAGACAAGAAACCAGGGAGAATGCTCAGAAATGCAGTGATACAACTTACAAGACTTCACAGTGAATGATAGAGTGAACATGGTTTATATAGGCTTGGGTAATGGGGTAATGAGACACAGGTGTAAACAGTGAGTGCTAATGAGTCCGGGCAAAGGATTATGGGTAATGTAGTTTGTGATGGAGTAACAGTCCGGGGTGGAGTGCCCTCAGGTGGTAATCAGGGGCACTCTCACTGGTGATTGTGACATAGCCCCCCCCCCCCCCCCCCCCTCAAAAGGAGCGGCTTCCAGACGCTCCTAAAATTGTCAAGGAGGGAGGTGGAGCGGAGGCGGACCCGGGGGCGGGATGGAGGGCCAGGCCCATGTAGCGGAAGAGGGCCTGGAGACTCAGGAACAGCAGAATGCCAGGAAGGAGCAGGCTGGACTGATGACCAGGGTGGCGCAGGCAGCTGTCTCTGGACGCTGGTCAGTGGCTGGAGCCGTCTCTGGATGCTGGTCAGTGGCTGGAGCCGTCTCTGGACGCTGGTCAGTGGCTGGAGCCGTCTCTGGATGCTGGTCAGTGGCTGGAGCCGTCTCTGGACGCTGGTCAGTGGCTGGCTTGGAAGAAGGCCCTGGCATGGTGGTGGCCATCTTGGCAGATGCAGTGGAAATGTCACAATCCTCCTCCATGACACCCACTGTAAAAGCAGAGCTGCTCACCTGAAGGGCATAGTCAAGGAACTCACTCAAAGACCTTCGAGGACTATCACGGATCAGTTTGGTTTGTAAGTGTTGTTTGAGTCCATAGCAAAAAAAGTCAATCAACATAAAGTCCGGGAGGTTGGTGGTGTTTGAGATGTTCAGAAAGTCTCTGATGTGGTCCTTGAGTGAGTGAGTAGTCAAAAAACACACTCGTAGTCAAAAAACAGGTAAGAGGTCATAACAGGTAAGCAGTCCAAACAGGCAAACAAGGCAGGAGAGACAGGGAAAAGGGTAATCCACGGAACAGGCAAGTAATCCAAGACCAAGAGACAAGAAACCAGGGAGATTGCTCAGAAATGCATTAATACAACTTACAAGACTTCGCTGTGAATGATAGAGTGAACATGGTTTATATAGGCTGGGGTAATGGGGTAATGAGACACAGGTGTAAACAGTGAGTGCTAATGAGTCCGGGGAAAGGATTATGGGTAATGTAGTTTGTGATGGCGTGACAGTCCGGGGTGGAGTGCCCTCAGGTGGTAATCAGGGGCACTCTCACTGGTGATTGTGACACACTACTACACCATTACACGTCTTCATACCCCGTTTCAACAGCAGTGAAGTACGTATAACAGAAATCAGGCACGAGCACTTTAACAAATTACTCACTCCAGAGTTTACACACAGTTGTTGCCTTGGTAACGCAAGGGTTTACGGTTTACAGACGATACGTGATGTAAATATCAACTGCGTTATGAAGGATGACCAGATATTTCTTTGAACTGTACAACAATTACAACACTCAAATAGAGCTTTTAGCTAGTTACAAAGAAACTGGCAGCCAGGCAACACATAAGTGATCGATCCCGCGTGACAACATCACGCATTCTAGCAGCTGCAGCACGGTAGTCTGTGTATGCAGCGAAATTCCTCATACCCCTTCATTCGAAGTCCTGAAAAATCTTCGTTTGAAGGGCTATCTGGCCCTTCCCCTTACCCCTACCACTCCAGCCAAAAGAGAATCGAGACACCCCTACCCCTTCATATGAAGGGGCAAAACGAAGGGTTAGGGGAAAGTGAAGGGCTAAGGGGTAGAAATGGTATTGGGCCTTATAGTGTCCTTGCTACTGTAGATTATGAAACTAAGATTAAATGAAATAACTATTACTTCAATTACACCTGCACGGTTTCCATTAGAGAGAGACTTCACATGGAATTATAGCACATAATTAGCACAAGACCATTCACTTTCATGAGACAACACAATCGGTCCTTGAGTTCTCCGATTCAAAAGCTCTCAATCCCACAAGCTCTCTCCAGACAATTATCACGAGCCATTTAATCATTTCTAATTACCTCTCTCAATGTATAATGGAGAAATCCAAATAAGCACCAACAGCTTTCTCTCTCACACACACACACACACACACACACACACATCTCTGGGTTTCTCTGACTGCATGTGAAATCGTCTGGAACGTGATCACATCCTTCCTGTCCAGGTATGTGATCCGGACCGCTTCTAAAACCACATTATATCCCTGCCTTTGGCTTTTCTTCTGTAAAGCCATTACACAGAAGGACCATCACTCTAGCGTAGAAATGTCTACTTAGTACACCTTTCTTCCCCTTCAAAAATGTAATATTGGTATTTCGGCGTAATGAATTTTCAGTGTCATCCGCAGAGATCCTAGTGCAATAAAAATGACATTCTAACACCTCTGATGCAATTTGCATTTGGCATAATTCTATTGGAGCATTGCTCAGTATAATGCTGTCACGTTATGAGCACGTTCCTGCTACCCAGGCTAATAAAACTCAGACAGAACTTCTGAATTTTGAATGATGCGCAGCGAATGGCAGACCACTCTCGTATAATTCTTTATTCGCATGCCAAGGGGCTCCTGCCTGGCACAGAGAAAGAGAGAGAAGGAGAGAGAGAAAAATAACAGAAGAATGGATGGAACATCTCCAGAGAGACGGAGGTTGTTTGTTAAAGAGGGGAATGTGGTGACAAACAGGAGGAAGGGAAGGGGTTTTCTCCTACGGCTCATAATAAGATGTGTGCATTTCCCCCAAAGCTTGGTTATCATTGAAATTTGGGTCATTATTTACTCACCCTCATGTTGTTTCAAACCCGCATGCTGCTCTTTTTCCTGTGGAACACAGAGAAGAATCTGTACACAGCCACCACGGCTATAAAACACAACAAAAAAACACCATAAAATTAGTTTGTATGACTTGTGCACTATGTTCAGAATCGTCCAACATTTTCTCACTCACAATTCGTTACATATTGACGCTTGGTCAGGATCCTTCGGCGTCACTTTTTAATAATTCATAATAATTAATAATTTGTTACATTTATATAGAGCTTTTCTAGGCACTCAAAGCGCTTTACATAGAAGGGGGGAATCTCCTCATCCACCATCAATGTGCAGCATCCACCTGGATGATGCGACGGCAGCCATATTGCGCCAGAACGCCCACCACACACCAGCTTATCGTGGAGAGGAGACAGAGTGATGAAGCCAATCAGTATATGGGGATGATTAGGAGGCCATGATGGACAGGAGCCAATGGGCAAATTTGGCCAGAATGCCGGGGTTACACCCCTACTCTTTATCGAAAGGACATCCTGGGATTTTTAATGACCACAGAGAGTCAGGACCTCGGTTTAACGTCTCATCCGAAGGACGGACATTTAACACACAGGGTACCCCTTTAGCGTAATGCAGGGTACTCCATTTATTTCAATGAGAAACCTTGCGCATCATATACAGACATGGGAATGTTATCGTCATGATTAAATTATATTTGGTTATGATTTTGCCATTATGCCATGTTGGAGTGTGATTCTCAAATTAATCAGCCAGCATGATTTTATTTACGTTTATTTTTAGACACGTTTGACCCAACCCCACCCCTAATCCTACCCATTTGTGTATTATATGATATAAAACACAGGCAGATACGACTACAGGCACAATTGATTCAAAAGGTACAAATATTCCAAGTGTTTCGAGGCCAAATGATTGATTTGTGTGAAGAAAACATCAGCGTCTCAGCGATCAGCGTCTCCATCTGTCATAGATCATGCACACATTTAAAAATTGCCGCCCTGAAGAAACGTTATGTCAGCTTTGATATACTCGCGTAGCCAGATCCTCAGACTGACGGCAGAAGGTCTGGACTCTATTGCAGCTTTCATTGGTCAAGGATCGCCCAAGAGACGTTTGACTGACATGTAAAGCAACCAATCACAGTTTGTTTTGTTCCGCGTAATGTTTAGGGGCTTGAAAATGTAAAGTTGATGTCCCTGCAATAACAGCCTGGAGTGCATCTATAAATTATTCATTCAAGAACGTTGTGCAAGGTTACTGCAACAATGGAGCCACAAACTTCACATACTTTTGAAAATCCAGCCTTTAGTTGATCCTGATATGTGCTCATTGTCACAGTTGTAAACATGACAGCATTCTTCTTCCACAAGGGAGTTTGGCATCACAGCATTTGTTTCCAGGTGGACTGTTAAAGAATGCAACACACTCATCTTGCGGACATTCTGTAGAATTCATCCAATCAGATGACGACTTCAAAACTCTGTTTCCAGAAAGGTGTGCCATATGCATCAGACGTTCAGCTAACGGTCTGAGGCTGAGACTAGCTTTGATAGTGAAATTACATTGGCTCTTGTATGTTTCGTAACCAATTGTGTTATAACGACAGCTTTGATTATAAAATGTCATTGGCTCTCGTGTGTCTCGTGACCGATTGCGTCATGCTAAAGAGTCGGGTGTATCTTTTGAATAAGACATGACTGCGTGCATTCATGGAGCGGCGGGATCATTTCAGTGATTACATTAAAGGATTAGTTCACTTTAAAATGAAAATTTCCCCGTGATTGACTCACCCTCAAGCCATCTTAGGTGTATATGACTTTCTTCTTTCTGATGAACACAAAGAAAGCGTAACTGACACGACGTATGATGTAGGACGTAGCGTAAGCATTTTGAACTGCGAGAGTCGTCACACTTTCTTCGTAAGTTGAATATGGAAGTCGATCTGGCAGACGCTAGATATTTTACTTTATAAAGTTTTAAATATGGATATTTTTTTGTACACAAACGCATCGCTTTGCTTCAGAAGGCCTTTATTTACACCCCGGAGCCAGTAGGTTTATGATGGATGGATTCACTTTTTTGATCTTCAAACTCGTGAGCCCCGTTCACTGCCATTATCAAAGGGTTACTTCAGCGATTTAGCATTAAGCTTTGTATCAGTAGAAACCCATTAGTATATTCAAATTATTGTACTTTCCCCCCTCATGTCCCCCTGAGACGAGAGAATTATGCATTTTATTTCTGGAAAAAATCCTCCGATGATGCAAATATCATCATTTTGCGTCATCAGAGGATTTTTTGGCCAGAGGCTATAGACTAAAGCCAGTAGAAGGAGCTGTTCCGCATGTTTTCAACCCGCCCACAGGGGAGGGATCTCACTCACAGAATGTAAATGCGCACGGCCGCTGCCGCTCGGTTCAGGCATTCATAACGGAGCGATGCAGAGAAAAGTGAGGGTTTCAACTTTTCAATTAATTCCTATGAAAGTTTAGCTTCCATAGGCATGATCTGATAACTCGCCAAACTGGACACGTGCTGAGAATGACTGCCGTGCTTACCTCGGCTCTGCTCAGCTCTTCGCTCTCATGATGAATTAAATCTGACTCCTGTGACTCATTTGTGTCGTGACTTTCGTTCGGCTCACTCACACTTTATTGAAAAGACACGTTCCGTTTTGAATTGTAGTGTCTGTTCTCCTACTGAACAAAATTATTTTATTACTATGAATATCAAAATGACGGTGGGGCGGTGTCATATACGGCTTAAGGGTAATGTATAATAAAGGTATAATAATTAGTTACATTTATATAGCGCTTTTCTAGGCACTCAAATCGCTTTACATAGAAGGGGGGAATCTTCTCAACCACCACCAATGTGCAGCATCCACCTGGATGATGCGACGGCAGCCATATTGCACCAGTACGCCCACCACACACCAGCTGATTGGTGGAGAGGAGACAGAGTGATAAGACCAATCGTATATATATGGGGATGATTAGGAGGCCATGATGGACAGGGGCCAATGGGCAAATTTGGCCAGGTGGGCATCCTGGGATTTTTAATGACTACAGAGAGTCAGGACCTTGGTTTAACGTCTCGTCCGAAGGACGGTGCTTGTTACAGTATAGTGTCCCCATCACTACACTGGGGTGTTAGGACCCACACAGACCACAGAGTGAGCACCCCCTGCTGGCCTCACTAACACCTCTACCAGCAGCAACCTAGTTTTCCCAGTTGGTCTCCCATCCAGGTACTAACCAGGCTCAGCCCTGCTTAGCTTCAGTGGGAAACCAGTCTTGGGCTACAGGGTGATATGGCTGCGGTTTATACGTTTTTTGGTCAGGTTTTGCAATAAATACCTGTGACTGTACTTTTATTTGCCTGTTACGTGTTTTATATTGTTTAGAAGTGGGTAGGTTTAGGGAGTGGGGTTAGTTGCTATTTAAGTAGTTGCTATTTAAGACTATTAAAGTAACCTATAAATATTTATAAAATCATGTCTACTTTTACAAATGTAAAGTATTAAATGCGTCTTCATGTGACGCAAAGGGCAAACAACCGAAATCAAGACAAGTCAAGTCACCTTTATTTATATAGCGATTTTTACAATACAGATTGTTTCAAAACGTCTCCGGTTACGTATGTAACCTAGGTTCCCTGAGAACAGGGAACGAGACGCTGCGTCAGCTTGACGCTACGGGGAACGCCCTCGGCGTGACAGGTGTCTGAGCTACAATCGAATCACATCAGTCCTACTGACCGGCGACAGCCGATGACGTCATCCAGATGCGACCAGGAAGTATAAAAGGGCGCCTCTGCCAACATGACACCGCCCTTCGTCTTCAGGGACTGTTTGGCAGGCAAACCCTGAGGCATGGCAAAGCGACGCAGCGTCTCGTTCCCTGTTCTCAGGGAACCTAGGTTACATACGTAACCGGAGACGTTCCCTTTCGAAAGGGAACTCGCGCTGCGTCAGCTTGACGCTACGGGGAACGAAATACCAACACCGCCATGCCGAGGGGAGTGCATGCCCACTAGCAGTGACAACTGTCAGGACAAGCAAATTCAAAAGAAATGCCTGAACCACTCCCCCTCTGGTCACATAAGGCTGTCAGTGACAGCATTCCCTACGGTCATAGCCCAAGCTATAAGCCTGAGTAGGAATCTTCGAACACTTAGAGAAGTTCTACCCAGGCCGCTCAAAGGCCTGGATCCAACCCATTCGAAAGAAGGGGGCTCCTTTAAGGGAATGTGGCTAGGGGCCCCAGGGCGCCCCAGCCAGTCACTACTGCCACCAAGGAGGCCTAGCTTGGTGCCTCTTTTAACGGGCGCTTCAGCCGGGCCATCCCTGTCTGTTCGATAACAGAGCCTCTGGGTCCTTGCCTCTTGGAGAGGCATCCAGTCAAAAGGGACTGCAGAATGGCAATGTCCTCCTCAGACCGGATCTCAGAGACGGGAATCCTGGAGAGCAGTACTCAGCATAGCGCATTCTACCCTTGCCAGCGAGGGGAGTTAATCTGCTCGATCCTAGGATCTACTGAGCTATTATCAGATAGAAACACTCAGGAGGCCAGACTGGCCTAAAAGCTGATCTAATTGGGAGGCCACCCTAGGGGCCTACGACCACCCGATCAGGCCCAGGCAGCTTCGGCTCACATACGACCCTCCGAAAGGAGGGGAGCTTAAGGGGGCTGCCCGGTAGGTAAACCAGGTTGCAGGCTGAAATCCCCTCCTTGGGGACCAAGTAGCAGAAGCGACACCAGTCGCACCAGGGTAAGACTTTACCAGATGCTGCCGGCTAAGGGCCAGATCACAGATAGCAAGTCACCACTGGCTGTCAGCGTTACGCCAGTTAGCAGTACTCACACTGAGAACCAAAGACCCGTTTAGGGAGGCCTAGTGAGGCCTATTGTATAATAAGAATACATGCCAGAGAAGCCTGAGAAATCAGGCTTAGGAACTCGCTTAGAGGGAGGCCTGGTGAGGCCTACTACCTGATCGCAGTTGAAGCCGACTGTCAAGGTAGCTGAAAAACGGAAACTCGTTTCCTCAGGGAGGCCTAATAGAGGCCTACTACCTGATAGTCAAGCTACAACAGTTAACCGAGCATCCTGACTCGGGAAGTAACCCTCAGGGAGGCTTTGTGAGGCCTACTACCTGATAGCAAGCTTTGCTAACTGCCTGAGCGTCTGACTCAGGAACTCATCCTCAGGGAGGCCTTGTGAGGCCTACTACCTGATAGCAAGCCCTTAGGGCCTGTTTAGCGAGCCTTAGGGGAGGTTTAGTGCTTAGGCCTACCTTCTGGTAGCAAACTAAGCCAGCTGCCCGAGCACCTCTGACTCGGGAACTCACCCTTGGGGAGGCCTGTTGAGGCCTACCACCCGATAACAGGCTTTTTAGGGAGGCCTGTAGAGGCCTACTACCTGACAGCAAGCATTGCTAGTTACCCGAGCATCCTAACTCAGGAACTCGCCCTCAAGGGAGGCCTAGTGAGGCCTACTACCTGATAGCGGGCCTGCAGGGAGGTCCAGCCTGCTACCTGCAGGCGACTCGTGCTAACTGTTTCTCATTTTGATGATCCAGGAGCCCAGCACATGCCCTCAGGGAGGCCTGGTGAGGCCTACTACCCTATACTAGGAGTTGAATAGGCCTAGTAAGGCCTACAACTCGATAATGGGCCCTTAGAGAGGCCCAGCAAAGCCTTACAATCAGTCTACAGGGAGGCCTAGTGCGGCCTACTACCCAGCAGCAGCCTAGCAGTTTGTGTGCTAGCTGGCACGGCGACTGGCAAACAGGAGCCCTCCTTCAGGGAGGCCCCGCGGGGCCTGCTACCTTACGACCAGTCTTCAGGGAGGCCTAGTACGGCCTACTACCCAGCAGCAGCCTAGCAGTTTGTGTGCTAGCTGGCACGGCGACTGGCAAACAGGAGTCCTCCTTTAGGGAGGCCTGGCGAGGCCTACTACCTTGCGACCAGTCTTCAGGGAGGCCTAGTACGGCCTACCACCCAGCAGCAGCCTAGCAGATCCTATGCTAGCTGACAAGGCGACTGGCAAACAGGAGCGCTCCTTCAGGGAGGCCTGGTGAGGCCTACTACCTGCCAGCAGTTCATCACAACCTGCCGAGTGACTGAACCCAAGAATGCGTCCTCAAGGGAGGCCTGGTGAGGCCTGCTACCTCATGCCGAGTCTTCAGGGAGGCCTGGTGCGGCCTACCACCCATCAACAGCTTAGCAGCCCATGCTAGCTGACACAGTGACTGGCAAATGGGAGCCTGCCTTCAGGGAGGCCCGATGGGGCCTACCACCTCACAGCAGGCCTGCAGGGACGGCTTCCTGGTGGCAAGAGTGAAAAACTGTTATGCTGTTATAACTTTGGGCTGACAGTAGCTTCTCTGCTGGCTGACAAAAATTAACATCCAACTGCTAAATAGGGTTAATAGTTGGGAAATTCTGCTACTTGAAGCCGACATCGTTGGGGAGCAATATATACCGCAATACACATGGGGCCGAACTTTGCAGAGGCCTACCAAGGCTGACTACCTATTCTCCAGGTTGCAGCTAATAAATTGCCAACCTCCCCAACCGTCGGGACTCACTCGCAAGGAGGCCTGTCTGAGGCCTACTACCTGAACTGGAGTCTACTGCCAAGACTGCCCCAGCTGGCTACTCACAGCCAGCTGGTCCTACAATCCATCCCAGCCTAGCTGGGTGACCCATCCTGGAGGCCTCCAATTCCCTCTGGAGCCAACTGTATAATGGTGCAGTCTTATCGGCAGCGCCTACAAGCACTGGAACCTAATCACATTGTCCATAGCAGGGTACTCTGCAAACCAAACGCCCTGTACCCCCTAAGCGGGGGGAGTACCACATACGCCACCCACCTCATGGAGGTCCTAGCTTTAATAGCGGCCTACCATACCGTGCAAGGGCGTCAGCCATGGCAATGCTCTGGCTACAAGGGAGCTCACGACCAAACCAACATAACAAAGGGTTGAAAAGTGCTGCTCGACCCGAGCCATGGGTGAGGCAGAATGATACAGAGCTAGGAGTGGAGGTACTCAAATCTACCCTGCCTTGTCAGGGGAGTACTATCAACTGGCCAGGGCATATACAGGAAGGGCCAGCGCCTGCCAAAAAACTGGCGGCCTCTAGAACTAGCTCTGGAAAGCCGGGCTGAGCTATGCATACGGAATTTTCGTATCTGCATGAAAATGCCTCAACCCTGCCCCACGACTACTGGCTAAGTCGCTATCAATTCTGCACAGCACCAACCTGCATTACTAGAAAAAGCCCCAGAACGCAGGTAAGGGGGCGGGCCTTGGCCGGACTACTCTACACAAGAGGAGGCTACATTAGGGACAGTAATAAAGCTAGATTCAGAAAAGGAACAGCTACCCGGAGTGCAGACGCTTTCTTGGCGTGCATCTCCGTAATCCCTAGAAAGCCTAGGCCAATCTAGATCTGTACCCGAGGTCCATAAAAGGGCCGCTACTATTGCACCATGCAAAAAGGGGCACTCGGGTAGGAGTGCCAGCCGTTAAATAGATCTGGCTCTAGATCTAACTGTAGTTCTAGCATGGTCTGATCCATTATTCTCCAGAAATTTACACTGAGAGAAGATACAGACCGCCTTACCCTGAGGCGGCTACCAGTTAACAGCTTAATACTAGGAGAAAATAAAAGGGCAGTGCACAGCTTCCAACGCAAGATATACCATACCAAATATTTAGCTGGCTTCCGCTAGCGGTACTGCATATTTGTACAGGGCTTAAGCGACTGGTTTTCATTTAAAATGATATTTTATCGTTCTAGCCGACCCAACAGGGGAACTACAGGCCCTTTAAATTTTCCTTGCATCCCGTGATCCCCGAAGCCCACAACAGGGAGCGTAAGCTTACAGAAAATATGTAATAATTTCCCTTAAAGGGGACTTACCCGCTCGCCTGCGGCCCGCCATGATATCCACCCACAAGCTTTATTTTCACATGAATGCTTAGGTGTACTTACTACCACGGGGCTGAGGGGGCGCAATCACCAACCAGGCCAGGCAGGCCGTCAGAGTCTGACGTTGCTCTTTCTCCGCTCATCATGGGCCCGCCCAGCCTGGTGTTAAAGCGCCTGGGGAGAACAAACCCAGGAGAAGGACGCCCTCCTCACTCAACGCGCTCTTGGGGGAGGAGACTTGTCCCAGCGTGGTCTTCTTCGCTGGAACCGACTCTGCCCGGCGTCCTTCCTACTCCTAGTGCGGGAGTCCCGCCTCTTCTGCGCCCTACTCCGCCACTGAGGGGGCGCACGAGAGGCGACACTGGCTCGCTGGTCCTGTCGCTGACCCTCGGGCCGCGATGGACCAGGGCCTCCCGCCTGCCTGGGCGCGGCCCCGGATCTCCGCGGAATGCATGATCTGAATGCTGCTGAGCGCGCCCTCGCCTCTCTGAACCTTTCCACCACCGCCTCGACGGAGGTGCCGAAAAGCTCAGAGGGCGAGACCGGGGCATCGAGGAGAAAAGCTTTCTCTTTCGCCCCGATGTCCGCGAGGTTCAGCCACAGATGCCTCTCCGTGGCTACCATAGCCGCCATCGCACGCCCGATGGCGACTGCTGTTTGCTTGGAAGCACGGAGAGCCAGATCTGTGGTGAGGCGGAGCTCAGCCATCGCGTCAGGGGGTAAGCCCTCCCCCTGATCGAGATCCTTCAGCAAGTCGGCCTGGTATGCCTGTAGCACTGCGGTAGTATGCAGTGCTGCAGCGGCCTGACCCGCTGACGTGTACGCCCTACCGTTTAAGCGCGAGGTATTTTTCAGCGCTTTAGACGGCAGGGTGGGAGTTCTCAGTGTCGACGGCCTCCCCGACGCGAGATAGTTCGCAAACGTCTCGTCAATCGGAGGCATCGACACGTACCCATGCTCAGCCGATCCTTCAACATCAGCGAAGCTCCCACGCTGATGCCGAAATATCCGGGCCGAGTATGGGTTCCTCCATGCCCCCGAGATCTGGTCGTGCAGATCGGGAAGGAATGGAAGGCTCCCCAGAGGTGAAGGGTTATGGCCGGAGAGAAAGCGATCATCCAGGCGACCAGGACGCTCGGGTTCTCTCCTAGCGCGCTGCCAGCGTAACTCCAGCCTGCTGGTGGCGCGCTCCATAACCTCGATCAGCTCTGTGTACACGGGGGAAGGTGGCTGAGAGGGTTCAGTTCCAACTGATTCATTACCACCCTGCCCAGCCATCCTCTGCTCAAATGGAAGAGCATCGGCTGACGAAGAGGAAAGATCCGACTCCTCCCCCGTCAGCCGCCCCTCGCGACCTGGCTGGTCGTCTGTGAGGATTACACCCTCCTCCAGACGACGAGCCAAGTCCGTCTGAGAACCCCAGGACTTCCGTCGTCGCTCAGCCTCGGCGTGAGCAGGACCGTCCTCAGACGCTGGCCCCTCTTCCCTCGAGAAGAGGGCCAGGCGAGAGCGGAGCGTTCGGATGGGGAAACGCTCGCAGTTCGCGCAAGAGGCTCCCTCAAGAACCTCCCGCGCGTGCTCTTCCCCCAGGCAGTAGACACAGAGATTGTGCGTGTCCTCAGGCGTCAAATACCTGGGACACGGATCCGCACACTTTCTAAAGTGTCGGGTCTTCTGTGAACACTTCATCCTTTACCAATGCAATTCCTATCTCTTGTAACACCAGACAGAACAGTCACTGAAGACGAAGAAGCGGTGTCATGTTGGCAGAGGCGCCCTTTTATACTTCCTGGTCGCATCTGGATGACGTCATCGGCTGTCGCCGGTCAGTAGGACTGATGTGATTCGATTGTAGCTCAGACACCTGTCACGCCGAGGGCGTTCCCCGTAGCGTCAAGCTGACGCAGCGCGAGTTCCCTTTCGAAAGGGAACAGATTAACAGTTGTAACAGGGAAATAATGCAACCAAATTTTGATTGGGCTGTACAGCCACTCTGGAGAAAACAGTGATGTCATCGTCTAGCTCAGGTCAATTCTCATGTGGTGTCAATGCAGGCAGATCAGTAATATAGTTGAATATTTAGAAATCAATGGAGTACCCTGCGCGTTAAAAAATTACTCTAAAGGGGTACCCTGTCCTTAAAAAGATACGCAAAGGGGTCATTACCAAGCATCAATATGTGATGAGTTGGGAGTGAGAACGCGTTGTGAAGTCATAACTATTTATTTAGGGTGGAAGTAAACATAGTGGGTTAAGGTCGGTTTGGTCAGTACCATGATGTTCAGGTTGGTTGTGTCAAATTTGCTGGCCTTTCTTATTTTTAGTTAATAGATCAGGGCTGCGTTTCACAAAAGCATCATAGGCCTAAGTAGATCTTAGACCTATTGCCACCAATGGTCTCTGTGATAAACTTAGCTCACAATGCTTTTGTGAAACGAAGCCCAGGTCATTGAGGTCTTCAAGCGTTTTTGTTTTTTTTCATGCATCCATCATGCATTACCACAGAGGCAGGACCAAAAAATGTGGATAAATTGCAATTACGGACATTTGACGTCAATGATGATGATTCATCCTCGGACCTGTAATCACGTATTTGAGGGTTTAATGGATTCATGATTAAAATGAGTCATGCCTATATTTTATTGTAATTTTTGCTTCCTGTCTGTGTTAATTATAAATGAAGAACATCCCATAAGAACCGTCAACCTGTAAGTATAGATTTTCATGAATACACATGAGAAAACAAACATATGTTGTATGTGCACTTTGCACTTGGTTGAAATCAAGGCAATTAAAATAATTAAAATATATTGCAAAGCATGTATTTAATTTACTTTTTAATTTTTTTTACAGTAATGTCAGCATAAATCCAGAAGGATACATGTTCTTAAACACCTGCCTTTCAATCTGTGCTAATCGTATAACGTATCTGAAGCTGTGACTGACATAATAACATTGATATGCGTTTTCCCTGGTGAGAGTAGAGATAAAATACAGCACACTTATAAGCTTTATCTGATCTACAATAAGGAAAAAGATTTATAATATGTCTCACAAAGAAAAAAGATCAGTTTATTCTGACTCTGGCAATTTGATTCAGAGAAAGAAAGCCTCATTCTTTCAGGAAGAAGTAGAAAGTAAATTGCAACAGTTTGTTCCTAATTTGTTGTGTTTGGGCCATTTTTGTTAAATGCACCCTAGGGGGATTGGTTTAATAGGACAAATAAAGCTAGTGTGTATGAGCAATAAAGGAGAAAATGAGGCCCTTCTTCACAACGACGCTATCACTCTGCCCTGTAAGCACTCTTAGTAAATTGTCAACAGAAACGTCTGGGAAAAAATCGAAGACAGCCTAGAAAAGTTCTGACCAGACATCTGAAAAAATAATTGTTCTGGAAGTGGACTTCAAATAGGCTTCAATTTACTAATTCTCTAATTGACTGAAAGGTTCACTCTTTTGTATCATCAAAAACAGGTTTTAACCCATCAAGGCACATAAACCACCTATTCTTTTTTTATGGAGCAACTAACCCCACTACTACCCTAAACCTACCCACTTCTAAACTATATAAAACACGTAACAGGCAAAAGTACAGTCACAGGTTTTTATTGCAAAAAGTATTAAATGATGTTGCAAGTCTTCTTGAAGTCATACGATATCTTCATAGTCACACTTACTGTTGTTCTGCAATGTTTTGTGGGCCAAATCCAGCTATTTCCATGTAATTGGGAATTCCCAGTTTGACGGGTTCAAGTTTTTCACGACTCGCCGTGTTAACTAACAGAAAGCTGTTTGGTTTGACAGTGACGTCTGTGTGAGCTAGTGATGTGTCATTCATGAATGATTTGTTCATTTTGAACGAATCTTTAATATGACTCGAGAACAACGAGTTGTCTCAGAGAGCGATTCGTTCATTTTGTGTTGACTGCGCATGCGCAACATCCCATATGTTCTGTACAGGAAACAGAATTGATTAGTTCATCTCTCGAGTCTTCGGGTTTGAGTCATTCGTTCATCAAGTCCCAGCCCCATAGGCAAGGCTATGCAGTCACCGGAAACAGAAAAGATTAGTTAATCTCTCGAGTCTTCTCGTTCGATTCGTTCGTTCAAGTCCCCATAGGATGAATGCAGAAAAAGTTCATCTCTCAAGTCTCGTTCTTTTGTCACGTGACGTGATAGCCGTGTTGGATACTGAAATTAGTTAATTCCTTTACAGTCTATGGTTAATTCACAACCACAACCTTCCTAACAAACAAGTGAGTTGTTGTTTTTTTTATGTTTGTTTAGTTCAGTTTTTTAGCTAGTATAATTGATTTTCATATGAAGCCTAGACAAATTGGGTTGTTCAGAACGGATAGGCATAACAAATGTTTATTGCACATATTTTCTGATGATTTTATAATAATACATATATTACAACATGCAGTCAATAATATGACTGTAATGTTGTATATGTTGTGAGACACTGAACAGGGAAGCGGTCACTTGAAAAAAGAACAAACGACTCGAACGAGAAGACTCGAGAGATGAACTAATCTTTTCTGTTTCCGGTGACTGCATAGCCTTGCCTATGGGGCTGGGACTTAATGAACGAATGACTGAAACCCGAAGACTCGAGAGATGAACTAATCAATTCTGTTTCCAGACGCATGTATTGCATATGATGCTGTCACGGCCCAGATCAGACATGATGACCGAACTAACGGCTCATACCCGAAGACACGAGAGGTGAACTACACTTTCCAGGGAACAGACGTGATTAAATGTGAAGTGACAAATGAAAGAACGATTTGGATCGGGAAGTGAGGGGAACTAACAGACTGCATACACAGCCTGAAGACCCAGCTTAAGCAAATAATGAATCTTTTCTTTTCTCAAACTTTTCTCAAAGTTTGGCCATGGCTGCATTGGCTTATAGTTTATTTTTATTCCAAAAGTACTAAATGTGTTGAAAAATGTAGCGTGTAAGATTTTAATTAGATTCTGCTGAAATGAATGAAATGACTTGAAAAAAGATTTGTTCATTTTGCTGAACGAGATTCAAAGATCCGAGTCAGTAAAATGATCCTACTAGTGTGAGCTATGCTTCATGCAACGCTACATTATTGACAATATACAATAGACCTAAATTACCAATTTAACCATATTTACCAAAATTTTGCTAATGTGACTGCACTTTTATTTTGATGGTTTGTGCCATGACATTATAAATGAAAGTCTGTATCTGTGCCAAAAAGGGTTTTAAACCTGCTTTTCAGAGCTTGCCTCCATAAACACACATTCATATTAAGCATGTAAATTAATACTCACACTTCTTTTCTTTACACCAACTCGAAGTGGAACATCTCTGAGTTTTTCACCCTGGTCTCCTCTGTTGCCATGAAAACAGACCACTCGCTGTGTCTCTGTCAAAAAAATGACACAGATGTGTTTTGGTCTTCAAAAGGATGAACAACTCCTGCTGTTGAGTTTTGCACTACAAGGACGTCAACATGTACATTTAAATTACATTAAAAAAAAAGGAAGAAACAAAGCCCCAAAACCATGTTCCTTTTGAAACAGTTCTGTTCCAAACCAAATCATAGAATCATAGCCAAACTCCCAAGGTTGAATCAAAAGTAGTACTCGTTTCAGCCAAAATCTGCAGGTATGGCAATCTTAGAATGCAACAAGCTCTGTGAAAAAAATATAGCAAGATGGCAGATATAAATGTTAAAAATATTGAAGAAAATACATCATTAAAATATGCAACATGCTAACAGCAAAACAAGTGTATTAATTTCAGTTAGTGCACCGTCATATCACACAAAGTAAACCATGAGGCAGCTCACTAAGGCTTGCAACAGTTACTGGCGCTCTTCCAAATCCTAATGAGCTGCCATGCTGTCTACTGTCTGCCTACATAGGAAGCAACCTTCCTACAAAGCACATCAGCAACTTGACTCGCAAATGATTTCAATAGTTTTTGCATTAGCATGTTGCGAATAATACACAAAAACGAATATCGCGCACACTTATCGGCAGCGTTTTTCGGCGCGTCTTGAGTGTTAACACCCAAGAGATTTTCACTGGTCACAGATGCACAGAGTGAACGTGCCAATTCAGTAGATAGCGCTCCCGGTACACAAGGTGGTGCTGCGGCACTTTACGCTTCTGACACTCGCTTGTCACACAGAAGAAGAAGAGAGACAGTATTTACGTGCTTGCCAAAACCATAGACATATTATGTCTATGGCCAAAACCATTCACACACTTTTTGCTAACTGACAAGCAGCATTAGCAGCTCATTTTCTTCTTTGTCTATTTACTACTTCTTCGTCGTATCAATGTGTGCTCGGCAAGACCGTTTTGTGCTTGAGCGCCACCAATTCGTGTTTTACTGTCACTTCAGCAGCTCCAGGCACGTGAACAAAAGCGCTGATCTCATTGGTCGAACCCGAGGCGTTTTTTAAAAAATTATACTTTTACGCCTGCCGTTTTGCGCGTCGGTGTGCACACTCACATTGGCGCCCTTTGTTTAGTCACGAGGCGTTAAACGTCGGCGATAAATGAACTATACAATGAGTTGGCACAAGCTACACTAAACCATAACCAACATTTAACCGATATTAAGTTTCTTTGCAAGTACTAGCATAATCTAGCCTGGATGCCAGCCGAATTCAGCCCCGCTCACAACGTTTGAGGTCGGGAAGTTCAGTCTGGACTTGATCCGTTGTGGAGAAACTATACTCGAACCAGAGCTGTTCGGACCAATCAAATTGTCAGGACGGGCTTTATACGATGATGGACAGTTGATCGACAGTAACATAATCCACATCACCAAAGACACTTGGGTTTAATTCGTTCTAATCCTAAACGAAGAACTTGTTCGTATATGCATTCACCTTTACTATTTCTCTCAAAAATGATGATTGTGTTGGTAAGTACTCTGTGTATCTTTAAATTATTTTTACAACACCGGCAAAGATTGTTTACACTCATCTTCTTCTTCTTCTTCTTCTTCTTCTTCTTCTTCTTCTTCTTCTTCTTCTTCTTCTTCTTCTTCTTCTTCCAGTGTGCGTGCAGTTGAGTTCTGTTGACAGCTATGCGTCACTTAACATACGTCACTTGCACCATTGCTCTGATTGGTTGTTGGTCTATCCAATTGAGTGCATAGGCATTTTCTTCCCTGGTTCGGTTGAAACACGCCCCATAATCACAGCCCAATTGAGCAGCATCAGACTCATATTCTGACTAGAATCTGAGTATGACGACGTCAGGCTAAGCATAATTATGCCTTTTTGGAAGCACTTAAAATGCTGCCTATACATAGGCAAGGTTTTGAATTTATGTTCTATATTCTGGGAAAATGAAAAAAGCGATGGGTATAAAAGATTTTAACCTTTTAAACAGACTATCACTATCCCATGTGCCCAGGTAATGTACCATTTATCTAGCCCCTAGACTGGAATGATTACGTGTGTTTATAATGATCATATAGAGCCTTGATCAGATAAGAGTTCATAAAAACCCTGACACTGATACCAGCATCAAACAGAATAAATCATGGGCTACAAATCACAATTCACATTTAAATCGAATTTCAGTTACAGAAATGCAAGTACAGTTATGATGTATATGTCAGAGTTATGAATTACCTGTGATGTGCTCTAGTTACAGAGACACGCAAACTGTAGGGACTTTATTCAGTCAGAGATTTGTAACCTTATTTTTGAATGATAGAACATTTCGCTTTTGCCTTGGTCACCAGGGGAGTCTAACGAGCTCCTTATGGACATTTTATAAAAAAATAAATACAATATCAATAAACCACTGGACCTTGAGACTGCACAAAACGCTTTGAGTTCAGAGCTGGAATTCTCTGTTAATAAATTCTGGCTTTCCTCAAAAGCTCTCAAATCTGCTGAGCTCTCCTGTGACATCAAGGACTTTATCAGACAGACCTCCATCCATGACTAAAGCAAATGACATCCAGGTCTTTTTTGTTTTTTTGTTTCTCTTTGTGGTGTTGTAACACCCCAACTTTACTTAGGCCAACATAAACTATTAAGCCAGCGTGTGAGCTGTGTTAGTCTGCTCTCTGGTGGTCATTAGAGGAAGCTCAGGTAGGTTCACCAGGGTGAAGAAGCTGTTCTGGATCCATGGTGTGAGGATGTAAGCACAAAATGTCAAAACTAAAGACTATACTATTTGTATTCTTTTGTTATATATAAACTCACCTAAAGGATTATTAGGAACACCATACTAATACTGTGTTTGACCCCCTTTCGCCTTCAGAACTGCCTTAATTCTACGTGGCATTGATTCAACAAGGTGCTGAAAGCATTCTTTAGAAATGTTGGCCCATATTGATAGGATAGCATCTCGCAGTTGATGGAGATTTGTGGGATGCACATCCAGGGCACGAAGCTCCCGTTCCACCACATCCAAAAGATGCTCTATTGGGTTGAGATCTGGTGACTGTGGGGGCCATTTTAGTACAGTCAACTCATTGTCATGTTCAAGAAACAAATTTGAAATGATTCGAGCTTTGTAACATGGTGCATTATCCTGCTGGAAGTAGCCATCAGAGGATGGGTACATGGTGGTCATAAAGGGATGGACATGGTCAGAAACAATGCTCAGGTAGGCTGTGGCATTTAAACTATGCCCAATTGGCACTAAGGGGCCTAAAGTGTGCCAAGAAAACATCCCCCACACCATTACACCACCACCACCAGCCTGCACAGTTGTAACAAGGCATGATGGATCCATGTTCTCATTCTGTTTATGCCAAATTCTGACTCTACCATCTGAATGTCTCAACAGAAATCGAGACTCATCAGACCAGGCAACATTTTTCCAGTCTTCAAGTGTCCAATTTTGGTGAGCTTGTGCAAATTGTAGCCTCTTTTTCCTATTTGTAGTGGAGATGAGTGGTACCCGGTGGGGTCTTCTGCTGTTGTAGCCCATCCACCTCAAGGTTGTGCGTGTTGTGGCTTCACAAATGCTTTGCTGCATACCTCGGTTGTAACGAGTGGTTATTTCAGTCAAAGTTGCTCTTCTATCAGCTTGAATCAGTCGACCCATTCTCCTCTGACCTCTAGCATCAACAGGGCATTTTCGCCCACAGGACTGCCGCATACTGGTTGTTTTTCCCTTTTCACACCATTCTTTGTAAACCCTAGAAATGGTTGTGCGTGAAAATCCCAGTAACTGAGCAGATTGTGAAATACTCAGACCGGCCCGTCTGGCACCAACAACCATGCCACGCTCAAAGTTGCTTAAATCACCTTTTTTTCCCATTCTGACATTCAGTTTGGAGTTTAGGAGATTGTCTTGACCAGGACCACACCCCTAAATGCATTGAAGCAACTGCCATGTGATTGGTTGATTAGATAATTGCAAAATTAGAAATTGAACAGGTGTTCCTAATAATCCTTTAGGTGAGTGTATATATATATATATATATATATATATATATATATATATATATATATATATATATATATATATATATATATATATATATATATATATATATATATATATATATATATATATCCCCAAATTACTTAATATCGATTAAAAAGCAGCTGGGTGAATGCTGAATAATAGAGTGACTGCTGAGCTGATGGATGCACAAATGGACAAGGGTTGTTTTAAAAAACCTGGTGTTTTAATCCATCTCTCTTGATCACTTTCAACCACATCTGTCCTGAATTATTTTAGGGGAGGGTCGGTAAATGTATGGGCTTTTTCAGATCTTTCGATCTAATGGACGAAATAAGCTCACGTAATTTACATATGAATGCGACCGGAGATAGCGGAAAAACATACTGAGAGCAGCAGCTTTCATTTCTGCTCTGACAGCCTCCATACTGAACGCTGTGTGTGTTCGAAATCAGGAATGGTGAGAGATCATCGTGCTTGGTACATTTTTCGTCTTCAAACCAAACTTGGGTCTTCAGCCGATAGATTTTAAATTCTGTCTGGCTGGCACACTTCCCATAATGTTTAGTACTCATTAGGTCAATAGGTGGAGAGTAGGCGTTCTTTTTTGGTTGTTCAAACCAAGCGAAAACCACCCGCGGTCTCTCTTGAAGCCAACACATAAGTGAAACTTAAATTCATCAACTAGCCACTATAGAGACAGGCTCCAAAAGGGAGTCAAATCTGTATATTAAAATGCCCAACTTTACAGCAGAAAAAAATATATGTTTACAGCCTGGTACAAAAAGTGTTTTTGGTCTATATAGCTAATTTTGCCCTTCATGACAACTATGAGGGGGGTGCATTTTTTTCTGTTTAAATTATATTAAGCCTTAAATTTCTGCATAATTAAGGGCGTGGCCACTTGAGTGACAGGTGGATTGCCACTATGGTCGAGGTAGGCAGGCGTGGTTTCAGCAACCAGGCACCTCAGCTACACCTACATCATGCCTTTTTGCTGGTTTTCAGTTATCCGAGAGTAACGCGCAGTGACACACTGCCAAGATGGCAACGGCCAGCTCCGCCCACTTTAGGCTTAAAAAATGCTCTTCAGAATCCTACGGGTGATGTCATGGACACTATGTCCATATTTTTTGTTACAGTCTATGGTTCGAATGCATTCGACCACATTAGCTTCTACACTACGAAAGCAATCCGGTCTAATGCGCTTGTGGTCAAAAGTTCAAAGCGTTTTAGACCCCTTTTACACCTGTATTTATTGTCATCCACTTGTGATCCGATTAACCAAAACGCATCTTAATACCAGGTGTAAACAGGGCTCTACACTCTAAAAAGTCCTGGGTTGTTTTAACCAAATTTTGGGTCAAATATGGACAAATCTAACCTTTGGGTTAAAAATTTGTTTTAAAATTTAACCCAACAGCTGGGTTTGTCTAGACTGGGTAAACCTAGCCTGATCTGCCAGCGATTTGATTTCGCCCTGCAACTCTGTACATTCATTTCTACCACTTCTGTTAAACTTTTGCGGGAACCAATCACAGACTGGCTTATCCACCTGGCGCACTATTGGCGGGTTTAACACAATGACGGATAGAGAAGGGATGGATTGATGCCCATTGATCATGCCTCTTGTGGTCTGATTCGGTTGAAGGACTATCCAATTGCGTACAATTGCGAGTGTTTTAATTATGCATTGTTGATCACGCCTCTTGTGCAGTAGAAAATTCAGAGCAGACTCCCCAGACCAATGTTCTATCTTAAATTGAGCTTGGTCTGGTGATAGCCAGACTAGGGTTTGTCCGTATTTTACCTAGCCTGGATGCCAGACGAACTTAGCCCCGCCGGCAAAATTTTTTGTACGGGCAGTTCGGTCTGGACTTGATCCATAGAGAAGTAATTATGCCCGAACAGAAACTGTTCGGACCAATGAAATTGTCAGGGCGGGCTTTAGGTTGAATTTGTTCTAATCCTAAACGGAGAACTTGTTCGTATATGCATTCACCTTTACTATTTCTCTCAGAAATGATGATCGTGTTGGTAAATACTCTGTGTATCCTTAAATTCTTTTTAACAACACCGGCAAAGATCGTTTACACTCATCTTCTTCTTCTAACGTGACTTATTCCAGCGCGCACAGACAGGGTTGCCAAGTTTTTACAGCAAAACTCGCCCAATTGCTACTCAAAACTAGCCAAAAACAAGCCCAATAGCTTTCCGGGTGGGGGGGTTCTCCGGGAAAAATGGCATTTTGGGGGTAAAATATGTGTTATTTTGGCTGGACTGCCTGCTAAATTTCGCATTCCTGGGTCTGTATATCACATAATTGGGGTCGCTTCAACCCGCGGACTTGGCAACACAGTGCAGTTGAGTTCTGTTGACATTTGACAACTAACGTTATGCGTCGCTCCGTTGCTCTGATTGGTTGTAGGTCTATCCAATTGAGGTCTTTCCTGGTTCGGTTTAAACACACACCACATAATCACAGCCCAACGGAGCAGTATTAAGACTCAAATTCTGACTAGAATTGAGTATGACGACGTCAGGCTATATTTTACCCAAATTCAGGTTGAAACAACCCAGCATTTTTTAGAGTGTATGAGCATTAACCCCAGTAGTTTTTTGCAATTGGTATTAAAGTAATCCATCCCAATTCAATCCCAAGAGAACTGCTACTGATGAATCTAAAAAAAACTTTTACGATCAGCATTCATCAGACCAATGCTACCTGCAACCCATCCTGACAGCACCACACAGCTGATTCCACATCAGTCGCAGGCCTGAGGAGCTCAACAGCTTTAACAGGAACTTGAGAGATTGGCACTAGTTGTCACACACAGACAGTGTGAAATGACAAAGGTGAGGAAAGGAGAAGAAATCGATGAAGGGGAAGAAAAAGCCACCTCGCGTTTACACCAGCCCAATTAGAGCAGCTGCAATGAGCTGCTGACATTTGAAGGGAGAGTTATACGTCTCCATGGCCAAGTTCACCGCAGCTCAGAAGTAATTACGAAAGCAGCAGAGAAACAGAGCGAGAGAGAGAAGGGAAGGGAAGGGAAGGGAAGGGAAGGGAAGGGAAGGGAAGGGAAGGGAAGGGAAGGGAAGGGAAGGGAAGGGAAGGGAAGGGAAGGGAAGGGAAGGGAAGGGAAGGGAAGGGAAGGGAAGGGAAGGGGATTTGGAAGCTCACATTCTCTAGAGCCACCAATTCTTCTCTGCATTTTGAACAATAAACAGGTTCATTTATCATTTGTTGATTTCTGTCACATATAGCACTGAGGTATAATGAATGAGGCCAATGAAAAGTCTGCGTTTTCCCAAAAGTTTGCCCCGGTCAGGTCTGCTCATCACCTCTTAATTACTTCAGTTTTAGATCATTTATCCTTACAGGAGTGTGGCATCATGGGATTTGTTAACTAATAGTCCAGACCTACTTCATACCCAGTATAGAAAGAGAGAACCTGTAGGAAAGAACAGTCACAAATGAGATCCCTTTAATATTTTCTTTCCTAAAAATGGATGAAAGCAACTTACTTAGGTCTGTTGCTTCTCAGATATTTCTCCTCAGTTATGTGTCCTTTAGAGTTCAACAGATCTCAACAATGTCCCTGAAACTGCACTGTAAAAAATGATGTGATTTTAACTGTATTTTACTGTAAAAATGCTACGGTGAAAAACAGTTAATTGGTTAACAGAAAGTTTCCGTACTATATACGGTGAATACCTGTAATAGATCTAACCTTACATTTAATTTCATTTTACAGTAAAATACCGTTAAATTTAGTTTTGGGAAGTGAAAAAGAACAAGACATTGTGTAATTTACAGTGAAAACCCATAAATTGACATTCCCAGAATTCCCTGCGTGACACTTCGCATTTGATGTATTTTCATTGCAATAACTAGTTTCTTCTTTGTTTTTTCTAATCAGTTATGTACATTAGGGTTTTATGTTACATCTGATGTTGTTAAATTAATCTTTATTGCATTTTTTTATGGTGTTTAGTGTTTGTGTGAATGACACTGAGCACCTACTATATATTAGTATTGTCCTCTTGAAAGCTGCTTGTGATGAGCTTTGATTCATCACGTGATTCTCACCACCACTGTGATTGGTGGTTGTCCGTATATATCAAAGGTACATAACAGATATTAGTATTTCAATAGGTTGGTAATTTAACATTATTTCAGTTAATGAAATATATATTTTTGTGTAAATTATTTACAGAGTAAACATAATAATTACAATATAAACCTTTAAATTATACAGTCTTGAACTGTAAAATCATTTTTAAAAATTTACCGTAATTATTACATTATAAACCTTTAAATTATATGGTTTTGAACTGTAAAATAAAACATTTTTAACCGTAATTATTACATTATAAACCTTTAAATTATACGGTGCTGTCCCTAAAAACCTAAAACGTTACTGCCATATTTTTTACGGTAAAGTTCTGGCAACCACAGCTGCCGTTTTTTTACCGTAAATTTTACGGCGATTTGATTTTTTTTACAGTGTGTTCAATGTGTCTCTGCAAGATCTGAATATAAAAACTGTTGGATATCTGAATATGCCTACTTCCGCACTATATAGTAGGCCAAAAACAGTATGTGAGCTGAGTACTATGTCCGAAAAGTATTTATAACACAGGAGGCAAAAAATTCCCAGATGACTTATTACTTCCGGCGAGATTCTGAAGTGAGCATATGGACACTTTAATATCCCATGTGGCCAAAGGTGGGGATTTGTGAATGGTAGTGAAGTGATGAAACGGACGCCTTAGATCACTTGACAATGACAACATTGCGGATGTAGAATTTCATTCATACTGCACACATTCAGACTATACAGAACAAACTGTTTTAATGGTTGCAAAGTAAGTTTCAAACCAAATAGAATACCTATACAGTAGGTGATTTCGGACTCAGGGTTAGTTGTTTAGTTTTTTGCACCACTTAAATCTTCTCTACAATGGCAAAATAAATAATAATTCACCTCAAGTTGAATTGATTTCTAATATTTAAAAAAATATATATATATGATTTATTTTCTTTGGGTGAATCAAAACAATACAGTCCAGATCACAAATCAAAAAAGTGTTCATGGCCAGAGGCAAACTGGTCCCCTGACTGAGTCTGGTTTCTCCCAATGTTTTTTTTTCTAATTTCTGTCACCTGATGCAGTCATCTCTGGCTTAGTTGGGGACACTTAAAGGCCACCTGAAATCAAAGTTTTGTAGCTTTTAGTATGACTATGTTAGCCTTAAGGTTAGGAATAAGCTGGTGTGTTCCAAAACAATGACAAAATTCGCATTTAGGAGATATAAACATTCAAAACTTACAGTCTCTCACTTCCGTTAAAATGGATCACAGATTTTGATGACATCATCGCAGACTTAATCTTCTAATCACATTTTCTGTCCAATCAAATGCTCTCTAGAATCTGAAGCGCCTGCCTTCTACATTATAAATAGAGGCTGAAGCTGCGGCTGAAATCGGTCAGCTGTTCACACATTTACTATTTTCTACATGGTGAATGGCATATAGCGCACTATACATGCGATAGGAAACGATTCAGACAGTGTAAATATGCTTTTAATTGAGGCAAATGAGGTGTGGTTTCATGTAAGTTTCACACAGTCGCAGCACACACTAGAGACTAGAGACACGAGAGCACAGAGCAGATCATATGCGCGAGTCGGTGCATACAACAAAACATATCGGACCCATTTAAATTCTGCACAGAATGCTGTATTCCAAACCGATATGGAGGAGATTATGATGATAAACGGTTAGAGATTAGGAGAGATTAGGCTTTACCAAACAGAAAGGCTCTAGTCAAACTGTGATATTAACGAAACGCTATTGGCTGTTTCAACAAAGCGGAGGAGCTGCTAACAGCTGGAGCCGTTTCAGGGGAAATTACGTCAACACATTGAATAATGCTACGTTTCAAGGCACTTCAGTGGGCCTTTAATATTCAACAATATTATTGATCCGACAGCACTGAAGCTGTTGTATGAGAACTGAACTGAGCTGGATGATGACATAATGTTTTGTATAACTGCTTTAGATGAAATTAACTAATTTAATAATTGATGTCTTTCCAATGGAACTGAATCAACACTGAACTTCAGCTGAACAACAGCCGGAATGCATCATTTTTCTGTTATCACTGTAAAGCTGCGTTGCTGTATTGTATAAAGCGCTACTGTATATAAATAAAGGTGACTTGACAAACAACTGACTCTTTTGAGCTCGCTATTTTTGGTGAGTCAAAAAGGTATAGTGCAGTGTAGTCCATTCATGAACAAATGAAGCTTATGATTTGATTTTGCAAGGCCTAACAACTGTTTGGTTACCCATATTCTACTAAATATTTTGTTTTGCATTCAGCAGAAGGAAGAAATTCATACAGGTTTTGAACTACTTGCGGGTGAGTAAATGATGACAGAATTTTACTTTTTTGGGTGAACTGTCCCTTATGCAGAGACCCGAGAACTTAAAACCTCGTCGCGATTTCACTGTGAACATGAAAACGAAGTACTGTTCTTTTCACAAATCCAGGGATTCCAGCCAAAAGCAAGGATCATCACAGCATTTATTTCCATTAAGAGATGCATTCATTTTTGGTCAAGATCATGTATTGTCAATGCAAGAGTCCAGCACTCTGTCAAGTCTCCTCCAGCACATCTCAAAGATTTTCGAATGAATTTAAGGTCTTAGAGGTGCCAATTCACGTGTGAAAATGATTCTTCATGCTCCTCCCAACCATTCTTTCACAGTTTAAGCCTGATGAATCTTGACATTATCATCCTGGAATATGTCCATGCATGGTTGTTTAAGAAATGAAAAGCTACACACTCCATCAATTAGAGTTGGAAGAACTGTTGCCAAACATATTGTATGCTAGAAACACAAAAATCACTGCAATAATGATCCAATCATCGACTCTTAAGCATTTGCCAATTTAAATCCAAGCGCGACTTTTTTTTTGGCTGGGCAGTGTATATACTGTATCTAAATATATCCATTTGCTCAGAGGCCTCATGGGACCATGATCTGACCCTCAGTCAATACTTAAATGAAATATAACTGAGAACTCCTGAATCTCCTGAAAGAGTAACCTCTAAGCCATAAAATCTTCCTCTGGGAATCCACTTCATAGCCGAATAACAGCAGGTAAAATCCTTTTTTTGATTTTCACTATTTCTGACGCAGCACTGACGGTCTCAAGAACAGTTTAATTGGGAGGGAAAGCCTCCACCTTCGAACATAACACTGCCATTTCTTCTCTCTCTCGCTCTGTTTCTCTCCTCCAAAGCTGTCAGGATCGTCTCTGGCACAGCAAGAATAGCTCTGAATGAGAGGCAGGGTGTCTATTTTGGGCATCTGAAGGTCTTTATCGGTTCATGGCTGGAGGAATGCCGAGGTCATGTGTCTGAATTAGTCTGTAAGAGAGAACAGTATAGCAAGCAAAAAAATGGAGATGGGAAACGAAATATATATAAGAGAAGACATGTAGATGACTTTTAGCACTGGATTTTACAGCCAGCGCAGTGAGCCACGTCGAAAAGATGATTCATGTTGGCCAGATGATTCAAGTCTGTGTGTGTGTGTGGTTAAAGTTTTCCAGATATGACTCATAAGATATTTTGAGCAGCTGCGGTATCTGGTATCTCATTGGCTTATCGATTTGATATGTGACAGGTATATCTGATATTTTATGCCCTGAAGGAATCATTAATGTGTAGTCTGTCTGAGGTGTGTGTCAGTGATGACTGTAAGGCTAGTACATTTATTAAACCTGCATATGTGCGTGTAAAGGATGACTGGTGATAAATACTAGGCTAGGAAGCTGTCACCGTAAAGTCACATCCATCCAGAACTCTGAGATTTACTGGACATAATGTTTGTCACATATACATCAATACTTACATTTTCAGCAACAGGGCTGAATGAATGTAATAGCTGAGGGAGGAAATATGGGTAATAGGCTTAGAAGTACCAGTACATGTGTGTCATTTACTCTCATGCCGTTCATGCCGTTCCAAACCTGTATGGCTTTCAAAAGCAGACGGGAAATTTCATTTACATATAGTTACATCGGTTCTGATTCATTATTTGATGGACAATGTGGAACTGTGTCTGATGGATATTTTGGCTATTGCATAGCATCTTTTATTTTTAACTTTGCTGTATTCCTTTGCATTTCTTTTAGCTGCTTTTGAACACAAAAATACTTCCTGTGTGAATGGCCTTTTAGTGTGTGGCGTGTCAAGATGTGTTGCTGCAGATTTGACATCTATAATGGCATGTTAAATTTCAATATGCCAAAGTATGTGACATTTGAGAGCAACAGCAGAAAGCAAGGTTTTCAGGGTGTAACAACTTAAAATGTCTAATTTTCACACCCTGGTATCGCCAAAAGGAACTGGAAAAAGAATTATGTTTTTCAAGCCACTGACAGAAATATATATATATATATATATATAGTATATTAAACTGAGTATTTTAAACATCGAGTAAATTACATAACATTTTAATTTGTATTCCATAGAAGAAGAAAAATCAGGTCGGTTTGGAAAAACATGACGGTGAGTAAATGTAACCAGACCACAACTCCTAGAGTGCCTCTTGAGATGAGGGGAGTGAGGTTTATATGCACAGCTCTTACTGGCCTATGCCGTTACACTCACCCCCTAAACCTCACTCCCTTCCAGGTCACGGCACCAAATGTAACCGATCCTACTCAAACCGCTCAGAGTGGGATTCAAACCGGAGTCTCCGGCATGGGAGGTGGGCACGCTAACAAGGACGCTAAAGACTGCAACCCCTAGAGTGCCTCTTGAGGCGAGGGAAGTGAGATTTATATGCACAGCTCTTACTGGCCTATGCCCTTTACACTCACCTCCTAAACCTCACTCCCTTCCGGGTCACGGCACCAAATGTAACCAGTCCTACTCAACCCGCTCAGAGTGGGATTTGAACCGGAGTCTCCGGCATGCGAGGTGGGCACGCTAACAAGGATGCTAATGACTGCAACCCCTAGAGCAGCCATTCCCAAACTGTGGTCCGCGGACCACTAGTGGTCCGTGAGGGTACTGCAGGTGGTCCGTGGAAAGGCAAAATGAAATATTTTTTTTTATCTTCATTTTACCAGGAAATTCCCATAAAAATAAAAAGTAAAAAGAATATGTAGGCCTATATTGATATAACATTTTTATTAAATTGTCAAGTTATTGTGTGATTACTAAAATAGGCTAGTGGCGTTCGGCCATGACGTTCAAGTTCAGTGCCTCACTTTTTGAGGACTTGTAAACTTTAAATAATAACTCTAATAATCCCCTAAATTTGCCAAAGGTTGTGAAATGTTGACTATATCCAAGTGTTCTTATTACTGTATAGATTTCATACTCCATTGCAAAATAAGCCCGTTGTTTAAATGAACCTGATTATGCACTTGAGTAAATAAATAAAATAAATATGTGGCAGCCGTTGTATACAGTAAACTTTCTTTTAACAAGCCTGTTGTACTGATGTGATGACCAGTTACAGTTTTAGTGCTAGTAAGCCTATTTAGAGGTGCGGATAAATTCAGGTAGGTCTGTGTGTAGACATATATTTTATTATGTGTATTTTGAGGTGGTCCGCGAAATTTCTTGATTACAACTAGTGGTCCACATGCACAAAAAGTTTGAAAACCCCTGCCCTAGAGTGCCTCTTGAGGCGAGGGAAGTGAGATTTATATGCACAGCTCTTACTGGCCTACACCCGTTACACTCACCCCCTAAACCTCACTCCCTTCCGGGTCACGGCACCAAATGTAACTGGTCCTACTCAACCCGTTCAGAGTGGGATTTGAACCAGAGACTCCGGCATGGGAGGTGGGTGCACTAACAAGGACCCTAAAGACTGCAACCCCTAGAGTGCCTCTTGAGGCGAGGGGAGTGAAATTTATATGCACAGCTCTTACTGGCCTACGCCCGTTACACTCACCTCCTAAACCTCACTCCCTTCCGGGTCACGGCACCAAATGTAACCAGTCCTACTCAACCAGCTCAGAGTGGGATTTGAACCGGAGTCTCCGGCATGCGAGGTGGGCACGCTAACAAGGATGCTAATGACTGCAACCCCTAGAGTGCCTCTTGAGGCGAGGGAAGTGAGATTTATATGCACAGCTCTTACTGGCCTACGCCCGTTACACTCACCCCCTAAACCTCACTCCCTTCCGGGTCACGGCACCAAATGTAACCAGTCCTACTCAACCCGCTCAGAGTGGTATTTGAACCGTAGTCTCCGGCATGGGAGGTGGGCGCGCTAACAAGGACGCTAAAGACTGCAACCCCCAGAGTGCCTCTTGAGGCGAGGGGAGTGAAGTTTATATGCACAACTCTTACTGGCCTACGCCCGTTACACTCACCTCCTAAACTCACTCCCTTCCGGGTCACGGCACCAAATGTGAGATGGTGGTCCAGTGGGTTAAACCATGGAACTGATACGCAGAAGGTTGCTGGTTCGATCCCAGCGGTTACCACCAGTGTGTACTTTACTCCATGTTGCTCCAGGGGGATTGTCCCTGTAATAAGGGCACTGTAAGTCGCTTTGGATAAAAGCGTCTGCCAAATGAATCAATATAAAATAAAATATAAATAAATGTAACTGGTCCTACTCAACCCGCTCAAAGTGGGATTCGAACTGGGGTCTGTGGTGTGGGAGGTGGCAATGCAGCCCCTAGTGTCAGTCACTAGCTTGCCTCTTGAGGCCAGGAGAGTGAGGTTTACTTGGTTTCCACCGAGCAGTACGGTTCATTACAGTACGATTAGGGACCGTAAACCCTGATCCAGCTTGCGTTTCCACCACCAAAAGTGCCCTTATGATAGGCGTGGTGTAGTGATCTACGTCATTCTCGCACGAAGAAGAAAGCGACACAACAATGGTAAACAACAATGGACAACATACAGTAGATCTTGTTCTTGCTTCTCGGCATGTGGGTGTTGTCACAAGAAGAAGACATGCTTTGTTTTAGCCAAGGCTGCAGGCTGCAAGGAAAAACACAGCCGAAAAAGCATGTGCAAGTGACGATTCTCTGTCAACCAATCAATGTTCCGCAGTGAGCCTAGCTACACCCTTTAGTACCAGAATACTGTGCTAAGTACCCCAACGGAAGGGTGCCAAAAAAGTGGTACGGTATGGTTCGGAAGTAGGGTACCATTCACAACTTCTGGAAAAAATTGCGTACCGCACTGAACTGTACTGAACCGTACTGCTCGGTGGAAATGAGCCATTACTCTCCTACATCTGTTACACCGATCCGGGTCACGGCAACAAATGTAACCGGCCCTTCTCGACCTGCTCCGAGCGAGATTTGAGCGAGTCACTGGGGTGGGAGGTGGACACGCTAACAAGGACTCTAAAGACCGCAGCCGCTAGCGTCAATCGGTAGCGCACATCTTGAGACCAGGGGAGTGAGGTTTACACGCACAGCTTTTACTGGCTTTTACATAAACAGAATACATTTTTTTTTGATGAACTACCGCTTTAACTGCTCCACACCAACGTTTTGTTTTTTGCTATATGAAAACTATTTAGCTTCATTCAAATACATGTACAATACTGGCAATGTGAGACATCTTTATTTCTATGTAAAATGAATTTCAATATGACTGGTGTGATGTAGCCTCCTCATAAAAGATTTTTATCTGTGTTGTTTTGGGTCTCTTTTCAGGACAAACAGAATGTGGCGGTCTGTCCATTAGTCTTATCGTTCTCTTCCTCTCACACTCTCTATATCTTTGACCTTTCTTTTCTCTCTTTTCTCTTTGTTCCTCTTTTTCACAGACAGCCGCACCACACATCATCCCAATGGGACGATTCTTTCTCTCCATCTCTCTTTTCAGAAACTTGTCTGCATTGGTGACATTTGATCCCTGTGCGATTCTGACACAGTGTGTGTGTCGTCTGTGTGGATTCATACGGTAAGTTTGTGTTCAGATCAGATTCTAAAGGATGAGATGTGTGTTTATAACATTTATATATGATAAAATCACACAAAATGATGACTTTTATGTTTTTTTACCATTTAGGTTTTTGTGTTTCTTGATCGTATTGATAATTCAGTTTCACACTGCACATAAGTGAAGTGTATATATCTTGGCTCCCATACTAACAGGTTACAGTAGTCACACTGCATACGTAAGAAGAGCGGTTCTGTGTAGCAGAAGTATAGCTGCAAGTAGAATTTCAGCTCTGAGTTTATGTTTACCACACGTAGCACAATGAATACTGCAGAAAATGTTGTGAAAATGCATTATAAACTAATCTATTTAAAATACTGTAATGAACTTCAAAAAAATGCTGTCATGGCTTGATGCAAATCACACACACAGTAACATGCACACAAACAACACTTTTTATTAAACCCAAAAACTAGATCTATTCATATAAAAACACTTTTATTCTCATTAAATCTTCTCATTAACTATTCTCATTCATCTGGATTAGTTTTACTGTTTTGTTCCTGTTTTGCCCTAGTCCCTAGTTAGTTTCTTTGATTGTTATTTAGTCCCTCACACCTGTTTCTGTTCAGTTTAATTACTTTCTCCATGTATTTAAGCCCTGTGTTTTCTTGGTTCCCTTCTCCAGTAAACCCAAATAATTTGAGATAATCAGTTACATCAAAATTTTAGAAATTAAGAAGTTTCTCAAATTAACATGGAAAAGATACCTTTTATCGCGTGTAGCGTCGCGTGTAGTTAGGACACGGTGTTACAGTTTACAGTTGTGTTAGTTTGTTCTCCTACAATCCTTGTTTATTTTATTAAAGACTATTTTAGAAAAATGTTCTCTATCTCTTTCCTTGTCTGCTTCAGTACAGCCACCATGACAGGTATAGCATATGAATTGCAAAATATTATGCATATACAGTATGCAATACAAGCAGTGTCTTATTATTGACCGACATAATGTTTGCACACATCGTTTTTAGATGGTAAAAGAGTTATGTCTCGCGTTAATTTATCTATGAAACTGATTAGGAAAATTAAAAATGTGTAGTACAATTGAGTCAATTGTAAACATATAAGATTTCAGATGTACAAAGGGAACGAGAAGAAGATCATTGACATTTTCTTTCCAATGTGATTGACCCATCAGTAATAGTTTTACTTGTTTATGGACATATGTTTATGGTTATGCTTCCAGTAGTCATTTTTATTTTTATAACACTGTTATCCAGGAAAAATAGTTGTGACATTAAAGAGATCTTAGAGCTCCCTTCCTTTTCCGAATGTTTCAATTTTGTTTAGCGCATCTAATCTTGTAAAATATGCTGTGTGAGCTATACTGTGTGTTGTTTTAGCTGAGGGGATGATGGTCTTGTCTGTTGAGATCCATGTAATCTTATTGGCAGGTTTTATATTATTGACAATTTTGGTTCATTGGAGACTCTATATTCCTCTGCTGCTCCTGATGTAGTGCTTTTAAAATACACAGTTGATGGAGGCAGAGAGAGAGAGAGAGATTGAGATGAAGCTAGAATTTCTATCTCTTTTTACCTGCTTCACTGGCTTTGTGTGTGTGTGTGTGTGTGTGTGTGTGTGTGTGTGTGTGTGTGTGTGTGTGTGTGTGTGTGTGTGTGTGTGTGTGTGTGTGTGTGTGTGTGTGTGTGTGTGTGTGTGTGTGTGTGTGTGTGTGTGTGTGTGTGTGTGTGTGTGTGTGTGTGTGTGTGTGTGTGTGTGTGTGTGTGTGTGTGTGTGTGTGTTAGCGAGCCAGTGAAGAACTGATTGAGTTTTCTCTTTCAACAATCTGTTCGTCTTCAGCACCTACACACCTCTGAAATCTAATTTAACTCACACTTTATTTATTCAGCACCTTTCCAGCAAACAACGGCATACAAAGTGCCTCACATCAGTGGCATGACAAATAAGAGCGATCAAAAGCAGAGATAATAAACAAAATAAATATGTAGTAAATGGAAGTCAAACAAATTGATATTGCAAATCATGTAAAATAAATATGATTTTAATTAGTTTACCAAATTAATAATGATTAAATAAACCCAAGTCAAAAGTTATTAACAGACATTTCAACCAAGCCTTTTTTGAGATAATTAAAAATAATTCGATATTTACATAATTATATACTAACCCTATATATACACCGATCAGGCATAACATTATGACCTTATGTGAAGTGAATAACACTGATTATTCTCTTCATCACGGCATCTGTTAGTGGGTGGGATATAATAGGCAGCAAGTGAACATTTTGTCCTCAAAGTTGATGTGTTAAAAGCAGGAAAAATGGGCAAGTGTAAGGATTTGAGTCAATTTGACTTGGGCCAAATTGTGATGGCTAGACGACTGGGTTAGAACATCTCTAAAACTGCAGCTCTTGTGGGGTGTTCCCGGTCTGCAGTGGTCAGTATCTATCAAAAGTGGTCCAAGGAAAGAACAGTGGTGAACCGGCGACAGGGTCATTGGCAGCCAAGGCTCATTGATGCATGTGGGGAGCGAAGGCTGGCCCGTGTGGTCCGATCAAACAGACGAGCTACTGTAGCTCAAATTGCTCAAGAAGTTAATGCTGGTTCTGATAGAAAGGTGTCAGAATACACAGTGCATCACAGTTTGTTGCGTATGGGGCTGCATAGCCGCAGACCAGTCAGGGTGCCCATGCTGACCCCTGTCCACCGCCGAAAATGGCAACAGTGGGTTTGTGAACATCAGAACTGAAGCACGGAGCAATGGAGGAAGGTGGCCTGGTCTGATGAACCACATTTTCTTTTACATCACGTGGATGGCCGGGTGCGTGTGCGTTGCTTACCTGGGGAACACATGGCATCAGGATGCACTATGGGAAGAAGTCAAGCCGGCGGAGGCAGTGTGATGCTTTGGGCAATGTTCTGCTGGGAAACCTTGGGTCCTGCCATCCATGTGGATGTTACTTTGACATGTACCTACCTAAGCATTGCTGCAGGCCATGTACACCATTTAATTGAAATGGTATTCCCTGGTGGCTGTGGCCTCTTCCGGCAGGACAATGCGCCTCACAAAGCAAAATTGGTTCAGGAATGGTTTGAGGAGCACAACAACAAGTTTGAGGTGTTGACTTGGCCTCCAAATTCCCCAGATCTCAATTCAATCGAGCATTTGAGGGATATGCTGAACAAACAAGTCCGATCCATGGAGGCCCCACCTCGCAACTTACATGATTTAAAGGATCTGCTGCTAACATCTTGGTGCCAGATACCACAGCACACCTTCAGGTGTCTAGTGGAGTCCATGCCTGTTTTGGCAGCAAAACGAGGACCAACACAATATTAGGAAGGTGGTCATAATGTTATGCCTGATCTGTGTATTTCTGTAATGGAAAAGCTGAATTTCCAGCAGCCATTAATCCACATAATGCATCGGAAATTGTTCTAATACGCTGTTTTTTGCTGATTTGAAATGGGAATATGTTGTAACATTATGACTTCATTGTAACTTTTGATCAGTTTAATGTACCATTGCTGAATGAAAGTAATTTCTTTCCCGGTGAATGGCATGCATGATAGTCTAAATCTATACACTTACTATACTGTGTGTGAATAATTTTCTAATTTGTGTCTTTTTAGGATTCCTGGAGAGGAAAAACATATTATATATGTTTTGTCATTAGCGGAGCTGAAGTGAACTGAGAATTTGGCATGGTTAGCAGTGGTCGGATAAGGCTGCTAATTGAAATGCATGTTTGTGTATGAATGCGCTGTCGGCAGCAGCCGGGGTCGGTGTAATTGGGTGGGTGGTTAGCTGTCGGGTCGGAACGCTGAAGGTTAAAATCATAGAGAGGTTGAAACCAGCGACCCAGTTTAATGAGAACAGCGAGAGAGGCCGGATGGATCAGCGCTCGGGGGTTCTGATAAGAAAAAGCATTTGTCTCTGTTACTATTCTGTGGTCTATTCTGACCCTCCAGCCATCCCTGACAGACAGAACTTCACACATGCATCCGATTATGTTGAAGCCATCAATATGTACAGTATGGTTGTGCTTGCATTGTGCTTTTCAGAAGGAGGGGCTTCATAGAGACAGGCACTAAACAGAGTGTTACTGACAGACTGGGAAGAGAGGTGCTGCAACAATGAAAAATATGTGACAAATAATAGGGTTTTTTTTAACATTCAAACAAGAAAACCTATTCTAGTAGTCCCCAAAAACTGTGTGTGTGTGTGTGTGTGTGTGTGTGTGTGTGTGTGTGTGTGTGTGTGTGTGTGTGTGTGTGTGTGTGTGTGTGTGTGTGTGTGTGTGTGTGTGTGTGTGTGTGTGTGTGTGTGTGTGTGTGTGTGTGTGTGTGTGTGTGTGTGTGTGTGTGTGTGTGTGTGTGTGTGTGTGTGGTCCAGGTAAATCCTACATAATGAGGACAAAATGTCCTCTCAAAGATGGCAATATCTGAAATCCTTGTCCATGTGGGCAAATTTTTTGGTCCCCAAGAGGAAAACAGCTTATAAATCATACTAAGTGATGTTTTTTGGAAATGTAAAAATGCCAACATTTTCTGTCACGGGTAGGTTTAGGGGTAAGGGATAGAATATACAGTATGTACAGTATACAAATCATTAGAGCCCCGTTTCCACTGAAATTATCCGGAACAAGTTTTTTTCCCAGGAACTACCTTTTGCTGTCTGCGTGTCCATCACAGTCTAAAGTACCGTGAAGATTAGCCCGGTGATGTAGCACTGCGCGCGACTTTCCAGTTCCCGCTGGATTTCGTCCTCTGCATATAATCTTAATAAAGACTGAACTAGGCATGTGACAGTGAGGAAATTTTCCCACCGGTCAATCGACGTGTGACAACACCGGTAATACTGGTATATCACCGGCGGGGGCTATTACATTTCTAATGCTTAAATGAAAATAAAATGCACACGGCCGCTCGTACATTCATAACAGAGCGGAGCAAAGCAAATGTTTTCAATGAATTATATGGAAGTTAAGCTTCCATAGACACTAAAAACGCACTGTGAATGCGGTTTAGAATTAGCGCCAATTCGGGGTGGCAGTTGCTTGAATGGTGGGTTAATCAGCCTATTATTCTTAATGAAAAACACAACAACAAAACAGTACAATGACATATTCACTTCAACAGGTGCTACATTATTCTTCTGCCTTTATGAAACACAACCCAGTCACTTTTTATTAAATGCAAGTTTATGTATGATCAACCGTGTTGGGAGTAACGGCGTTTAAGTATAACGGCGTTACTAACGGCGTTAATTTTTCAGTAACGGAGTAATCTAATTAATTACTTTTCCCAATGTTGCAACGCCGTTAGCGTTACTGAGAAAAAAAATGCGGCGTTACTATAATTGAGCTCACTGAAGCGGTTTTCATCCGAACAGGCTCTCTGTCAGTCGGACCTGCAACGTGCGTGTGTGTGTGTGTGTGTGTGCGCGCGCGCGTGGTACACATAACTGATGATGATTGGTGGGTGGGAGACAAGGTTGAGGTTGATAGGTTGAGTCCACACACACACACACACACACCTATGACGCACAGTCGCACACGCATATGCACAGTCAGCGATGGCAAGTCGCAAACTGGAAGTATAAGCGCTACTCTTCCCTCGTTGAGGTGAAAGGTAAGAATGTTTATGTAACGTGCAACTTATGCCCAGGAAGAAAGAGTCTCTCCACGTCGGTGGCCAGTAATTCTAATCTAATGAAGCCTCACATCATCACAGCCACAACATGAGCGGCTAAAAACCCAGGCGATAACGTGAGCTCCACTACCAAAGGAGTAGTAAAGTACTGATAATATTTACACTATAGTAGGTCTACTGATAATATTTACAATATATTGAATTTGATAGGTGTCTCTCACATTGTCCCACAGCAACATTACAATAGTGTACATTAATGTTCAATGTTTAGTGTCTAATTCATTCATTTAACATATTTAAATTGGGGGCATCCAAGTTCCCTTTCGTTCAGTCACTACGACGTACGTTAGTGACTAACGAATGGGGGTTTCGCTTAGAAGCCAATTATCTTCGAGAATTCAACAGCGCCCAATGGCAGTGCCAATGCCATGGGCATGCGGAATTTGCATGCGTAACTCCGCCCCACCTCGTGGGTATATAAGGAAGTACGCTGGCAACATCGCATTATGTTTCTGCTTTGGAGCCAAGAGTATCTCTTCACTCCTTCAAGCCTGATCCTGAGTCTTCGACAAAGCTTTGAGACGAGCAGCTTTCCAGAGGCGTTGGTGTTACGGCGCGTTCCAGTGATCATCATACTGCCTGCCTGCTGATCTGCGCAGTGGTCCGTCTGACAGCTGGTGTGTGGTCGCTGGGCGCTTCGGCGTTCTCTGCGAGGCTTTCCTCTCCTAAAAGAGCTTGCACGTGACGCGTCCTTTTCAGGATGTCTCGTCCGTGTACTTCTGGGTGTGGCCGGTTGCTTTCTTCTTCTGATGGGCACAAACACTGTCTGGTATGTTTGGGCTTTCAGCATGCCCAGGCAGCGTTTGTGGATGAGTCATGTTCCCACTGCGGGAATATGACCATCGCGGTGTTGCGGTCAAGACTCCATGACCTTCGTAAAGAAGTGAGAGTCCCCTCTACCACACCCCGAGGCCCAGTACTTCGGCTGGTGGTCAGGGTGACCTGACGGTTACGGTGTGGAACAAAGCCCCGACGCTCATGCCTCGGGCCACACCCCCGTCTTGCACACTGCAACCCGCGAGTGTCCAGACGCAGATCGCGGGGCCTGCTTCGGCCCCCCCGCGCATCTCGTTTGGCGCTCCAGAGGAGGATGCGATGTCGGTCACCGCATCACAAGGTGGGCTCGAGTCCTCTGAGGATGATGACTCGGCTGTGTTGCCGCCTTCGGGCGTTCCAGCATTGCCCGAGTCGGACCCAGAGCTGACAGCCATGCTGTCTCGGGCAGCCGCGAGCTTAGGGATAGAGTGGAACCCTCCGCCCTGTCCCGAACGCTCAAGGCTCGATGATTGGTTTTTGGGAGCCCGCGCTGACAACCGTCAGTCCCCGCCCCCAATACCTTTCTTTCCCGAGCTGCATGAGGAACTCGCGCGGTCCTGGAAGTCCCCGTTGTCTTCCCGTGACCGGTCAGCGACTTCCTCCGCCTTCTCCGCCCTCGATGGGGCGGAGGCTAAAGGGTACACTGGGGTCCCCCCAGTTGAACGTTCTGTTGCGATGCAACTGTGTCCTCAGAGCGCTTCAACTTGGCGCGGCGATCCAAAGCACCCCTCCAAAGCCTGTCGATTCACATCAACCTTGGTGGCGAAGTCGCACAGAGCCGCGGGGCAGGCCGCCGCTTCTTTGCATGCCATGGCGATCCTTCAGGTCTACCAGGCCAGGATCCTCAAGGACATGCACGAGGGTGGAGTTGATCCGGGGCTCTTAAATGAGCTGCGTGCCGCCACCGACCTCGCTCTCCGGGCGACGAAGGTGACCGCACGCTCCCTGGGTCAAGTGATGTCCACAAACGTGGTCCAGGAGCGTCACCTTTGGCTGAACCTGGCAGATATGCGGGACACCGAGCGAACCCGGTTCCTCGATGCCCCCATATCCCAGGCCGGCCTCTTCGGCGGGGCGGTTGAGGACTTTGCCCAACAGTTCTCAATCGCCCAGAAGCAGACTGAGGCTATAAAACACGTACTGCCCCGGCGGCCAGCTGCTGCCTCCACCCAGCCGCCGGCACAGTCGCCTCAGTCTGCTCCACGCCGAGGACGCCCTCCTAAGGCTCCCGCCCCTCCCACCCGGTCCAAGCAGCAGCCTTCACCCGGGCCGGGTCGCGGAGGAAGCCGTAGGAAGGCGTCCAAGTCCCCTCAGGCCGCCCCGCGCCCCGCTAAACGCCAGGCCAAGCGGCGCTCCTGAGACGGACGGCTCAGGGATGGGAAATTCTTTCGAGGAGATGGTAGCAGGACCACTCCTTCCCCCGGTGGAGGGCCGGGGGAGAATCCTTTGTTCAGCTGCTGGCCCACGGGTCAGCAGCACCCTATTTTGGTCAAAGAAAGAATTAACACTCCCATCCCTGAGCCCACAGAGTCCGGCGATGACAGTGCGCGCCACCCACGGGTCCCGCCACTCGCATCCCACTCTGTCGCCAGCCTCCTGGCAGAGCAGACCCCAGTGGAACGTGCGTCCTTCCCTGGTCTCCTCTGTCAGGACGCAGCAGTCAACCGTGCCCCCGCACCGGGACGCCCCTCAGCCTCCCATGTCCGGGCCGGTGACGCTGCATCGCTGCAAGCCCACACCGGGTACGTCTGTGCTCCGAATGACCCCGCTGGCGCAGTTTTTGGAAGTCTGGCTTCAGCTTCCAGGGCTGTCCCGCTGGGTCGCGCGGACCATCAGGCGCGGCTACGCGATTCAGTTCGCGCAGGTTCCTCCCTGCTTCCGGGGAGTCCGCTCCACTATGATCGGGGCCAATGCCCCCGTCATGCGAGCGGAGATTGCCACCCTACTGGCGAAGGGTGCGATCGAACCTGTCCCTCCAGCCGAGATGAACTCCGGGTTTTACAGCCCGTACTTCATCGTACCCAAAAAGACCGGTGGGCTACGGCCAATCCTGGACCTGCGCGTCTTGAACCGTTACCTTCACCGGTTTCCGTTCAAGATGTTGACAGCGAAACGCCTTTTCGAATGCGTTCGTCCAGACGATTGGTTTGCAGCGATCGACCTGAAGGACGCCTACTTCCATGTCTCCATTCTACCTCGACACAGACCGTTCCTACGGTTTGCTTTCGAGGGGCGGGCATATCAGTACGCAGTTCTACCATTCGGGCTATCTCTGTCCCCTCGCGTCTTTACGAAGATTGCCGAGGCAGCCCTTGCGCCCCTTCGGCAGCACGGGGTTCGCATCCTGAATTACCTCGACGACTGGCTCATACTGGGTCACTCTCGGGAGCAGGTTTGCGGACACAGAGATCAGGTGCTCCATCACCTAGCCCGTCTGGGCCTTCGGGTCAACTGGGAGAAGAGCAAACTTTGCCCCGCGCAGAGGATCTCTTTTCTCGGTATGGATATCGACTCGGTCGCCATGTGCGCGCAGCTTTCGAGCGAGCGCGCGCAGTCTCTGCTGACTTCCCTTCGTCAACTCGAGGGCAAGAATGCGGTTCCACTGAAACTATTTCAGAGGCTCCTGGGGCATATGGCATCTGCAGCCGCGGTGACGCCGCTCGGATTGCTTCATATGAGACCGCTTCAGCACTGGCTACGCGATCGAGTCCCGAGATGGGCATGGCGGTCTGGCACGCTCCGGGTACAAGTGACCCGGGCCTGCTTACAGACTCTCACCCCGTGGTCGAACCTCGAGTTTCTACGGACCGGAGTGTCCTTAGAACGAGTTTCCCTGCATACTGTTGTATCAACAGATGCGTCATCCACCGGGTGGGGTGCCATGTGCAATGGACAAGCAGCCGCGGGCTCCTGGACAGGACCCCAGCGCCTTCTGCATGTCAATTGCCTCGAGTTACTGGCAGTACGGTTCGCCCTGCACCGCTTCCGAGCGTTGCTGAGGGGTCAACATGTACTAGTCAGGACAGACAACATGGCCGTAGTAGCGTACATCAACCACCAGGGCGGTCTACGCACCCGCCGTATGTCTCAACTCGCCCGCCATCTCATTCTATGGAGTCAGAAGCACCTGAGGTCCCTTCGTGCTGTCCACATCCCGGGAGAGTTGAACTGTGCAGCCGACGAGCTGTCACGGATTCAGCCCCTCCCCGGAGAGTGGAGACTCCATCCCCAGACGGTTCAGCTGATATGGGAACGGTTCGGCGACGCACAGGTAGACCTGTTTGCCTCCCAGGACTCTTCCCATTGCTCCCTGTATTATTCTCTGACCGAGGGCACCCTCGGCACGGATGCACTGGCGCACAGCTGGCCGTCAGGGCTACGCAAATATGCGTTTCCCCCAGTGAGCCTTCTCGCACGGGTACTGTGCAAGATCAGGGAGGACAAGGAGCAGGTCATTTTGGTCGCCCCGTATTGGCACGGCCAGACCTGGTTCCCAGAACTTCTACTCCTTGCGACAGCCCCTCCCTGGCCTATCCCTCTGAGACCGGACCTTCTCTCTCAGAGACGGGGCACTCTTTGGCACCCGCGTCCGGCGTTCTGGAAGCTCCACGTGTGGCTTCTGGACGGGACGCGGCAGGTTTGAGTAGTCTTCCACCTGCGGTGGTCGCTACCATCACTTCGGCTAGAGCTGAGTCTACACGACGTCTCTATGCTTTGAAGTGGAACCTCTTCGTCACATGGTGCTCTTCCCGCCAAGAAGACCCCTGGAAATGCCCGATCGGGTCTGTGCTATCGTTTCTCCAGGAGGGGGTGGAACGAAGGCTGTCTCCTTCCACCCTTAAAGTGTATGTGGCCGCAATATCTGCCTACCACGATCTCCTGGGGGACAAAAAGGTAAGTCAGCACGACCTGATCATCAGGTTCCTGAGGGGGGCGAGGAGACTGAATCCTCCTCGCTCTCCTCTCGTACCCTCTTGGGACCTCTCAGTAGTCTTAAGTGCTCTGCAGAGGCCTCCATTTGAGCCTTTGCGGTCAGCTGAGATTAAATGCTTGTCTATGAAGACTGCTCTGCTGACCGCATTGGCCTCGCTTAAGAGGGTCGGGGACCTGCAAGCATTTTCGGTTGACGAAGCGTGCCTAGAGTTCGGGCCGGCTAACTCTCACGTGATCCTGAGACCCCGGCCCGGATATGTGCCCAAGGTTCCCACCACTCCGTTCCGAGACCAGGTGGTGAACCTGCAAGCGCTGCCTTTGGAGGAGGCAGACCCAGCCTTGGCATTGCTCTGTCCAGTACGCGCTCTCCGCGCCTATGTAGACAGTACGCGATGTTTCAGGACCTCAGACCAGCTCTTTGTCTGTTATGGTGGAGAGCGGAAGGGAAGTGCTCTCTCGAAACAGAGGTTGTCTCACTGGATAGTGGACACCATTGTTTTGGCTTACCAGCAGCAAGGTCGACCATGTCCCCTTGGGGTTAGGGCACACTCCACACGGAGTGTGGCCTCCTCTTGGGCTTTAGCGCATGGCGCCTCGCTAACAGACATCTGCAGAGCTGCAGGCTGGGCGACACCCAACACATTCGCCAGATTCTACAATCTCCGAGTGGAGCCAGTGTCCAACTATGTACTCGCCCCTACGGGTGGCCGGTAATGGGCCAGGCTCAGGTGTCTTCGCTTGCTCGCCATTCCACTCCAAGGACTGGATACGTGCGATATTTTCCTCAGGTGAGCTCCCCGAGAGCCCTGAGCTCCTCCAGCACTGCTGACGCCGACATCAGTTCAGTCTGCCCTTTCGAGCCCAGACCCTCATGTCCGGCCAGGTGCTCCGTGTGCATGGTTCCCCTCCGGCGACCCCCACATGAGTATTCCCACCGTAAGCCTCCTCAGCGAGCAGGTGTCTTTCCCTCGGCAAGTCCCTGCCACCCCTGGGGTTAAAAATCCACCTTCGGCTGGTACCCTAGAGATCTTCCATATGCAGCCCTTAGCGGGTCATATGTGTATTCTTAAGTCCTCCCTACGGGTAGGCATCTTGGCATTCCCTCACTGGGATATGCTTCCCAGTGTACCTTGGTATTCCTGTGATAAGTGGGAGTCCTTCGTCCGTACTAGTCTTACGACAGGGTACTCTCACTTACGCAGGGCACTGGATGACGGCTGAGTGGCGTTGTTGTATTGGAACCCCCATTCGTTAGTCACTAACGTACGTCGTAGTGACTGAACGAAAGGGAACGTCTCGGTTACGTATGTAACCCTCGTTCCCTGAGGAGGGAACGGAGACGTACGTTTCCTCTGCCACGTCAGCCGTGCTGCTGGAACGCGGAGTTCAGTCTTGGCTCCTGCAGCAGTAACATAATGCGATGTTGCCAGCGTACTTCCTTATATACCCACGAGGTGGGGCGGAGTTACGCATGCAAATTCCGCATGCCCATGGCATTGGCACTGCCATTGGGCGCTGTTGAATTCTCGAAGATAATTGGCTTCTAAGCGAAACCCCCATTCGTTAGTCACTAACGTACGTCTCCGTTCCCTCCTCAGGGAACGAGGGTTACATACGTAACCGAGACGTTATTTGACATATTTGAACTTTTGACAAAAAAAAAGTAACGCAGTAATTACTTTCCCTGGTAATTAGTTACTTTTATAATGATGTAACTCAGTTACTAACTCAGTTACTATTTGTAAGAAGTAACTAGTAACTATAACTAATTACTTTTTTAAAGTAACGTGCCCAACACTGATGATCAATAATACAAAAGTATAAGTAAAAGGTATAATAAGCTATACATGAAATAAAGCAAACAGTTCAGTCAAACATTCAAAGTCAGTGCTAGTAGGGTACAACGGTAACGTAAAGTTAAATAGACTAAAAATAAAAAAGTAATAAAACTTTACTTTGCCCTCAGCCTAAACAATTTGCCAGGGAACAAATTATAGATCCATGAGACCAAAGATCGCCGTTACATATACACAAGACGAAGTATAGCTCGAGACACCACAGAGACATCAGAGCCAGTGGCAAATGTCTGAAGGACTAGCCGAGGAAAGGCTGCTCTCACCGGGGTTAACGAGCGCCTGGATCTCACAACTCCGAAAACGCCAGATAAAATGTTCAAATAGGCACTCTTTTTATAAATAAACCACAGATTTGAGCTTTAAACAACTACATTATCGCCTGAAAAAGTCTCAAAACTATGTTTTGTCACACATTAACAGTATTTTTACAAAAAATATGTGTAAACGCAGCCGATTTCTCAACGAGAAATTTCTCAATGAGACGAACCGCCTGGCAGAAGAACCCCTCCCATGACGCGAATTCGCATCTGTTGTGAAGTGAATGTCACGCGCGAATGAAGCGAGTAAACTCAAAACGTCATTCGCGTCCGGTGTGAACGCACCATAACTGAACTAAATGATTTTATTACTATAAAAATCAAAACGATGGTGGGGGCGGCGCCGCGGTGGGCAAGTGATGTTACCGGTGTTTTGCCTGAACACCAGCAACACTGACTATCGCAGCAAGCCTGAATGTCATTGGTCCATCTTTCATATTTTTTAAACTCCATTGTTGATTCGAATAGCAAACAACTCTTACTGCACGCACCGCAATAGATTTTTAGGTTGAGATAAAATGCTGCGTGAAGTCAACCAATCGAAATGCTGCGTGAACTCAACCAATCAGCATGTTTAGTGCCCAAGTCCCACCCCCGAAAGTTCCTGAACTACCTCACGAGCAAGGAAGTATTGAGGGGGAAATTTTTACCCGGAACTTCATTTAGACCCTGGTCCCTGCAGTCGAAACACACCGAGTACCACCCCAAAGTCCCTAGTTCCTGGGGAAAGTTCCAGCTGTGGAAACGCGGCTTAAGTTCCCATAAAACATGAAAACATCACGTGTGCGTGTGTGCGTTGCTGTGCCTCAAAAAAATATCCTGAGCATATATACTTGGCACTCTTAAAAATTAAAATGATTGTAGTGACATGAATTCTTTTAACATCCATATAATCTTTTTAGGTTCTTTATAGTGGAAAAAGCTCTTTAGATAATTAAAAAGTTATAAAAAAAAAATTTTTTTAAAGAGTTAACTGAAAGGTTTTTTGCATAACCCCAAATGGTTCTTCTATTGTACTTCTGTGAAAGCCTCCTTTTGAAACCTTTATTTTTAAGAGTGTATATACGACTACTTGGCACTAACAAAAATGTACCAAAACGTACTAAGTACTCGGATTTGATTTTAATAATATAACTTTCAGAATTCAAAATCTGAGCTCTGAGAGTTACAGAATGCAAACCAAATGAAAACCAAATCATCAAATCAAGCAAAAATCAATTCCTCATCAAATGACTGCAAACCTGCCCAGTCTGTCATTAGATCAGATACAGCACTTGGGCATCTATAGCACATCCACAGTAAGAGAGAAATGCAATATCAAACAGCTCATTAAAGCTAACACAAGGAGCAAAACAACACCTGCCATTATTAAAGCACAGAATAAGAGAAATGCGAAACACAGATGAATAAGAAAAAAAAGTCTCATAGACAACCTATGGAGCATGTTTTTCAGAAACCTTTCATTCCAGCATCAACACACTGCATTAGTCATATCTGTCTGCTCCGCCTGTCCTTTTTATCCATCAGCATGAGCACCAGAGAGAATAAAGCATCTATCTGCAAATGCATTATTCCAGCTTACCAGCCGACACAGAACCTACTACTCCATCTGATCCCAGCATGCATCTGTAGGCCCGCTGCCATGGCCGGCACTCTGAAAGAGAAGCCTTGGAGAGGAGAAAGCAGTGAAACCACAGGAAATATAAAGTACCACTGCCATATTCAGTGCAGCATTGCATCATGGGAACTGCCAAGTGCAATAATTTTAAATACATTTTTTCTCTTTTCTGTCCATCACAAGGAGTTGAATAGATTCAGTTCTGATGATGCTGGTGAATGAAATGTGACTTGATTCATTCAGTCCCCCACATACATTTTCCTGCCGGTATTGAGAATCAAACCCACAACCAGACCATCTGTCCCAGGAAGGTCAGTAATGCCTTGATAGCATTTTTCATGTCATGTGACTGATCACTCTCAAACTCTGGAAAAGATTGCACTACTATTCAAAAGTTTGAGGTTGGTGAGATTTGTTAAAAATGTTTTTGAAAGTCTCTTACACAGTGTGCTAACCAGATGCTATGCGGCACCTTAGCCCATTTGAATTCCAAACTCATTACTTGTCTGAATTTCCACATTATAATAGAATAGTAAGATACTAGTCATAAAAAGAATTAGGGTCCTTGACCGATTAGAATGAAACGCATCCAAACTGGATGATGGGTCCTCAATATTTTGGCCCTTACAAGACATAATATCATAAAATATTATATTTTTCCCTGTCAAATAAGATCTACTGTGCAGTAGAGATGTCAGTTAAAAGGTTAAGTTATGTTTTAGGTGGGATATTATGAAAGCAAAAAGCACTAAACAAGACCAAAAATCTTGATGTGATTTTATATATATATATATATATATATATATATATATATATATATATATATATATATATATATATATATATATATATATATATATATGTGTGTGTGTGTGTGTCAACAAAAAATACTTATTAGTAACATGAAAATGACCTTTCTTTGGGGGGGTTGCCTCTGCCATGCTTCCTGGAAGTAGGGGAAGGAAGTTGACAGCCTCATTTGACAGGAAGGAAGTGAATACAATTTTGTTCTTCTTTAAATCCTTTATTTGGTTGTTTGCTTGCATGTCATTGAGACATAAAACATGGATACCATCTAGAAAAATACTTACAAAAGGACAATGACAACTGTACACTGCGGCAACTATAGTTGCCGTTGGGCTTAGGAACACTCCACTATTTTTGCAAATAGGCTCATTTTCCAACTCCCCTAGAGTTAAACAGTTGAGTTTTACCATTTTCGAATCCATTCAGCCGATCTCCGGGTCTGGCGATAGCACTTTTAGCATAGCTTAGCATAGATCATTGATTCTGATTAGACCGTTAGCATCTCGCTTAAAATGACCAAAAAATGTAGATATTTTTCCTTTTTAAAACTTGACTCTTCTGTAGTTACTATGTGTACAAAGATCAATGAAAAAAAAGAAAAGAAAAATAAACTTTGCTGCTGTACCATGGGGCAAGCAGGCGCAATGATATCACGCAGTGCCTGACAATAGTCCCCAGCTAGGTAACTTCCAATGTGACCGGCACTAAGTTTGTGCAGTTGCAGGTATTCCGGTTCAAATAGATACAGTTCAGGATCTGCACCAAAGTAAATATCTTCTTAATCGGAGGCACGCTCCTTGTGCAAGCAGGCTGTCACGTTGCTTATGTTGATGGAAGATAGCCTATTTTCAGGCGCTGCGTAATATCATTGTGCTGCTGCACCCATGGTATGGCAGCAAAGTTCCTTGATTATTAAGCAGGAATGAGAGTATAGTTCCTAGCCATATTGCAACTTTTCATTATCTGTCGTCTTAGTCCACAATGTAACTACAGAAGAGTCAAGTTTTAAATAGAGAAAATATTTAAACTCTTTGGTCATTTTTTTGAGCAAGATGCTAACGGTCTAATCAGATTCAATGATGTATGCTAAGTATGCTTTTCTCCATTAGGTCACCTGATGGGGTTTTGGTTTCCTTGCCACTGTTGCCTCTGGCTTGGCTTGCTCAGTTGGGGACACAACATTTTTCTTAATTTTTTCAACTAACTATCCAAATAAATCTAATTATTAAACCAAATTAACCATATAAACTAAATGACTTTTTACTAAGTAAACAAAAATAATATATTTGGTTTATATTATTAAACCAAATTAACCATATAAACTCCATGTATGCTTTTCTCCATTAGGTCACCTGATGGGGTTTTGGTTTCATTGCCACTGTTGCCTCTGGCTTGGCTTGCTCATTTGGGGCCACAAAATTTGTATTAATTTTTTCAACTAAATATCCAAATAAATCTAATTATTAAACCAAATGAACCATATAAACTAAATTACTGATCTAATTACTGATCTAAAGCCCACACTGTCAATGTATGATAATCGAAATGAACTGATGACATCACTGTTTTCTCCGGAATGGCTATACGTCTGAATAAAATTCTGTTGCATTATTTTGCTGTTTAACACTGTAAAGCTGCTTTGAAACAATCTGCATTGTTAAAAGCGCTATATAAATAAAGTTGACTTGACTTGACTTGACTTGACTTGACTAAGCTATGCTAAAAGTGCTACGGCCAGACCTGGAGATTGGCTGAATGGATTCGAAAACGGTAAAACTCAAATGTTTAACTCAGGAAAATGAGCCTATTTTCAAAAATAGTGGAGTGTTCCTTTAACACTCGATAAAAGGCATAATTTCCATGTAAATCAGAGTTTATGTATCAGAGCGATACATGACAATTTCTATTTCTATTTTTTGCGACGTCATGGCTGGAACAACTTTCGTGGCCCCCAGAATGTTTTGTTGTATAAATATCTGAACATATCAAAAGAAAGAACAGTGCCTCTACTTTAAAAAAAAAAAAAAAAACTGTTTTATTCTTCATGCATTAGTATTTTAATCAACACTTAAATGTGGGTAAGTTTAATTAAAAAAAGCTAAATATTTAGCTGAGAAGACTACATCCAGATTGGATTCAGAACGATGATCAAAACACAGATGGAGTAGATCGAGTCAACACCCCAAAGCTTCACAGTCCTATAGCTCATCATGGGTCAACATTTAATTCAGTAACATTAGGCAGTTTTGATTTATATGCTGTTTAATGTTGATGATCGCATTATATGCATATGATTATATATGATATTGCTTGTTTCTGCTTCTTCTTCACCTGTGATTTGATCAGGATATTCAGTACTCTTTCAGAAAATGTGTCATAGCGCCCCCTATAACAGAGAAAACCTGGAAAGCCAGAAACATCTGTCAATGGAGGGGAAAGAGTTAACTGAGTGTGAACAAACAAGTGTATTCTATGACAAAGATTATTTGACTCACTCAGTAGAGATCACACGATTTGGGATCATCAGTCTTTTTAAATGATGTTAAAATGGTATAATATTCGATTCGATTATGCACTTTTTTTGATTATGTACTCCGCCCACACGCTCTTCTAATTGGCTGTGATTTTGTTGCGTCACATCTGGTGTGGACAGTCAAATTTCTTGTCGCTGGGGTTTTTGCATGTTTTAGAAGCTTTCTAAAGCTTCAGTTTAGACTTTCTTTTATTCTTTAATCATGAAAATTAAAAAAGGGCCAGCAGACTCCATGGTATAATTTTCTCTCCACAGCCTTGTCCTTTTGGCTCCAGAGACAACATGCTTACACCTGTCCAACAGCACTCATTGGAGACAACAATGCTGTGCTGATGATGTGACAATTAGAGACGAAAACATCCAGCAGAGACGGTCCTGGATAATATCCGCTGAGTTTGTGAGCGTTTGTAGGCAAGCACGGTCAGTCAGTGTATATTAAAATGCATCTTGTGAATTCCCACACTGCTAAACAATAGATCTTCAGGGTGGCTGTTGTATAAAAGAACCAGACAACTGTAGTCTTATTGACAGCACTGCACTGTTGAGATATCAGAGCGACTGCACAAAAAGAGACCATCCGTCCAGACACAGCATTTCCCGGCAATCTCACTCATCTCTCACCACCACAGGGAGGGGTTGAATTCAACCACGACGCCTCTCTGTTTCTGCCATCCCTCTGGAGGGAAATGTCTGAACAGCTTCATCTCTGTCTGTCAGTAAGCCCGAAAGCTTGACATTTATGTGATGAAAGAAGATCCTATCATGTAAGCACACTTTAGCGTAATTCAAAGAGCACTCATCTGTACTTCTCAAGTATATCATGATACTTGTACTTAATGCCTTTTGCTTACAACAACACACCCCTTTTTTATCCTCTAGATGGATTTTTTGTCCAAAACTATTTAGCTATTTTGTACTTGTGATGGGTCGATCATAAACAATTTGTTCATTTTGAAAGAAACTTTTGTATGACTCTGAACTTATATGACTCTTGACACCAGGCAGTTGTCCAAAGTCTTGGCACTGGTGGTCACGAAACTGTAGCTAAGTCCTGGGACACACTAGATGATTTTCAAATCTTAACTGATTTTAAAACTGTGGGAGACCACAGTTTCAAACGATTTTAAGCATTATAATCCTCCAAATGCACATACTAGAAGATTCATCCGGACCACGAGACCACACACCTGTCGATTGTAGTAACATTTTCACAGTGAGACGAGATCTCATGTAGACTCGCGAGATCAAACGTGTATTGAGAAGACGATCAGACAAATTGTGGATGATCGACGTCGTCAGCTGGTTCTCCTGGTGTGAGTTTTGTTTTACAGGAAGAATAACAAAGGAGAAAAAAAGAATATGGGTGATCTTCTTTCTCAATACTCCACTTTCATAGCATGTTTGTGGCTCCGAAGTTTCAGCTATAGAAGCACACAATATCCGGTTGGTGAAGCTTGCTCGCTCTCATTGGCTATCGCGGATGTCACGCCAGAGGCAGCGCGATCAAGAGTCAGAAATATCAATCATGTTTGATATTTACGATTTGGGATCATGCTGGCTCCATCACGATCGGGAGCAGTAAAATAATCGTAATGACACCACACAACAGTAAAAAATTGATTGCGAGAAGCCTTGAATTGGGCCACAGCTCCTAGATCGTTGGGGGTTGCAAACCGAGCTTAAAACCTTCAAGTGTGCGGCCGGCCTAACTCCTCAGGACTCCTGGTAGCTCCTGTTGCTTGCTGGACACTTTGGGACATCTTGAAGCCTTCTTCTCTGCAGTTGAAGTTTTTGATGATCCAGTAAATGGTTCTTTCATCCATCTTCCTAGTATTGTTTCTGCTCAGTTGCTGATTAAAGAATGATTAAAGAATAAAAGAAAGTCTAAATTTAAGATTTAGCGTGTGGGCTGAGTACATCATCAAATAATCGAATCAAACCAAATTATACCATTTTAACATCATTCAAAATACAGTCATTAAAACCTGTGCCAAATCAAATTTTACACACACATTTGATTTGGCACAGGTTTTATGCCGGATGCCCTTCAACACTTACATGACAATTTGGCATATCCAATCCACCTAACCTGCATGTTTTTGGACTGTGGACCCACATGGGGAGAACATGCAAACTCCTCACAGAAAGGACTCCCATGGCACAGCCGGGCTTCTTGCTGTGAGGCGACAGCGCTACCCACTGAGCCACCAATAAATGCTTCTTTCAGGTGCGATATTATTTGCAGCAATTTTCTTGCATGTGAGGCCATTTTGATGCAAAGCAATGAGGCAAGCATTGCTATCACAAGAACACAACTATTGGAAGCACTTCTTTCCTCCTTTTATAGCGATCAGTCTGCCCTTATAATCCATTCAGAATGATAGAATGATTTCACCTGACTAGTACTTTTTTTGGGGGGGGGGGGGGGGGGCGGGGGGATGGGGGGGGGGGTCAATGAAGCCTTTTGCAATTAATAAAATGCATATCCCTCTGCACAATATCATTCTAATATGCTGATTTGGAGCTTTTTCAGGATTCTTTGATGAATAGAAAGTTCAAAGTAAAATAATTTTTTGGGAAACTTTGTATTTTATGTTTATATTTTAAAGCAAGCACATGATGCTTTTTGCATGTACTTGTGTCACTCATCTGTGTGTGTCTGAGAAAGTTGCTCCTGCTACTTTGAAGCATTTGGTAGTGGCATAGGTTAGTTGTCACAACGAGCGACAAAAAGGTTGGAGCACACTAAATCTCGAACCTCTGGGGAATCACCTGTTTTTTTTAAAAGAACAGAGGAGAGTGCTGGCAAATAGAGAATGTGACAGATCTTGTAGTAAATCAAGAACCAACATTGATTTGGCTTTTCAGAGATGGCTAGAACTGAAGGATCTGAAATGTTGTAAAAGCGACATGGAGATGGTGCTTTTTATTATTCAACAGGTGAGTAAGAGATTTTATTGAACAGATAAATTGACATATGTCAACCCATTCTCACTCCCAAGGCGTCAAAATCCGAAGCATGGTCAAATGCTTCCACGTCACAATTAAGACGCTAAAGGCACCTCTAGGTGTCACTATATCGACGCGCTGAGTGCTCCATTAATTTCAATGAGAAACTTTTGGCGTCATACACAGACGCGTTGGGCATGGGAACGTTATCGTCATTATGATCATATATTGGGTTATGATTTTGCCATTATGAAATATTGGAGTGTGATTCTCAATTTAATCAGCCAGCATAATTTTATTTACACTATCTAGAATTTTTACATGTAACCCAACCCCATTCCACAGATATACAGTCAGATAGATACGACTGCAAGCACAATTTATTAAAAAAGTACACATATTCCAAAGGGCCAAACGAATGATTGGTGTGAAAAAAATCCCCAAAAGCGATCAGCGTCTCCATCCGCAGAAGATCATGAACACATTCAATTTCAAATATTGCCGCCTGTTAGGTCATTTTTCATAGTGAAATTGCATTGGCTCTCGTATGTCTCGTGACCAATTGCATCATTAAGTCAGCTTTGATTGTAAAATGTCATTGGCTCTCGTATGTCTCGTGACCAATTGCATCATTAAGTCAGCTTTGATTGTAAAATGTCATTGGCTCTCGTATGTCTCGTGACCAATTGCATCATTAAGTCAGCTTTGATTGTAAAATGTCATTGGCTCTCGTATGTCTCGTGACCAATTGCATCATTAAGTCAGCTTTGATTGTAAAATGTCATTGGCTCTCGTGTGTCTTGTGACCAATCGCGTCATGCTAAAGAGTCATGTGTATTATTTGAATGAGATATGAATGAACGCGTTCACGGAGCGGCGGGATCATTATTTCAACGATTAAAACATTAAGATCAACTCTGTTCTTTACATGAAGACATCGTGTGACTTCAGAAGCAGGGACGTGCACAGGGGGGTTGCTCATATGCCCATATGCCCTTCTCGACTTCTTAAAAAATCGTACAATGGATGCAGAATTTCACATAGGCCTAGATAAAAAATTTAAAAAAAATCGCAAAGCCTCATTCACTTCCATATTCGGGCACCTGTCCGAATGTGAAAGTCAGTAGGAGGGAAGGGCAAACTCTGTTTACGTGGCTGCAGTGCTGCACGCGACCGGCATCTGAGCTGAGCCTGCATGAGCGACACTAGAAGGAGATTGTCGCGGTTGTCGGGTGAGACGACTTAACGCTGTCGGAAAGGTATAACAAACGGACTTAAAAATTTAAATCCAGGATGAGTTTGCCACGTTTAGCCTAAATAATCAGACAGATAGCTTTCAGACAAGCAGCCTAGGCTACAATTTTTTTGGTAGGCATTAGGCAAACTAAGCTACATGTCTGCTGATGGTTAGTTTCTCACATTTCGTTTTAGCAAGAAGAATGAATGATGGAAGTAATGCATCACATTAATTATTTTATTAAAAATGGTTAAATGCCTAAATCCTATCACTATTTTGGGTATTGTTTGAAGCCAAGATGCCCACTGAAAAGAGGTGGATTCAGGAGAGGGAGAGACGATTCAGGGAGGTAGCTAAGAGCAGCACATCACTGCAGGTTTGGCTTAGGGGAGTGCCCTTTTTTTTAGGTCAGAGCAACTGCCCCTCAAAATTCCTGTGCACATCCCTGTTCAGAAGACTTGGAATGCAACATGAGTTAATACCTTTATACTGTTTTTGGTCAGTTTTTGCAATAAATACCTGTGACTGTACTTGTATTTGCCTGTTAGGTTTAGGGTAGGAGTGGGGTTAGCTGCTCCAAAATAAAAAATCAAAGTCTGCTTTTACAAATGCAAAGAATAAAATGCGTCTTGATCTGACTCATTGGGTAAACAGCTGAAATTAATGGAGCACTCAGCGCGTCGATATAGTGACGCCTAGGGGTGACTTTAGCGTCTTCGTTGTGACGTGAAGGCACTTGACCATGCTTCAGATTTTGACGCCTTGGGAGTGAGAATGGTTTACCTATAGGAATATGACGCACTGTCTGCGCTGTGGTGGGGCATTCGAGGGCCGTGCCCCCCCTAGCGGTCATTGATGCCCCTCCTACCACGGGCCAATATGCCTTTTAGTTATTCTTTTAATATTAAATGTACAAACTGTAACTTAAATGAAATAAAATTAAATGAACAGGGAAAACGCATATTTTTTGTTGTTTTTTGTTGTTCATGACCTATTACTAGGCTTGGCACCATCATTGGTCATTTCTTATTGGTCGTGGAGTAGACTTGTTACATTTGATTTGCAGCACGCTGCACGCAGAATCCATTTCAAGTTATTGTTTGAATCGAAAAGAACAGTTTGTCCGTCTGTATCATAGACAATTAGCGCTAACTGTTAGCCTAATTATCAAGAAAAAATGGCTTTACGAAAATGGTTTAGACCTCTTCAGCCTCTTCCATCAGCAGACTCTGACACTCCGGCCACTACCACCACCAGTACCACGGTCTCTGAGAGCCGAGCTGGTCCTTCTGCGAATGCTAGCTCCGGACAACCGCCAACAGACTTAAATAGTGCAGCCATAGAGGACACAGTACTTAAACGGTTCAGCAGCAACACTCGTCGCCTGCAACTCTTCTGAGGGTAAGTCTTTTGTTCATTTCACTTATTGAAGCCAGCCCTGACTTTCATGATAAAGCCTACTAAGTCTATCTGCATTTGTGTTTTATACTTGGCTGCCTGTAAGATATATGGGCTTATGTCATTTCTGCCTGGTGCATGGCTGGTCCAATAGGCTACTTGCTGCCCGAATGCGTGCCTCAGTTATGTCAGCGGTCCTGTCCTGTTACTTACATGTTGTCTAGGGGTGTTTTTGATGATGGTGGAGGCTGGTGTTGTCTGATGTTTATAACCAGTGGTAGGCCTACTTAATGGTTTTCTGGAAGTGCATAAACTGTTGAGAGGTGGAGGAACTGTTTCTGACATGTCAGAGATGGGTAAACTGCATTTATTTGTGTTTAGCCTCCACGACAGCCCTCCGCTGTGTGTGACTGAGCTGGATCTCGAATAGAGAGAGGGCATAACTTTATCGTTATTTGCACTTGACCCACTTACGGCGTGCTCGCCTCCCGACTCTCCCGTCACCCCCCACCCAAATTTTCTTGGGCAGGACTGGAGTGGGCTCGTGGGCTGGAGCGGGCTCGTGGCCTGGAGCCTAGACTTGGCCTGGAGCTTGGCTGTGGGTGGAAGAGGTGGTCACTGGACTGAACAGATGACTCCGGCTGGGTTGTGGTGGGTACTGTGGGGTTGTGGGGCCCCTCTTCCACAGTCCCCACCATAAAAGAAGACCCAGCCAGCAGAAGAGCAAAGTCAATATATTCTGCTAGAGTCCCCGGGGAGTTGCTTTCAAGTAGCCTAAAAAGTCATTGAGTCCATTAAGAAACATCCCCTTAAGGGCAGCATCATTAAAATCCACCACGTAGCAGAGACCACAAAACTCCTGTACATAATCCTCAATGGATCGAGTCCCCTGGCGTAGACAAAGCAGGGCAACTGCTGGGTTCATGGTTGACGGTCTGTTATTCTGTAACGATTGATCCACTGGAGGCAAGTGTTTCGAACCCATGTGCAGTTTATTTTATCCAACTTAAATCTTAACATAAATCAAAACAGAGACTTGCCTAAACAGACTTAGCCTTGACAAAGACTCACCAACAAGCAGGTTACACATTCAATAACAGACAAAGACACATGGCAAACATGCGGGCTTAAATACACAGAGACTAATGACAAGACAAGTGACACCTGTGAACAGTGATTAAACAATGAACCAATGACAGAACACTACAAGATCACATGAGGGCATGGGAATCACATGACAAGACCAGGAAACCTGACAGAACATGACAAACTTAGAAACATGACAGTAAACATGATAAACTGAAAACATGAAACATGAAACATGAACATGAACCAACACCAAAACACCCGTGACAATATGCTAATAGTCAATCAATCATCTTTGACGATAGTGGTCCTGACAGAAACAATGTTCTTCTGCAAAATGCATGCAGTTGCATAGTGTAGTTTTATTTCAGAGCTCTAAATGTTCTTCTAATAAACCAGCTACAAACAACTTGTCTCATTAGTTCAATTATGTTTTCCCACAGCAAAAAGGCTCAAAAACAACCCTCAACACCCAGGCAGTCTAGTCACTTTGTTATGGCCAGTCTGAAGCAGACAATTAAAGTGACCATTGGCAAAATATATGTTAAGCTCAAGTAATAGTTTGAGCTGGAGGGATCACGCAGGGTTTGGAGTTCAAGATGTTTTTATGAGCCACGACTGAAAGCCAGAGAGCAGAAGAGTAAAATGAACAGATGAGATAAAGTTTTTGTTGGGTGCTTTATTGATCTGTGGACTGTGGAAAATCCGTTTCCAAACACAGTAAGTGTCTCATTACAAACAGAAACTCATTAAGGTTGCGGGGGACTACGGCACGGCTTTTGTTTCAGGGCAGGCGACAATTAGCTCTCTCCCTTTGAAAACGTACTAATGAACAGCAAGCCCTAAGAGCACACACACAGTCTCTCTCAGACACAATCACTTTAAATCAAACCCAGGCCTCATCTCCTCTCTCCCAGGCCAATTTACTAAGCATATATTAGTATTTACTGTTCAATTCCACTGAATTAAACAGCTAGAGCAAGACTTGACAACGAGAAGGGGTTAGCTAGGCCCACATTTTCCCCACAATTTAATTAATCACAGGAAGAAGGATTGTGTTTCTCAGAGCCTCTTGTAGTCTCCAAGAAAACAGAATATTAATCAGCCTCAGCCCATCGCGTGCTGCTTTCATCCCTATTCAGAAGGCAATAGTCGAGGAAGCGCTTTAATCCCTGTCCGATAGCGATACGAATCAGAGCTTTAATGCATTAGCGCAGTCCCTACGGTCACAGGGACAGATGGCTGGCCCGTCTTTATTTTTCTTTGCTAAAGATTGCGACATGTTGTAATTTTTACAATACAATTAGGCACTAATGAACCAGGATGAAAAGGTGCTCTGTGAAAACTTTGTCGGTATTAATTATCCTCCGTGTCTGTTCAAACATATTTCAAAATACGCCTCCTCTCTTTAAAAATATGTCATTAGGAGTGTGGTTCTTTGATATACAAAAAAGGCATTTACCCGTCATCGTGATACAAGAGCGCAATGAATGATCACAGCAGGGGTTTTCCCTCTTGGGAATGTCAGTCTGCAATAATCTGAGCTGTGAGAACAGGAAAACTGAATCTATGTCAGCTACTGCTGAAGTTAATATATATATAATAATATTGTTAAAATATACAGTCCAGAAATAATGTGTGTGTGGTCCTGGTATTCCCTACGTTATGAGGACCAAATGTCCATACCAAAAAAGTATAGTGATACCAGTACATTTTTGGCTTGTGTGGACATTTTTTTGGTCCTCATGAGGAAACAAGCATACAAATCATAAAGAATTCTCTTTTTTGAAAATCTAAACTAGCAGAAAATGTTGTGATGGGTAGGTTTAGGGGTAGGCTAAGTGTAGAATATACACTACCAGTCAGATTGTTTTGGAAAGAAGTCTCTTCTGCTCACCAAAGGCTGCATGTATTATTATTAAATATTATTAAAATGTAAAACTGTTTTCTATTTTAATAAAATGTACTTTATTCCTGTGACGCAAATCTGAAATTTAAGCATCATTACTCCAGTCTTTAGAGTCACATGATCCTTCAGAAATCATTCTAATATGCCGATTTGCTGCTCAAGAAACGTTTATGATGATCAATGTTGAAAACAGTTGTGTACAATTTTTTTCAGGATTATTTAATGATTAGAAAGTTCAAAAGAACAGCATTTATCTGAAATGTAAAGATTTTAACATTATAAATGTCTATACTGTCACTTGATCAATTTAATGCATCCTTGCTGAATAAATGTCTTAATTCCTAAATAAATGCCCCCCCAAAAAAATATTACGACCACATTTTTTGAACGGTAGTACAATGTTACAAAAGCTTTCCATTTCAGATCAATTCTGTTCTTTTGAACTTTCTATTCATCAAGGAATCCTAAAATAAAAGGTTTTACACAACTGTTTTCAACATTGATAATAATCATCATATTTGTATGATTTCTGAAGGATCATGTGACTCTAAAGACTGAAGTAATGATGCTCAAAATTCAGCTTTGCATCACAGGAATAAATTACATTTTAAAATATATTCAAATAGAAAACAGTCATTTTACATTTTAATAATATTTCACAATATTACAGCATTTTTTGTATTTTTAAAAACATAAATGCAGCCTTGGTGAGCAGAAGAGACTTCTTTCAAAAACAATCAAAATAGTACAGTTTCCAAACTTTTGACTGGTAGTGTACGGTTTTTACAATATAAAAACCATTACGCCAATGAAATAAAACATGGAAACCCAGTGTGTGTGTGTGTGTGAGTGTGTGTGGTCCTGGTAAACCCTATGTTATGGGGACAAAATGTCCCCACAAGCATTAGTCTGGTATCAACAAAGGCACAGGGAAGAGACAGATAAAACATTAAAGGTGGGGTAAGCGATATTTGCTGAACATTGTTAATATTTGAAATCAACCCAAACAAACACACCCCTCTCTTTATTGCTTCGCCTCCAAAGCTCACCCTCCAATCCGGTCTTGAACCCAGATTGCTGGCTACCCAGGTCGCACTAACAAGGATGCTAAATAGTAAATGCCACATTCTCTAGCGGTCATCAGCCTACACAACTCTCACTAACTGACGTCCATTACACACGCAATGCAAGAGTGGATGTCTATTTATCGTAACAGAAGCACGAAAAAAATTAACATACAGTACACAAGAGTAAACACAAGCAAGAGTTGGTTGTTGGTTGCCAACAGCACAGCAGCTCCAGACAAACAAAGACACCCAAAACCAGTGTTACTCACATATGGAGCAGAAACAACGCAACCTCCGCGTCTGTTTTTAGGCCTTCCCACTTAGCTCACTCCAGCACTGGAAAGTATTTACGCGGGTCCTAAAGCTCTTTCCTGATCAAAACCCTTTTCCAGTGATATTCTTATGAGCTTTTCTATTTTGTAATGTCTCTCATACATCTCTTTCTACAGTCTTTCTTCAGATCTCCCTCTTACTTGACTTCTTAAATGTTGAATTTAGCTGGTAGTCTGACAAAATAACTGTTTTCTACCTCAGGGAAATTCAGCCTCTGTTCATGACCACTCCTCAAGCCCCTGTTGGCCCATTGGACTAAGGTATTCGGTGGGCCAAAAAACCCTGCCCCTAGGCCCAGAGGAAGTGACAGGAAATGCGACTGGTCCTGGCATGCACTAGCACACTCGCTTTTGGCCCGACGGTGGAAACGAAGCTTTTTGTGTGTGTGTGTGTGTGTGTGTGTGTGTGTGTGTGTGTGTGTGTGTGTGTGTGTGTGTGTGTGTGTGTGTGTGTGTGTGTGTGTGTGTGTGTGTGTGTGTGTGTGTGTGTGTGTGTGTGTGTGTGTGTGTGTGTGTGTGTGTGTGTGTGTGTGTGTGTGTGTGTGTGTGTGTGTGTGTGTGTGTGTGTGTAGCTACATACATTATCTAAAATGCCTAATCTTTGTTAAAAAAAAAAGACAGCTTTAACATATTACAGTCAATAAACATCTACCTTTCAGTGTGCTCTGAATTTAAGAGCATAGTAATTCACTTCACATCCTCATTATTGGATAATGTAATAATGTTTAAATTAGGCAATCAGTCCTTTTGTAAAAAAACAAAAAAAAGTTTTAATTTCCTTATTAAATAAAATTGGGTCAGGTTGTTGGCAGTCCTACATTATCTCATTTTTTATTCTTGTATTCTTCATTATCTGTCTTTTAAAAGCTCCTCTTGGAAGGTAATATTCCATTTTTATTCAAACAATGGCTAATTTGTTATTATACCCGAAAGTGATTTCCACAATTGATCCTGCTTTTAAGAGTCACCTCAATCATTAAAGGTTACCTAATTACTTTAAATCATTCTTTAAAAATCATTTACATGTAGAAAATATCCTGAAATATACTAAAGTAAGAATTCTCTAAAACACAAGGTCATTGTACCGCTCAGATCCACAGAAGACGAAAATGATTATAAAATAACATTAGATTTATTACAAACTCAGAATAACAATCCAACATGCGAGACAGTGTGCTAATCACAAATAACAACCGATAATGAACCGAACAAAGGGAGGAACGGAGAAAAAAGAAAATGGACTGTCCAAATTGGAACAATTCACTAATTGTTGACCTCTGCATTTTTATTTATTTACTTATCTTTCAAGAGAGATCAACAAAAGTACTGGGCTTCACTAAACTCCGCAGGTATGGTGCACAAATTCATGGCGCGATTACAGTAAACGGTAGTAATGGAAATCTCCACGACCGATTAAATCCTCTCCAGATGAAAGACTCCAAGCTAAACTTATTGGAGTGATCTTATTTTGATTTGGGAGGACCACGAGAGCACAGAGATATCCATCAACATGAGGAGCCGGTAGTCAAACAGTGATATCAGAGACTTGTCCCTTTGCAGGTGTGTTTATGCAATAATCACAGCGGCTGTCTGTACGGGAGAGCACCGCAAACACAGCGAATATAGCCTGTAGGAGAGAAAAATCCAATCAAAAATCAATTGCGAGATTAAATGTGTCTCCTATCATTTCAAAAGAGATCAACATCATAAAATGTCAAATTTGCAACAAGTCCAATTTCAAATGAACTCATCAAATTCATCCAAAAAAAGGACCATCTCTGCATCTGAAATCGAATACTTCCGTAGGGGAGAGCGGGGCACAACCAAACGCTTTATGACTTTCTACGTTTTTATTACACGGCTCTGTGGAATACTTGATTCTGATTGGTCAATCGCGCATTCCAGCGGTATGTTATTCCCAGATAACAACCGCTAAAGTGAATAACACACCGCTCATCTGGGTACTACTTATATGCTTAACGCAAGGGTCTCCAAACTTGGTCCTGGAGGGCCACTGTCCTGTAGAGTTTAGCTCCAACCCCAATCAAACACACCTGAACCAGCTAATCAGTGTCCAACTAGGCCCTTGTAAGACACTGATTAGTTGGTTCAGGTGTGTTTGAGTGGGGTTGGAGCTAAACTCTGCAGGACAGTGGCCCTCCAGGATCGAGTTTGGAGATCCCTGGCTTAACGTGTCACTCCGCTGTCGTTGACTGTCTGGCGCCATCTTGTGACTGAAAACACTTAACCACCACGGATTACAATGGAAGACTTCAAGGGTTAGTTCACCCAAAAATGAAAATTAGCCCATGATTTACTCACCCTCAAGTCATCCTAGGTGTATATGACATTCTTCTTTCAGATGAATAAAATCGGAGTTATATTAAATACAAGTCCTGGCTTATAATGGCAGTGATTGTTGTTCTGTTTTTGAAGTCCATAAAAATGCATCTGTTCATAAAATAACGTGCTCCACACGGCTCCGGGGTGTTAATAAAGGCCATCTGAAGCGAATCGATGGGTTTGTGTAGAAAAATATCCATATTTAAAACTTTATAAAGTAAAGTTTTGGCCGATCGCCTTCCGTATTCAATTTATGGGAAAAGTGTTGAAAGTGCCTCTGCAGTTTGAATTGCGAGAGGCACTTTCAACACTTTTTCCACGGAAGGCAATTGGCCAGATGCCAGCCAAATTTAGCCCCGCCCACAATATTTGACTTGAGCAACCAGAGCTGTTTGGACCAATCAAATTGTCAGGGCGGGCTTTATACGTTGATGGACAGATGATCAACAGTAACGTAATCATCCACGTCACCAAAGAGTGCTTGGGTTGAATTTGTTTACTAAATGGAGAACTTGTTTGTATATGCATTCACCGTTACTATTTCTATCAAAAATGGTGATTGTGTTGGTAAGTACTCCGTGTTTCCTTAAATAATTTTTACAACACCGGCAAAGATCGTTTACACTCATCTTCTTCCAGTGTGCGTGCAGTTGAGTTCTGTTGACAACTATGCGTTGCTCAACATACGTCACTTACTCTATTGCTCTGATTGGTTGTAGGTCTATGGTTTGGTTGAAACACGCCTCATAATCACAGCCCAATGGAGCAGTATCAGACTCATATTCTGACTAGAATCTGAGTTTGATGACATCAGGCTAATAGTAAGCGAAAAACAGTAAGCGAAAAGTCCCTGGGTGACCTACTATTTCTGTCGAGATTCTGAAGTGTGCATTCAATGGACACTTTACTATCCCATGAGGCCACGGGAGAGGATTTATGAATGACAGTGAAGCGACGCAACTGACACTGGTAGGTCACATGACAGTAACAACATGGAGGATGTAGTATGTCTGAATTTCACGCTACACACATTCATACTATATAGAACATACTTTTTTAAAGGTCGCAAAGTAAGTTTAAATGTAGTCTCACCACAGACCGTTGGCTGAACATCTAATGCATATGGCACACTTAACTGGAAACATTCCAGGATTTTCGCAGTCGACATCTTGAATTCTACAGGATGTCTGGGAGACGTGTGTGTCACGTTCTTTAACGCTCCATCTGGAAACAGAGCCGTCGTGATGAAGTTCACAGCTCTAGTAAACTTGCACAACATTCTTGAATTAATCATTTATTAGATGCACACCGGTCTGTTACTGTAGGAACAGCGACTTCACACCCCTAAACATGATGCGGAACAAAACAAATTGCGATTGGTTGCATTACATGTCAGTCCTCTTGGGCGGTCCTTAACCAATGAAAGTCCAGAGTCCAGACCTTCCGCCATCACTCTGAAGGTCTGGCTACGCGAGACTAATTCAAATTCAAATGTACCTACTGAGACAGTGTGCGATTTCGGATTCAGCGTATATGTTTAGTGCTGTGTTTATTTGATAGAACTACACTCTGCCTGAAAAAGAATTACACATTTATATCCTTAATCAGCTAAAGAATGAAGCAAAAACGAACAAGTAAAAAAAAAAGTTCTTATTCCTATATAATCCAACACTGGCTTTGTCTCTGTCTGTTAAAAGAAACTGTGTGGTAAACCCTGAGGCGCAAACCAAACAACACTGGCATTAAAACACTTGTCTTATCCTCTGACAGCCTCTCTTTTTTTCATTTAGACCATTGCTATGGCATACATTTGTTTTTTTTTGTATGAATGCGGTTGGCTTACGATTTGTCATTTTAAATGGCTTGTTTCATTTTGTTTCTGTATTTGAAAGTCTAAAGGATCTTTAAGGAAGACAGAATGCTGAACAGAGACACACAGCTGATCAAACTCTTCACAAGACATCACACAAAACAGCCTGAATCAAAGTTAAACACTGTTGTGTGATGTCAAAACCGCACACATGATGAAGTAATTAATGAGAAAAAAAATGTAAACATGCAGAAAGTTGTGTGTGATGGGTAGGTTTAGTGGTAGAGTGCAGGGGGATATAATACACAGTTTGTACAGTATAAAAACCATTACGCCTATGGAATGTCATCATAATAATAGGTAGACCAACGTGTGTGTGTGTGTGGGGGGGGGGGGGTGGGAGACATTTTTACTTGTACAACTATCTTTGTGAAAACCAGTTTATGACTATCGGAGTGATTTTGGCTGGTCCTCACTTTCTGAGACCCCTTTAAAAGGCTTATTTGAGGGTCAAGAGTTTAGGGATAAGGTTATAATTAGGTTAAGGGTAGGTTTTGTCACGCTCAATGAAGGAGGATTCAGTAGCGAATGTGAAAACAACAGAATTTGTTGAGAGCACAATAAGGCCCCGTCCACACGAAGCCAGAGCAATAGCCAGTATCCAATCTTTTTTTCTCCTTGTTTAAAAAAATATCTGCTTATACACGAGAGCATGAAAACGGCTCCGAACGACATAGTATACATGCCAGGCCAGTATGTGGCGCTGTAATTCTGCCACAGAAATACACTAAAAACGGGGAAAAAGAGTTGTGGCTAGAAGGGGTACAGCAACAGTCGGAGGTGAGGCAAAATCTCACCATAAAATAAATAAATGTGCTACTTACCAGATTGTATTTTATTAACGCCTATACCTACCCTAACCCTAAACATACCCTTACAATAATGCATATACAGTAATTAAACAATGCAATATTGATGTGCGCATGCCCAGTGCCCGTAGTTGTATCTCTTCTAGTCTTTCCCACGCAGGACGTGGAGTGATGACATCACCATTTCACAAAATATACGGATTGGCTGTACACACGGAAATGCAAGGGTGTCGTTTTCAGATTTTTCCACTCTGGGACCCGGTTTCAAAAAAATATCGGTTTCATGCTCCCAAAGCAGCGGATCCGCGTGGACGAAACGCTGATACGGTACAAAATTTTAACATATAAAGCTAAACGTGTCTCCGTGTGGACGGGGCCCAAATTATGTTTTATTAACAAGGTTCGGGAATAGCACGTTCAGATAATTGACACAAGTGGAGAGCACTCAGCTAATCAACAATAAGAGGTGTATATGCAGCAGTCTTACCACAGTTCATCAGCAACCCTCCAGCACCCGTTCTCCACACTTTTAGCTCTAACCACTTACATACACGGGTGCTCTGGGTTCAGGCCAAATTCTGAGCTCGAAGCCCTCCCCCCAGACAGCATGCTAAATACATATTTAAATTTACTCTCCATAAATTATATGCAAGTGTGAACTCGTGAAAGAGTAGTAGCAGTGGATCAGATGAATGGAGGTGCCCGGGAAATCACACTTGGCAGCGCAGGGACGCAAATGGGAAACCCAGTCTTCCGTGAGACACAGGGAAAAACTCAACCAGGAAGACAGACACAGAGACACAGAGACACAGAGACAGCCACGACCAGGACATGAACACCGGGGAACTCCAAACGATCTGACAAACACAAGGCGGATGGCAAGATATTAAAAAGGAGAGCTGATCAGCCGCAGCTAGCGCTAATGATCTGATCAGTGGCAACCACGCCCACACACACACACACACACACACACAGCACACACGGAGAGAGAATGAGTCAGTGAATTCATGAACCGTGACAGGTTTAGGGTAAGGGTTTGGATTAGGCACTTATTTGTAATCAAGTGTGCTACACAAGTCCTGAAAAGTGAAGCCAAATCATCTCGATCGCCCCCAGGTGGCTGGTCCCATTATAGGCCATAAACCCTGCCCTCTCCGTGTATAGAGAGTGAAGGTGCGTCGTCCATCTTTTTTTACAGTTTATGGTTGTAATGGGTGGGGTTAGGTTAAGGAGCTAGAGACTGCATTGTGTGTGTGCGTGTGTGCGTGTGTGTGTACATTATCTAAAGTGCTTATTGTTTGGCCAAAAAGGACAGCTTTAACAAGAAAAAAAAAAACATTTAAAATATTGGATGGTCAATTCCACAAATGGTTATACAAAGACACAGAAGAAATGTGTGTAAGCTTTGTGATCAGAATTACTATCCAAAATGAATGCATAAGCAAAAATGAGTTCATGAAGCGAAATGTACAATTCTGCGTATAAATATCTAGTTTGTAGTACAGTACTAAAGTTAACTAAAAAAATATCTGAATATCTTTCAAACAACCTGAAAACTTTGGCAATTCAAAGAACCTGACAAGTTCTCCCTCAGAGGTACGCATATCAACCTTGTAAATTCCCACCTAGTAAACCTTGTAGCTAAATATGATCTGAATATTGTTTCCTGCAGGACTGATAAAACCTGTGCATCCCGAGCTTAAAGGTGCATTAAATGATTTCTGACAAACGCTGTTGAAAGTGGATCAGACCGAGCACAAAACACACTTGTAGCCAATCAGCAGTAGGGGGCGTGTCCACTGATGACGGGGGAAGAGAGATGGAGTGAGAAGAAAGACTTTAGAAAGAGAGATGGCTGAGAGACATTACAAAAGAGAAAAGCTCAGTGGAATATCACTGGACAAAGAAGGGTTATGATCAGACAAGAGCTTTAGGACCCACGTTAATATTAGAAAAGCTTTCCAGCGCTGGAGTGACCTCAGCAAGGCCTGGAAACGGATGCAGAGGTTGTGTTGTTTCTGCTCCATACTTGAGTAACTTGGTTTGATTTGGCTGTTTCACACAACCAAGATAAGCTCTTGTCGTAATGTCTATAGTTACAGGACAGTTTTGAGTGTCATTGTTTGTCTAGAGCTGCTGTGCTGCTGGCGGCTAACAACCAACATCTTTTTTTTTTTTTGGTTTCCTGTGCTAGCTGAAAGCTTAATGGTGAGCTGCACAGCAAAACCACCTACAGTATTTGAAGTGCCCTTGACACATGCATTTTGATATGTAGAGTAACCAGTTTGCATAAACGCCTTCAGGTTCACAGGTTTTGATCGTTTAGCAGTGCATTTTGTGCGATGAAAGGCCTCTTTCAGCTTTAGGGTGCAAGAATCTCAAGTTAAAGTTGAGTCATTGCATTTGAACAAGGTTGGTGAATGCACATTATACAAATTTTCACTTGATATACACTGCCAACCTGATGGCTTTGTGTGATATTCTGTATCCACTTGACATCTCTCATTTGGCATTAGTACTTGTGGGCTTTCAAGGCTGTCAAGACTAGCTTTTGGAGAGCCCACATCCCTGTGCTGTCATGGTAACTGTCTTCCATGCCAGGTGAGTAATGAATATTTACATTTTGATAGATGGTTATCCATCATCTTATCCCTCTGAGACACACTCAGTCTCTCAGAGCTTTGAAAAACTTATGTCCTCAGAGATTACCAAAGATAGTGCACATTAAATTTAAGTAAAGCAAAGTGCATAAGGTTGAACTGCTTAAAGGATTAATTCACTTCATGAACATTTCCTGATACCCCCATGCCATTCAAGATGTTCATATCTTTCTTTCTTCAGTGGAAAAGAAATAAAGTTTTTTGAGGAAAACATTCCAGGAATTTTCTCCGTATAATGGACTTCAATGGCAACCAAAATGTTGAAGGTCCAAATCGATGCAGTTTCAAAGGGCTTCAGAGGTTCTGCAAGATTCCAGACGAGGAATAGGGTCTTATCTACCGAAAAAATCTGTCATTTTAAATTTTTTCGATTGCTCATCTTGTGCTGCTCTGCGGCACACCACGTATTGCGCAATCACGTCGGAAAGTTCACGCTAGAAGTAGGCAGAAGTTCCGCCCCCGGGTTTACAAAGCGCTCGTGCGAAGACTAATACAAATGCCCTTTAGCAAAAAAAGGTTAAACAACGATGTCGGACGATTTTTGAAGTAGGAGATGGAGTTTGTTTTGTAAAAGGCATTTGTATTAGTCTTCGCACATTCGCTTGGGGTGGTACAAGATGGGCATTTTAGGTTAAAAAGTATATCAATGTTTATTTTTTCTTGAAAATGACCGAGGTTCGAATCTGCCTTTTGTCGAACTCACTCTACTCCCTTTTCCCATCACATATCAGATTGGAAAGGCATTTATTTTCAATAAAAATGAAGAAATTATTAGAAAAGTGGAAATAAATCATCTTACATGTTTAATAATAAGTGTTTATTGGTTAGGGGTAAACAGACATGTGCTGAATTAGAGACGATAAAAGTGAGTGGGTCCAATATCATTGATCCTAAAAAGTGGGTGGGAATTTTCCACGTACAATGGTTTCGACGGCCATGTTTGAAACTGCATTGATTTGGACCTTCAGCATTTTGGTTGCCATTGAGTTCAATAGTGTGGAGAAAAATCCTGGAATGTTTTCCTCAAAAACGTAATTTCTTCTCGACTGAAGAAAGAAAGACATAAACATCTTGGATGAGATGGGGTTGAGTAAATTATCAGGAAATTTTCATTTTAAAGTGAACTAATCCTTTAAATGTATCAATAATAAAACATAATATTCCTATATAACGCAGGGTTAGTTGTAATACACCAAGTTTTGTCATTCTGTCATGTGTGGAAAGTTTTAAACCATATGTGTATTTACTAGTTGCCTTCAACACTATATCAAGAAAAAATTGCGCCAAAACTTACAAATCTTTGGAAGATATCACTGAACATTTATTTAACCATAGCAAAAGTACATTTCTTAAGTTGTGTTCATTTAAAATGAGACAAATCTGGCATTATTTTAATCGTATATCTGTTCTTTAATGTTGATCTAACAGCAGAAAAGACGTGTCGGGGTTTAAATCACCGGTTGTGCAGGTGGGGTGTGTTTACATTAACATTTATGCATTTGGCAGACGCTTTTATCCAAAGCGACTAACATTGCATTCAAGGTACACATTTTACATTTTGTCAGTTCTTGCTTTCCCTGGGAATCGAACCCATGACCTTGGCTTTGCTAGCGCCATGCTCTGCTGTTTGAGCTAAAGGAAAGCTTGTGTGTGTTGTAACACTGCGTTACATTGAGCCCCTATTAGAACTGTGCTGATATTCTATACTTTTATGAATTCTTTTGAGAAACCATGAGAAAAAGGTGAATAATGACTGAGAGTCAATGTTCAGAAATTATTTTAAAACTATTTTTTTAACTGTATGCTGTTTTGCAGTGTGTTTGTTGTCAAACTCAAAAAAATATATATATTTTTAATAATTAAAAAATGCCATTATTTTATTTTTAAAAAGTTCATAATTTCGTCGTTACAATGTGGGCACTTTGTATAATCAAAAAATATCCAAGACAAACTAACATATTGTGTCAATAAAATACAATTTGCACATGTTACAACCCACATATGGGGCATGTTGTCACATTTCACTTCCATTCTTTCAGGGTAAATCAAGAAAAAAGTATGCACTGTATTAATGAAACAAAACCACATAATTGTACTAGACATGTGTGAAATGAATGTGGGGGAAAATAAATACTGGATTTACACAAACTTAGAAAGTCAAAAAGCGTTAGGTTGTGCCCCGCTCTCCCCTACTGTAGGCTATTTTAAAATGTAATTTATTTGTGTGATGGCAAAGCTGAATTTTCATCATCATTACTCCAGTCGTCGGTGTCACATGATCCTGCAGAAATCCTAATTGGAATATGCTGTTTTGGTTTCACTGCAGCCTCCCAATAAAAACAACCCAGCAGCACATAGTGCCATTTCAAACACACCTCATTATATTAAACACATCAGACAACTACTGGAGGTTACTTTAAAATGATCTCCGTGTTCTCCCTGAGACCAGCTAAAGTGTCTCCAGGTGAGAGTCACTGTAGATTGGATCAAGATCACAGAGACAGTGTCGAGAAATGCTGTGGGACCGAGCGGCAAAGAGTCTTATTATTTCTTTCTCACCTCTAATTTACTCCCGTACATTCAGAGTCTTGTCTCTTTAAGTACCTGTGTAATGGAGAACGGTTATGTTGATGCATGTTGAAGAAAGACACAGACTCACTCAGGAAAGGCGTGAAATTAGTACAATTTCTCAGAGGGGCAGGGGACTGAGCCGCGTAAATTGTTCAGTTTCCAATGGACAGAAACCAATTTCCAACATTCCATGCAACACGAGGCCTACAGAGACCATACTAGGGCATTTTTCAGAGCCGAGTGCTGGCAGATTACATCTGGAGAGCTCGCAGTCAGCATGGAGACAAAGCAAGATGTGAAGATTGGTTATCGCTATGACCGTTTTATGTTTCATGTCAATGGCAGATTACAGTCATTACAGTAACGCTCTAAATCCAAGACAATCTGCTTTGGAATGAAAACAAAAAAATTGCAGCGCACAGTTATGTCCATTTTTGGTCTCGTCACCTGCTGAAATATATCACGAGGAACCAAAAGAGTACTGTACTATGAAAGTTTGATGTTTCAGGAAAAAAAGAAAACAAAAGGTAACACTTTATTTTACAGTGTCCTTGTTACACGTTACATTACTGTATTAATAACTAAATAAATAAATGATAAATTATGCATAATTTTGCCCCCCCCCCCCCCCCCCCCCCTCAATGAAACAATGCTAGGGGAAACACTGAGTATGAATATGTTAGCCTTACTGTTATCTACAAGCTAGTGTGCTCAAAACATCCACATACTGCCATTGCACTGCACTTTACGTTCCTATTGTTACTGCGTAACAACCTGTAATAAACCTGTTTGCACATCATACTCCTGTTTACATTATACTCTTTATAGGTATATATATATATATATATATATATATATATATATATATATATATATATATATATATATATATATATATATGTATATATATATATATTTTATGTTAACCACTTATTTTTAAGTCTACAGTTTATCTCACTTATCATATCCACTTATTTTATATTTTTATATTTTTATTTTTATCTTATTTCCTATTTTTATCTTTTACTTGATTTATTTATAATTCTACTTATGTTAATACTTTTTATTCTAACTTTATTCTATTTCTATTTTAATTTCCCCTTGTGTTTCTTGTAATTGTTATTTGCACTGTCCATGGAGCGGACCTGGGGTCCGTTCTTCGTACCTCGCTTAATACATCTGAGATGATTTGACAGATCCCAGATCTTTTAATCATGATAACTGATGTCTGGCTAATTTGGTTCTTCAAACGAATTTGCGGATTGGATTTAAATATCTGGATTAAATTATCTAAAATCACTGCACGTTCTTGTTTTCCCTGAAGAGGGCAGATGCATCGATACTCGAAACCATGATCAGCAATGCAGCGATTGGCTGGCGTCAAGATAGCAACGTAATGACATCATTTAATTAAAAAAGCCACCTGGCAAAAAACGTGGTAAATTACACACACAAAAAAACACGAATATCTGGACCTTTATAAGGAAAAGGCTAAACCACCAAACCAACATAAAAGTTATAATAGATCAATGATAAATGTTTTTTTTTTTTTTTTTACATGATTACCAATTATTTATATTCACGATTTTATACATTATTTGTACACCCTTTACATTTTTATTTCAATGTTGTAATTCAATTTTTAATTCAATTTGAAGCAGATTTGTAACGTGACAGTATTAAAGTTTCTTAAGGGTCAAGATCAAATTCTCTGCATCTCCTGCGCTGCATCAAGCATCCCATAATATCCGTCATCACTTAAAGTAATGCACGGCTCAGATTAACTGTACAACATGTGAGCAAACTTCCAATAAAATTATAAAGTAGTTATTCCATCACAAATAAATCGCTCAATCAAGTGGCTGTGTCTATAGTATTATACACAACATTATAATATTATATACATTCTCATATACATATACAATTTAAAATGTGTATATTATTATTATTATTTTAAATTATTATTATTGCCCCTGGTTCAGTAATGAACTCTTGTAATAAAGTAGCAGTGGCTGGGACAGATTTTAAGTATCATCTCAAGATGCAATCTAATCCTGTTTACATGAAATAAGCCTGCTCGCCAGCAGGTTTAAGCTTACGGACCTGTTGCTATGACAGCAAGTCCAGGATGAGCGTCGAAGAACCAAACAATCCAAGATCATGCCAAATCGTCAACAATCAAATCCAGCTAACTGAGTTAGCGAGGTACGAAGAATGGGCCCCTGTTTACATTTCACTGCCAGTTGTATATTGTGTATATAACTGTGTATGTGACAAATAAAACTCTTGAATCTTGATCTTGAATCTTGAAAAACAATGTGCATTTAGAAGATATAAGCATTCAAAACTTCCCTCTCTTCCACTAATACGGATCAATGATTTTTATTTCAATTACTCTGCACTTCTAGCCTAGAAATCTAGATGCACCCTAGTGGCAGCAAATTTAATTTGCCGCCAGGGTAGTCTAGCAACTCTCCGTTGGTTTGCGAGCTGGAAAAACCAAACTCTGGTCAGGCCAATCACATCGTTTATAGAGTCGGTGGGCGGGCTTAACATAATGCCGACAGAGTCAACAAAGAAACTGCCGAACAGCGGTCTTTCGAAACGGCTTTCGGCCGCTACTCTGGAAGACTTGGAGTTAAGCTTTTCTTTGAGAAAAGAACAAAGAACTTCACCTTCTTCGTTGCTCTGGTTGGTTGTGGCGCTATCCTATTGCGTGCAGAGGCACTTTGAAAGACAACCGTTTATCCCGCCCCTCGGCAATGCCGAGTTCCCAGACCCAACATCTTGATGTGAGTCTGGCTTGTCAGGCTACTGCCCTTCAGCTTCTCATCAGATTTTCTGTCCAATGAAATGCTTTCTAGAATCTGAAGTGTCCCACCCCCTACATTGTAAATAGACGCTGAAGCTGCAGCCAAAAGCGGTCACTTGTTCACAGATTTACTATTTTCTACATGGTGAATGGCACATAGTGCGCTATATAGGGGATAGGGAACGATTCAGACAGTGTAAATATGCTTTCCAGCGAATGAAGTCTGGTTTCACTGGTTTAGTGTCATGCAAACCCCAGCGCGCACACAATCTGCTCCAGTCCAGAGACACGACAGCACAAAGCGGATCATATGAGGGAGTCGACGCAGACCAGAAAACTTATCGGACCCATTTAAATTCTACACAGAATGTTATATTTTAAAGCGATATGGAGGAGATTAGGAGGAGAAATGGTTAGAGGAGGAAACTGCAGCTTTACCGAGCTCAGCGGCTCTGGCTGAAAAAAGGGCAGGAGCTGTTTGATATGTCCTGCCCGGGCTTCCTGTTTCAGTGGAAATTACGTGAACACACTGAATAATGCTGCGCGTTTCATGGCACTTCAGTGGGTCTTTAAACATGAAAAACAGTATTAGTGTGTCTTTCAATTAGAATTACAATTTCAATTTCTACTATAAAGCAGCTCTCCAGTGTGTTAATGTTTTGACCTCGACAGGATAATGGAACCAGAGAAGATTTTCTTGTCAAAGAAGGCAGAGCCTCAGAGCCACACATATCTATTACGTAATCGCCACAGACCAATGGTAGTTTGAAGGTTTTTTCCAGCCAGAGTGAATTTTTCAGGAAGGTTCACTTTGGCAAGCAGATTCAAACTCCTGAAACAAACTCAGGCCTTTCAGCCTGATTTTGTTCAAAATGACATCACGCCAGTTCGTTCTTCGATTTCTCTTGTAGTATATCAGGGCCTTTATACATCAATGATGCCTGCAACCAAAATTTGATGACCCAAACCTAAACCTAAGCAGAAAGCTCAACCCCTAAACTTAAGAGGAAAAAAGCAATAAAAATCATATGTTTTTGTACAATTCACGTCTTAAGGCTTGTTCACACCGGGATGATTATTGTGCCGACGTTTAACGCCTCATGACTAAACAAATGGCGCCAATGTGATTGTGCACACCAACGTGCAAAACAGGATCTATAGTGATCGCTCCTGAATGGCACTGTTACTTTTGTATTTTTAGAACGATTTGCCAAATATCTGTCGCAAGAACGAACACTAAACATTGGCTTTACTAGTAGCCAAATCAAACACAGAACCATGTTTAGCATGCCTGTAGATAAACAATACATAAAAGCTCTAATCAAAGAATAATTTACACTAATGTCAAGTTCACTGCTGAGATTTAAAACAGTTTGTAGCGTTAGGTGTTTGTCGGATAACGTTAAGTATGAATGAGCATTTAACAAACTGGTTAGCAGGACAGCGCTGTCATCTGTTTACTTCATTGCTACAATGTAGGCTACAATTAACAACACGAACTATTACAGGAAAACACATCGACGAAAAATAAATCACACTTACAGGTTGTGGCCCGTAAACAGCTTCTATTTATAAATCCATCTTGATTGAACTCGTGAAGATTGTGAAAGTTTTCCTCCGTGAAATGTGACGCGGGAGCCGCACGTGCCCGCCTGTCTTGAGCAGCTGAACCGTGGCTCATGTATTGCAAATACAGACGAATGCTGTCCATTATGTAACATTTTCCGGTCTTCTCCTCTGACCCTTGTCTGTCTTGTGCTTTGATTTATGATGGGCAGCATATCCGCTGCAAATGCGATCGTGTTCCCCTCATGTCTCATACACACACATGCGTATAACGTTGTATGTTAAACGCACTGCAACACTGCCCCGTCCCTAGGAAGGCTGAAGAAAGTGGACCTGCACTCCAGATGAAAATAACAGCATTTCGTCGGCATTGGCAACAGCACTCCAGCCTACTAACTAGCCTACCACAACAACACTTCCCTGCTGCGATACAAAATGGCCTCCCCTTATTTCATATTCTCGGAGGAGGGGTTTATGTAAATATTGGGGCTGGTGATGTCAGCAACCCTGGAGGAATGTGTTGTAGTCCCTAGTGGCCGTTTGCTGTAGTCCTTAGAAATTGATTTCTTTAAAAGCAAATATCTCCCTTTGCTTTAAACTTTGAACGTTGTAACTTTGAAGATGTTGTTTATGCTCAAACAGCAACATCACACACTAGCTAAAGTTAGAAAAGTGAAATCGTGGTTTACCACCCCTTTAAGTCAAATGATTAGTGGGACTGAGAAGTCCAAAGTGATCTTTGGCCCTTAATGCCACCAAATAATATTGCACTGTAAAAAATTACATGATCAATAAGTTATGACAACATATCTTTTTTTTTTTTTACGCTTTAACTCATCAAAATAAGTTAAGCAATTTTCAACTTTTTTCTAATTTTCATTTTTTAATTTTCAACTTTTTTACAGTGTGTGCTTAAAACAATCTGATGACATTATCATTAAGACACATAAGGGGAAAAAACTAAACAAAAACAGAAACAGAAAGAATGGGAAATGAAAAAAAGAGACGACGTGTGATATGATGAATACAATAAGCGAGGTTTAGTATAGAGAGTTTATAGATATATAGCATTCTTAAACATTGTTGGGTAGGCAGGAAAATAAAAAAATAAAATGGCAAACAGAGACTACATGCTGTCAAGCTCCAAAAGAGACCAAAAACAGTTTTTAGGGGTCAAGGTTTGGATGGTTAGCGTGGTCCAGTGAGCCCCTGGTGGTAAATGCTGTAACTACACTCTGTGGGGAAAATGCATCTTTCTCCATTGACACTGATTGAAATGCAGCCGGGTATTCTACTACTAACATTTACAATTCATATGTTGTTTGCGAAATGTATTTCTTCAGCACACATGACTACTTTCGAATACATCAGTGCAGAAACAGGCTTTTTGCTCACATAATATATTATAGCACGCAACGAAGAGAACATTTAAAGTTCCATTGACAGGGTAGGCTGCTTTCACTTTCACACTTATCTGTAATGAGCTGACAATAATACTCATTTCAGAGCGTCACCAAACCCGGAGATTTCTCTCTCAACTGTTATCCAGCCGAATAGGTTTTCATTCTAATCTTTGCATCCACAACGATAATTTTTAAGGAGTTACAGAACACGGATATTAGATGTTTTTCACAACATGGTGCATTTATGTAAAGTATGTCAGAGTCTGTTCTCTCTGGCCGGGAGCTGAAGAGGCATCTGATTTGATCAGGGAAAACCAAAGACACCAGTTAGAACTGCTGTAATGGTGGTCAAAATGAAGAAAAGTTGCAGTGATATTGCCTGTAATTCAGTGCAAGCACAACATCTATTAGGATGTATTGAGCCCTCGGGGATACAGAGATAGCAGGGGATGGAGGGGTCAGAAAGTACCATGTTCCCCCTCGCGAGGACTGTGTGCTAGAATGTTCTAGAATCACTCAGGGAGATTAAAAGGAGAGTTCAGAGAGGGAAAGAGACAGAGAGAGAGAGGATCAGTGAATCTACTGAACCTCTGTTGACTTTATAAATGCGATTGGATCTACCGCGCAATTGGATTATGGAGCTCTTATTTCATTACACATTCTCTTCTTTATTGTATTATTTCAGAAAGAGTTGGAAACAAGTCTAATAGCTTTTTAAACAGGTTCCTGTCAGTGGCGTTTTAAGCTGCTGTTATTTACCATGAACGTCTCTGCTAGGCAATCGATCAGACGCCTTCATTTCAGCGTTTTGCTGTCACTCTGAGAGGAGGCTGTGAAATAGATTGAGGACAGGACGGTGGAAAACTGAACGAAAGCCACACACCTCCCCAGGTTGGCTGGCCACAAGATAGCATTTGGTTTCTTTTATGTCAAAGGCACGTTCTTCTGCCTTTGAATAGAACTCTAGTGACAGATCCGTTAAAAGCTTTAGAATTAATTGAAATTCAAAGAGCTGTGAAAAACATAAGACCGCGGCTATTTAACGTCAACCTGCTGCTGGCCTTGTGCTGCACTCTTGAACACTCTGACAGGTAAAATCTCACTCTCTGAAGTGTCACAGAACAACTAGGAAGATCTGCAAAGAACCTCATACGGTTTATAATTCGTTATAGATCGCTGCTCCCATTGAAGATTTAAAGTGAAAGTGACATGTGAAGGCCAAGTTTGGTAACCCATACTCAGAATTTGTCCTCTGCATTTAACCCATCCAAGTTGGTGCACGCATATTAGGAGCAGTGAGTAGTGAACACGCACACACTGCAAATCGTGGACACACACCCCCGGAGCAGTGAGCAGCCATTTTTTGCTGTGCCTTGCTCAAGAGCACCTCAGTCATTTCCTGCATGTATTGAGAATAGAAACCGCAACCTTCAGGTTACAAGTCTGACTCTCTAACCATTAGGCCATTAGGCCATAACTGCCCCGAAATTCACTTTTATAAGGTGTTTGAACACAGATGTGTGTCCACAGTGTTGGTAATTAACCAGCCTATAATAGTCAAAATCCACCCACTCCTTTTTTATAATCGCTTTGAATCAAAAACATCATAAATCTTATAGTAGGGGGAAGCCCCGCCCATGACTGGTGACGATCTGAACGTCTAATGTATATGGCACCGCTTTCTGGAAACACTTCAGGAGTTTCGAAGTCGTCATCTAATTGGTTGAATTCTACAGGATGTCCATGAGACGTGTGTGTCGCGTTCTTTAACAATCCACCTGGAAACAAATGCCGTGACACCAAACTCTCGTTGAAGAATGCTGTCGTGTTTACAACTGTGACAATGAGCACTTGCCAGGATCACTTAAAGGAACACGCCGACTTTTGGGGACTTTATCTTATTCCCCGTATCCCCCAGAGTTAGATAAGTACATACATACCATTCTCATCTCCGTGCGTGCCATAACTCTGTCTCATGCACCCACCGCTAGCCTAGCTTAGCACAAAGACTGGAGGTAAATGGCTCCAGCTAGCCTACTGCTCAATAAGTGACAAAATAACACCAACATTTTCCTATTTACATGTTGTGATGTGCATAGTTACATTGTGTATTAAGACCGACGGAAAATTAAAAGTTGTAATTTTCTTGACCGATATGAACTATACTCTCATTCCTGCATAATGATCAAGGAATTTTACTGCCGTACCATGAGTGCAGCGCGCAATGATATTAAGCAGCACCTGAAAATAGGCTAACTTCCGTCAACATAACCAACGTGTAACAGACTTCATTGTGATTTATCTTATAATTAATTTTTTGTGTACATTTTTGACATTTCTGTGTGTTTAAATAGGTTTAAGGTCTGCATTATCTGTCTTAATAAGTAGGGACTTTTATTTTGATGTCTATGGAGAGATAGCTTGCGGTTCATCGGAGTGGTTAGGCAGATTTAAAGTTTGCAGTTTATTAAGCACCCATTAAGCATAAGGTGTGTATGTGCTTGTTTAACTTGTCATCTGTAATGAGTATTTTTGTGTATTTCGCTGTATGTTAATGATAATGCTATGAAGAGAGAGAGTTTGTGTACGAGGTGTTAATGCGCACTTCTTTGCTTTATTTGTTCAGCTCTTACAGTGATTTTTTGGAGATCAAACGTTTCAATAAACTCCATGAAACATCAGTAGCCTAAAGTCTGGCCATCATTCGGACAGGGTCCGCTACACAACGTGACAATCTGCTTGCACAGAAAGCGCTGGGGACTATTGTCAGGTGCTGCATAATATCATTGCGCCGCTGCACTCATGGTACGGCTCAAAGTTCCTTGATCATTACACAGGAATGAGAGTATAATTCCTAGCCATATCAGTCTAGAAAATCGCAACTTTTCATTTTCCGCCAGTCTTTGTACACGATGTAACTATACACATCACAACATGTAAATAGGAAAATGTTGGCGTTATTTTGTCACTTATTGAGCAGTAGGCTAGCTGGAGCCATTTACCTCCAGTCTTTGTGCTAAGCTAGGCTAGCAGTGAGTGTGTCAGACAGAGTTATGGCACACACGGAGCTGAGAATGGTATGTATGGACTTATCTAACTCTGGGGGATACGATGAATAAGCTAAAGTCCCAAAAAGTTGGCGTGTTCCTTTAAACACTTCAAAAGTATATAAAGTTTGCGGTCCCATTGTTGCAGTACACTTGCACAACATTCTTGAATGAATCATTTATATATATACCTCTAAACACGACGCAGAACAAAACAAACTGTGATTGGTTGCGTTAAATATCAGTCAAACGTCCTCTTGGGTGGTCCTTGACCAATGAAAGCTGCGAAAAAGTCCAGACCTTCTGCCGTCAGTCTGAAGGTCTGGCTACACGAGACTAGCTGGGGATATACAATATCTGTGCCAAAAAAACATTACAAATGTTCTGTTATTGGATGTACCAACAAACATTAAGAGTCTCCATAGACTGAGGACAATGTGGTTGAATTTCATTTATGAAGGAAATGTGCAGAAGAAGTTAGGTAAAGTAATATGTTTGCGCAAATCATTTTACACCCTACTGCTTCACAGTCGAGGGTCAGTTCAACGCTGGATTTGCTTGTCGATGAGTTGAATGGTAGCTGTTTCGCATGTACATACTATGTACTTATTGTAGTAATGACACTATCTGGTTAATAACTAGGTATACTAACCCTGACCCTACCCCTAAACCTAACCTTAACCCATGTTGTTACCTTACATTACTCAGTACTTCCATGGGTAGGTACACTGTAGTACATTGAAAGTGCACGTACTAAATATGTACGTAAATTAAAGTGTAATCTGTTGAATCAACTTAACTCTACTTTAAAGGGTGGTTTGTCCCTTTAAATGCAGCTCATGAATTTAATGCATTCTTAATAGTATTTATTTTTTACTGACCCCAAAATTGTAAACAATTTGCCTTGACAGCTAACATGATTGGAAACTAATATGTAAAAAAACTAAATAAATAAGAGTCACCTCATCAGTGACATCACAAGCTAAACTCCTCTTTACTTCATCAGCCACTTGCCAGTGATTGATGAGAGACAAGCAGTTCTTGCACTGAGAGACTTTTAGAGGATGCTGACAGTGATGGAGCGGATGCAGATGGCTGTGTTTTTGAGTTTGGGTTGATGATGCGCCATTGCTTTGTCACAGATTCTGTCAGCCAACCATGCAGGGTGTGTGTGTGTGGTGGGGGTCAGAGTCAAAACAATCCTCAAATTGTGCTCAGAGCAAACATTTTGAATAAAAGGGTAAAATAATAAGTACAAGTACAAGTCCAATGGTAAATTGCTGACTTAAACTGACCATCTCAAAAATTAGAAAACAGAATATTATAAGAAAAGACCAAACTCAGTGTGCTGGAATACGGAGAATGCCCTGTTTCTATGGTTACTGTCTCCACTAAATTGCTCTATATCTGTGTTACCCTGCATAATGCTAACTTACATCATAGCCGCATTTCCACCGCTGGAACTTTCCCCAGTAACTAGAGACTTTGGGGTGGTACTGTGTGTTTTGACCGCAGGGACCAGGGTCTAAATGAAGTTCCGGGTAAATATTTTCCTCTCAAAATGGCTTGCTCGCGAGGTAGGCCCTGCCCCAAATGGCACCCTCGCAGTCTTCCTACGAGTCCGCACTTTCATGATGTAACGGCGCTTTGACTCCCAGGAAAAAGTCAGCTGCGTAACCCGCAGAAGTGCGCATTGAGGGCGCATATCGACCGCAAAGGGGGGCGCTCGCAAGCACACTTTTGAGATCTAAAATTACAAATGGGGAACCCTATGGTCTCGTGGACCTAACGGACACTTGCACACGGCAGCCATTGTAAGTCCACAAGACCGAAAGTGCATATGAAGTGTGCCATTTGGAACAGGGCCGTAGTACATTTTCAGAGTTCATGAACTTTCGGGGGGTGGGCGCTGAACATGCTGGTTGAGTTTTCCTGGGAAAAAAAGTTCCTGGGACAAATTGTTCCGGGTAATTTTGGTGGAAACGGGGCTCATGTTTAATAACTTCTATACAAGTTATATACATATACCATATACAAACATGCACAAACAAATGGAGCCTATTTTTAGGATCACTGTGACATTATTTTTATGACAATTAAGAATATTTTCATTACAACTCTCAATTTAGTAATGCATTGCAAAATAATATTTTTTTTATTACTGTAATGTGTGTGTGTGGGGGGGGGGCTATTGTGAAGTATGTACACATCATAGTAATATATGTTGTACTTCTTTATGTTGCTTTAAATTTCAATAGAAATCACTGTATTAGGCACGGCAAGTTAATTTATATAGCACATTTCATACACAATAGTAATTCAATGGTAATTGTTATGTAATTTTTTTATTTAATTTTATAAATTAAAATAATTATAAAATAATCACCACAGATGCATAAGAAATAAAAATATCATGCATAAGAAATAATAAATCAAAAGAATTCAGGGCATCCCATCTGAATGGAAGAGTTTCTGTTTGTGATTTTACACTAGTGACAACCCCGGCTTTCCTAGTGTCTCATAATATTGTATTACAATAATAGGAATCAATAATGACCAAAAAAAACCCTCAAAGTTAAAACATCCTGACGCATTGGAGTAAGGTATTGGAGGGGTGGAGCTTAATAGTCATTTAAACAATGTCACGATGCAAAAAAATCCTAATGCTCCTCAAACTAGGCTGCAGTTTCTATGTATATGAATTCTAATTTTTCCTTTAATTTTGGGTTGAATTGTGACATGTGTAGTTAAAATCATCCATACAACCCTATGTACAAGGAGCCATGAATCTACAGTATATTTCACAACTTACAGCCCAAAATAATCGCTCTGATTTAGCAGTATTTTAAAGGGGTGGTAAAACACATTCTTTCGAAGGCTTGTTTGTGTTTGTGGGGTGCACTGTAACATGTGTTCATGCTTCGTTTTTAAAAAATTGCATTATTTTTCATATATTTTACTTTTATTCTACACTACTCTGTGCCTCCTTGTAAAAACGGTCTGATGGTTTCCGGGTTGTATGAAGCCAGTCCCTCAAAAATACGCAATGGGCTCAGATTGGTTAGCTGGCCCAGTGTGTTGTGATTCGCTAAACGCCTAGTGCACGTTTGTCGGAAGCGTCACGCCCCTTACCTTTACCGGTAGCCTGTGCTTTGGGTAGTACAATGGCGTCAATAAAACCATACCAAGAGCCCGAATCAGACCCAGACAATTTTAGTGAAGATGATCGAGCAGAACCTGTTCAGTCCTCAAGAGTAAAGACTGCGGATATATAGTGATCGCTACTAAATGGCACCGTTACTTTTGTATTTTTAGAACGATTATAGCCAAATATCTGTCGCAAGAACGAACACTAAACATTGGCTTTACTAGTAGCCAAATCAAACACAGAACAATGTTTAGCATGCTTGTAGATAAACAATACATAAAAGCTCTAATCAAAGAATAATTTACACTAATGCCAAATTCGCTGTTGAGATTTTAAAACGTTTGTAACGTTAGGTGTTTGTCGGATAACGTTAAGTATGAATGAGCATTTAACAAACTGGTTTGCAGAGCCAAATGAGCGTTGTCTGTTTACTTCCTTGCTGCTACAACATAGACTACAATTAACAACACAAACTATTACAGGAAAACACATCAACGAAAAATAAATCCTACTTACATGTTGTGGCCCGTAAACTATGGAGACAGAATAGACTCATTAATAATTCACGCAAAAAACAAGATGCACACATGTGTAACCAATTTCACATGCATGAAACCAAATTCACGTGCACAAAAAACAATTCACGTGTGCAAAATAAAATTATATATTCATAAAATACATTTCACAAATGCAAAACACAACTCGTAGATTTACAACTGTGCACAAAAACTTTTGAATGTTTAAAATTTACACATTCATCCTGTAATGCGAATGTGCAAATCGTCATTCACGTGTGTGAATTGCCTTGGATGTGTGTGTGTGTTTTTGAGACTTTCCTGGCAGCGCAATCCTCCCTGCACAGAGGAGTCGTACTCTTTAGCCAATCAGATTTAAGCTCATCAATCGGCCAATCATAACCGCGTGAGGGCGGGCCCACCTGAATGTTACGTCATCAGCCTTCGACCGCAGTTAGAGCTCATGGCTAAGCAGCAGAGGTGTGTATGTGAGGTTTGATCGGTTCATTTCTGTGTTTACTGAAACTAAGAACTTAGAGATCAGTTGAAGTGATAGTTTATTCAATATTAACAGATGTAAGCAACTGCTGTGGTAATCAGATGTCTCATATGAAGAGGAAATGATGCTTGTTTTGTTGTATTTTAGCTGCAGGTACAGAGACAGACATCTCTCTCAGTTAACAATAATCTGGGTGGCCAATAGCTCCCATTTAGCACTGGCCTCATCAAGATATTTTTTCCCTATGTACAATTTTTTTTATGAGCACTCATTATTTAGTGATGAAGATATTTTGCCATTTGTGCAACAGTATACAGTGTAAAATTGTTATTACACACGTATTGTTCATGTGTATTTTTCAGGATTACACACCTTTGGCGTGACATCTGGATAGCAGTCACAAACATCTAAATTCATGTTTCCTTATTCTCTTTTTTAATTTGTATTAATGTCTTAATCTATTCAGTACACATGTACTTTCATGTTCTGTGCTGTATTGTCATCTCAAGGTTTTTAATGTCACAGGACAATGTTGTGAAGCATTAATTTTACTTTGACTGGCAAAAAAGCATTTTTATGCTGATCAGACAAAGATGCAATTAACATCATACTACTAAGATTACTCAGTAAATTATATTAAATTATATTACCATCACTTCATCTCCTGCTTCCTGCTCTTCCTCTGTCTGCAGCTCTTGTACTACGTGCTGACTGCTGTAAATATCAAACCAAAATCTGACGTGTTCTGACAGAGAAAGGGTTAGTGGCGGCTAGATTGAACACATTTCATTTGTTAACTTTCACCTGATGTATTGCACTTAAAGGTATCATTTGGAGATAAACATTTATCTACTTTAAAAGAAAAGAAGACACTGACTGGAACACTACCAACATCCCTGACCAGCCATGCAATGACATTGTGCTTCCAGTGCCCCGTGACTGAAGAACTAACCCAGCTTCAAACTGTTAATCAGCCAATCTCACAACTACAGAATATATTTATATACAATGTTATATATATATATATATATGCATGTAGTACAGAGAAATATATTTTTACTCACCCTCAAGTTGTTCCAAACCTGTACTGAGTTTTGTTTGTTCTGCTGAACACAAAGGAAGTTATTTAGAAGAATGTAACAAAGCAAATCTCTGCAGCCATTGACTAACAGTATTTTTCTCCCTAATATGTTAGTCAATGGCTGCAGAGATGTGCTTTGTTACAAACATTCTTACAAATATCTTCCTTTGTGTTCAGCAGAACAGAAATTCATATAGGTTTGGAACAACTTGAGGGTGAGTAAATGAATAAAAAAAAGTGTTTTGGGTAAACTCTCTTTAATCATGGCCAAGTCATTTCATATAGGTTTTATTCCCAAAGGATTCAGAAACTTTCAAATTAATAAACCGTATACATCAACTGTAGCAAATATCTTTGAATCTTTTAATTCTGACATAAAACAAGAACATTTAATAATGCATAGCAGGGCTTTATTCCTTGAGTGTGAACATTAAAACAGTAACAATGCACGACTTTCAGCCTCTTGTTGAAACAACAGTCAAAATGAAGGGATGCAACATGACTGTTTTGAAAGAGTTACAGTAGGAATGGTAAGGTAATGGTACTGGTCTCTGCAACTTCATACATCATCTGTCTGGGAAATCTGAAACAATAAAACTGCATATATGTGCAGCTTAAAGTTAAAACAAAGCATAGATTAAATATAAATGGTCTCCAATGTACCGGTATGCACTTCATTACATAAATTATTATCATCAGTTGAATGTGTGGTGGACATGACATGCAGGTACAAACACACTGTTGTGACTGCTCTTTCCTAATTAAATAATAGTTAAATAAAAGACCACGTGAAAAATATCTATTTATCTAATTCGTCTATTTATATACACTATCTCTCATCATTCAAACCATTGTTATGCTTTCTATGGAGTTTATGAATCTAAAATCCTACATTTGTATGGTGTGCATATGCATAATTCTTTATGAAGTAAACATAAGAATCCATCAATACTACTGATAGAAATCTATCAAAAAGGCCATACTTATATGAATGTGATGTAGATTAAAATGATGAGGATAATGTGGGTGATTAACTAAAGAGTTAATGCTGAGATGTACATAAAAACCTATCAACTACTAAATGTTTATTTTCACACAGAGATCAGTTGAAGTGATAGTTTCTAAACTGCTAAGTTCTTAGTTTCAGTAAACACAGAAATGAACCGATCAAACCTCACATACACACCTCTGCTGCTTAGCCATGAGCTCTAACTGCGGTCGAAGGCTGATGACGTAACATTCAGGTGGGCCCGCCCTCACGCGGTTATGATTGGCCGATTGATGAGCTTAAATCTGATTGGCTAAAGAGTACGACTCCTCTGTGCAGGGAGGATTGCGCTGCCAGGAAAGTCTCAAAAACACACACACACATCCAAGGCAATTCACACACGTGAATGACGATTTGCACATTCGCATTACAGGATGAATGTGTAAATTTTAAACATTCAAAAGTTTTTGTGCACAGTTGTAAATCTACGAGTTGTGTTTTGCATTTGTGAAATGTATTTTATGAATATATAATTTTATTTTGCACACGTGAATTGTTTTTTGTGCACGTGAATTTGGTTTCATGCATGTGAAATTGGTTACACATGTGTGCATCTTGTTTTTTGCGTGAATTATTAATGAGTCTATTCTGTCTCCATACGTAAACAGCTTCTGTTTTTAATCCATCTTTCAGGACAAGCCGTTGTAAGAATCCCGCTTTCATAGCGCTCGTGAAGATTGTGGAAGCTTTCCTCCGTGAGATGTGCAGCGGGAGCCGCGCGTGCCCGTCTCATGCGGCGTTCACACCGGACGTGAATAAATCTCGCTATTCGCGCGAAGGTGGACGCTTGAACATTTTGAGTTTACTCGCTTCATTCGCGTGTGACATTCACTGCACAACAGACGCGAATTCGCGTCATAGGAGGGGCTTCTGCCAGCGGCTCGTCTCGTTGAGAAATGACTGACATGGGCTGTGTTTACACTTACGTTTTTAAAATCTACTGTTAATGTGTGACAAAACGTAGTTTTAAGACTTTTTCAGTCGATAATGTAGTTGTTTAAAGCTCAAATATGTGGTTTATTTATATAAAGAGTGCCTATTTGTACATTTTATCTGGCATTTTCGTAGTTGTGAGCTCCAGCGGATCAGCGGCGCTTACACTGGCAGTGTTTGTCTCGTGCAGCTGAACCGCGGCTCCTGTATTGCAAATACAGACGAATATAGTCCATTATGTCACATTTTCTGGTCTTCTCCTCCGACCCCTGTCTGTCTCGTGCTTTGATTTCGTCGGCATTGGCAAAAACACTCTCCAGCCTACTAACTAGCCTACCACAACAACTATTCCCCGCGGCGATACAAAATGGCCTCGCCCCCCCTTATTTCATATTCTCGGAGGAGGGGTTTATGTAAATATTGGGGTTGGTGATGTCAGCAACCCTGGGGGAATGTGTAGTAGTCACTACCGGCCGTTTGCTGTAGTCCTTAGAAATTGATTTCTTTAAAAGCAAATATCTCCCTTTGCTTTAAACTTTGAACGTTGTAACTTTGCAGATGTTGTTTATGCTCAAACAGCAACATTACACACTAGCTAAAGTTAGAAAAGTGAAATCGTGGTTTACCACCCCTTTAAGATTGTTAAAAAGATCATTATTAAAGGATAAACATTGTTGGACCATATCGCTTTTTAATCCCGCAACCTGCAGCGTAAACGCAGACTAGGACACAAAGAGAAGTTGATTTGTGGTTTGGTAAAGCTGCAGTAAGGAATTCATAATGAACAAATAGACAGGAGAAGATGAAAAACAACAGGGGGAACCCATTAAAGAGGGAACAATCACTGCTATTAGGATCATTATAATCAGCAAGCACAAGAAATAAGTGATAAACAACTTTTATCAGCAACTTTACCGCAGAGATAATGTTTGTTAGTTAAAAAGACAGGTGTTGGACACCACATCTAGAAGAAAATGAAATAACAGGGATCATTATTTCAAGTTAAACACTTGGGAAGGCTTTACTGCAAGAGAAGGGTAGTGTAAAAATACTGTAAATGAACAGACATATATATTTATATAACATATATACATTTAATTGTATACACACGCGCACACACACACACATACACACGCACACACAGTATATGTAAACATAAACATATGTTAGATCATGTTAATCATGATTAATCAGTTTGACAGCACTAATTATTAAATAACTTAGCTCTGAATAGTTAATTATCCACCTCTGTTAGACAAATCTAATTTATTTGAAAACTCTGTTAGCACTAAATTAAATCTGAATTATGTCATATTAAAATACTTTCTCCTAATGTGCTTTCATAGTATGCACTTTTCTTAATATGCAGTCAAGCCTTTTTTCAAGATTTACGCATTTCAATTAATAGTACAATGTAATCAAATAAAATTGAATAATTGTTACATATTGTTCGTATGAATTAAGAATTTTTAAATGAGTTAAAAAAAATAGAGCTTAATAAAACATCTTGTATAAATCTTATGGAACAAGGAAATGGACATGTGATTTGTTTCCATAAATAAAAATAAATTTTTATTCATTTTGCAATTCTTAATTCATATATGAATAATATGTAAGGATTATTCAATTCAATTGGATGGAATTTTAATATTAATTGAAATGCGTAAATCTTGAAACAAGGCTTTAAAAAAATTGAGTGCAGAGACAATAAAACAGTTTTAAACCTCAAAATTCCAACTTCACATTTATTTTGCTGTATAGACTGTATTGGTGTACTTCTGTAAACTACTTCTTTCAAAGAACTAAACAGAAAATAAATATGGAAGGGGAGTGAGAGAAATTCTCCGACAAAAGTGACAAGGGTTTTAAACTTTTCAAGTGTCTCCAGCATAACGCCTGAACTCAGAAGGAAGCAGCACCTGTGGTGACACAATCACACAGTCCGTCCCACACCCAGAAAGCTTTACAAAAGTAATTCTGCAGATTGTCTAACCTGATACTTTTCAATTCCAGCAGGCTTATTGAACAACCAAAACAAATGTCACACCCCGCCTTGGCTTGCACAAAATTCAACCACTCGCTCCTGCATCTCAAGCCATGCATTTATCTCCAGCGTCGTGCTATTCTGCTAAATCAGGATGAGAGTCCCGGCGAAAATAAACCTCAATAAAGCAATTTAGACCCAGTGTGTGAGAATGTCAAATAGAAAAGAAACATGGGATCTGTGTGTGATGTATGTTACTAAATCACGGCTGTCAAGCTCCATAAAGAGCAAAAACACCACGAAAGGACAATAAAGGTAGTCTATACGACTTTTGCATGATAATATTGCAAGTCTCATGAAGTCATATGATAGCTTTGTGCATGGGGAACACAATGAAATTGAACCATATAAATCCTTTTGTTCATATTGTAAACGTGAGCACTTACGTGTTGTGATAGGTTTGACGTCGCATAATGTTGCAATCAAATAGAGATTTTGAAAGTTGGTTTTAAAATGACAAAAGAGAAGGATTTACAGTGAATAACAGCTTCAATTTGTGTCAATTCCTGACAAAGCTCTTGCATGACTTCAGAAAACACAGATCATATGTAATTTTCCCCCGATCCCCGTTCACAGCGGACGAAGCGGAGAAGGACAGCAGCTTCGTCCAGCCACACCCGACAGACGTCTCGCAAACAGATCCAGAGCACAGCCCACCAACACCCCGCACCACAGAGACAACTACGCCTGAGTGTAACCCCTCCAGTTGGAACCACCAGCTCCAAGCGGAACTCGAACCCGGGTCCACCAGCATGAGAGTCGGACGCTCTAACAAGGAGGCTAAAGGCCGCAACCTCTAGCGCGAGTTGCTAGAGCGTCTCTTGAGATCAGAGGAGTGAGGTTTACTCACACAGCAACTACTAGCTGGCATTCGATACATGAGCCCCCTGCCCGACGGAGAGCTTCCGGCCATGGATCCTGTGACGACAGCGCCCACTAAAGCCCCAGAGCTAGAAGTTCCCATGTGAGTCTGACCAGAGGTGTGAGCCGGCAACAGCGGTCCCGGTGGAAATATTGGTGGAGTTCGACACTGGGGAGGACTGACTGATTGACTGGAATTCAGAAATACTGCTTCCCACCCTGCCCCACCCAAATCTTATTCCATCCTTTCCATCATCACTGGTTACAGCCAGCACTGGAACTGTGTTATTGGACTGTATAAACCAGGAAAATTAACTGTTATCTATGGTCTCACCCAACCTCCCTTCCTCACTTCTGCAATGTAATATTGCCAGTCCTCCAGCCCTGCCTCAGCTGTTCTCATACAGCCCTTCATCTTCCCCTGTGTTACCCTGCAGTACAGTGAAGCCTCAGAACCGGCACTCACCAGCCTTGCCAGATCGAGTGGATCCTTCCGCTCAGCCTCCAGCCTCTGATCCTTTTGTTCCACCTCAACCCGTTGGCCTTGGCTCCATCCACCCTTGCTCCCCTCCCCATGCTTGGCTCCCCATGCGCCACGGACTTACATGCCTCGCGCTGTACTTCGGCTCTCCACCCCTAGGGCTGCAGTGGGATCCTCCTTCCGCCCGGACTCACCTGGGTCCTCGGTTGCACCGGCTCCGCTTCAGACCTCGGGAGCTCTGACTCCACCTCGAGTGTTCGTCTCCGCGGCTCCGCCCAGGCCTCCTGTGCCAGCGCCGTCACTCCATCCCATCAGCTCTCTGCTATCGCCGTGGGATCCCCTGAGATCAGTTCCAGCTCAGTCTCTGTCTGTCGTCATCCATCTGTCCTTACCTCCTTACCTGCCTGTCTACCAACCCTCAGCCTGCTCCTCCTTTCCAACCCTTCACCAGCTCCTCGCCCTCTTCCAAAACCTCCACCCGCCCAGGCATTATGTCACGGACATTCAGGGATTTGGGGATTTTGTTCATTATCATGGACCCTTATGTTGTTTTCATTTAGTTCCTGTTTACCCCGTCTTAGTTCTCGCCACCTGTTAGTTGTCATGGTTATTCATTAATTGTCACGGAGATGGTAGTCTAGTGGGTTAAACCACTGAACTGATATGCAGAAGGTTGCTGGTTCGATCCCAGCAGTCGCCACCAGTGTGTCCTTGAGCAAGGCACTTTACTCCATGTTGCTCCAGGGGGATTGTCTCTGTAATACGGGTACTGTAAGTCGCTTTGGATAAAAGCGTCTGCCAAATGCATAAATGTAAATGTCACAGGTGATTATCGTTTGGCCCTTATCAACCTTTGTATTGAAGTTGCATTCTGTGCACTCTTCAGTTGTCTGGTGTTGATTACACTGTTTGATCACACTGTTACACACTCAGGAATATCTTTGTGTTAAAATAAACCTTACCTTACCTTTCATTCCTCTTTGTCTTCCTCACATCTTTGACAGAGGGTGACATAACATTGGCAGAAATTTCATGAGATATTCCTTTAATCACTAGCTGATCTGTGAAAGTGTTTTATTTTTGTCTTTGAAAGCCTGTATCTGACCTTGAACACTCTCAAAGCCTTGCAGTTCTCTATATCAGCCCTTCATCTCTTGATTGAGTGACGCCCCCCAGCTACAGAGTGAGAAGATGGAGGAAAAAGGCCTGAGAGAAAGAAAAGCCTTTGATTTAGGAAACACCCCATCAGCTGGCAAAGTCATGGCTGACCATGTTGTGCATTTAACAGTACAGTTTTCCACTGATTTAAGATCAAACCTTTACGACAAGAGGCTGATGTGAACCACTGCAACACAAATCATACGTCTTGTAGGAGGTCAAAAAGGTTGGGTGAGCATCCTGTGATCTTACTGGTGTTTATGCGATTGGTGAACCACATGCCAATGTGATGCAATTAAATTCCTTTCAGAGCAATTCCCTAAGCCTCCTCTAGCTCCAAATTTTTCTTCAGTGTTAGAAACCTCTGGTGTTTTAATAATTGGCACATTTAATACTGCTATTATTTGTAATAAAGAACTTGTGCACTGGATTCTGTACACATTTTTGAGGTTCCTGCTATGTAATCTTTTACAGAATTTTGTAACGTTTTAGAGTAAAGTAAAAGTAAAGTAAAGTTTAGATGCTCATTGGATCATCATTAATTATAATTAAGTCGATTGGTTGATGAACATGTCCATCAGGTACAGTATGCCCAATTCATATGAATTAGTGGTGAGGATTTTCGGTGGCTCTTTCTGCAATTTACATAGTTACGTCATTTGGCGGTGAATGGCAATATTTTGAATTTACAGTCTACTTACTAGACGTCGAATGATAGTGGATTTTAATGATACGATAACTAGATTGGACCGCACTTGCCGATAACCGATTAATCGACCGATAGTTTTTTAAATGGATAAAAACATAAGTAAAACAGTGCTGAACTTTATAACAAGAAATAAAAAAACATAACTGATCCATGAAAATGTGCTAAATTAAAAACATATAAATATGAATATTAAAATGTGAAGTTCTAACAGAAATTCTTCAGAGAATCATTTAAACATTAAGATATTACAGATCAAATTTGTTTCTTTACCTTTAACCTAGAAACATGCATGTACATTTAATAGGTAACACTATGCAAGTCCCTATATGCAACAAGGATGTATTAGCTTACATGAACTATATGCATTATGCATACATTTTTACAGCATGTTTTAATATGAGCATACAATTACAATTGTTCCTTGATCATTCATGTTAGTTCATAGTGCATTAACCAAGGTTACCAGATAAAATAAAAATGCAAACTCAATTTAATGTTGAAATTAGCATACTAACAATGAACAATGCTTCCACGGCATTTATTAACAGTAGTTAATGTTACAAATGGAATCGTATTGTAGTGTCACCATTTTTATTAGATTATCTAATAAAAAAACAAATGCGCTTCTGCTTTGTTTATGCTTCTGTCAGAAGCATGATGATACAGTTTGCTTTCTCACGTCACTAATTTTATATATGCAACATTTGGGTCAGACTTGCGTGTGTTATCATCACATTGATTTAACTGCTTGAGTACTGCTAATGTTAGTGTCCTCTCAGCCTTGTTGACAAAACACACACACTGCTGTTCTTTACCTGTTAATGCAGCATCTAGTCAAGAAATGAATTACTTTATAATGATTTGGCAACAAGTACTGAAGTGTTCTGTATTCATACCGTTTCGCTGTCATGTTTTTAACGCGCATCTGATGTGTCAGAGCTCTTCATGCAGCACAGCCTCACGTGCTAGTGTAAACAACACAAGGCGTCAGTGAGTTTTTATTTCACCTCTAGAGGCCGCTCTCATGCTATATAATGCCAGCACACCCTTCTCAATGCTCTTGTACTGTGTAATAACAGTGTATTCGTCTCAGCCGCTCCAGCAACGGACACAACCCAGAAAAACTATCGGTGTGGATTTTTGCCAATCACGATTGTTCCATCAATCAGCTATCGGAGCCGATGAATCGGTCGACCTCTAGTACTTACCTAAGAAAGTACTGTTTAATATAAGGTAACTACATGAGATGGGGTTATTAGGTTTAGGGGTAGGTTCATGGCAAACCGTAACTCTTGGACCTCACCCCCTTTTTCCTCAAGGAAAAAGGTAAACTATGCCTAAAATCAGCCTTAAACCCTTAAAGGGTAACTCAACCCCAGCTTAGAGGCTAACTCCACCCACTGGCAATATTTGAAAAATGCTGGAAAAGTGGGCAGAGCCCAGCGGAGACAGAGGGGATGAACCGCGGGCGGGGCTAAGCAGGGGGCGTGCACCTGAGACCTGCAGTGACGGACTGATTGACAGCTGTCTGACTCACAAAGATGTAGAGTGACTAGAGTGACGCCAGTAGATTTGCAACAGAGCGGTCATTCGAAGTAGAGGACTTTTCTCCCCCACCTTCGCCTGAAGTGGAAGAGGGTGAATTGTCTGTTGAATTGTCTGCCACTGGCTCAAACTGCGTTAACTCCTGATGCCAATGATACTAGTGAAGCAGCAACACAAGAGGGAATGAGACCACTGACCTAATATGAACAGTCAAATCCCTTAAACTGAATGCCACTAAAAATAGATCAGAGACATGCAATGTATTTTCATTCACAAGCAGCGAAGTATTAATAAGTTCAAACCTAATAGCCTATTATAAACAGATTTTCTCAAATAAAAGTTAGACTATATACGCCAGCACGTTACAGTATTGTTGTTTACAACCACGCCAACCACTTGCGTGTCAGGGTTTGAAAGCGTGTCTCGTGTGAAAATAATCTGTACACATGACAGGCAGCAAAAATATCGCAAGAAACGCCTGACGTGTACTGCATTATTTAACCAGATTTTCTTCATTAGAATGTTGATAGCAAGTGTCAAGTAAGTTTCATCCATAATGTTTCTACTTCATGTAACATGAGAGTTAATTCTGGAGTGAAGCCGTTCTCATGTGATTAATGTAGGCGTGGTGAGCTCGTGTGAGTTGGAAGAACCATCATATGTCATGATGACCGACAACGTCCAATAGGAAAATGTAACTGCAGTAGCCACCGTTCAACCTTAAGAGGGCAGCACTCAGATGTTTTTACACCATACTGTATATTGTAGAATTAAAAACGTTATACCCAAATGTCAAAACATTTACTCGAATCAATGAACAGCACTTATAAAGCCCCAGTCTTGCAGAACATTAACTAAAACAAGTTGGTTTAGGGTTTAGTTACCCTTTAAAGTCAGATTACACTGTAAAAAATGTAAGGCCTCTCCAATTCAAAATTTTCTAGTGAGCGATCACATCTAAATTTTTCAATTGGCCAAATTGAATTTCTGTGAATTGAATTGTATCTATTGTGGCAACAGTCTGTTAACATGGGCTCAATTAGAAATAATATGTTGAGCCAATGGAAAAATGTAATTTACCAACACTGTAAAAAATGTCAGGCCTCTCCAATTTAAAATATTCTAGTGACCGATCACATCTACATTTTTTAGTTGGCCAAATTGAATTTCTGTGAATTAAATTTTAGAAGGAGAGCTGAGGGAGGAAGCGGGTAGTTCGGACTGAGAGCGCGGCGTGATATCTCATGTTGTGATATCTCTCAACAGTAACCCAGCAGTTCATTAATAAAGTATTCGAACGATATCGAACAAGCCTGGTTATTATAGTAGCTAAACGCTTTAAACGGCCATACATTTGGTGTCAGAAGTGACGGACTTCAACGCAAGATCTGTGAATTCGCCGAGATGGACTACGGGGCGCGGCCGAAAGTGAAACAGGAGATGGCGGAGGACATTGAAAGGGGAGAAGGCGAGTGCTTGTGGACACACGGCCTGACGGCAGACCCACGCTGGGTTTCGAGCGAAGCAAAGTGGCGCCGACATCACAGCGCATGCGCGGCCCGGCACAACGCACTCTCGCGAGGACGTGAAGACGCGGGATGTAAACAAACATGGCGGCACCCAGGTGCGCGGCCAATACAGCAGTGACTCAGACACGCTCGCAATCAAAACGCCACGGTTCTCCGGTAAGACCGATTGGGATGCATTCAAAGCCCAGTTTGAACTGTTAGCAGATGCTGCAGGCTGGTCTGAAAATCATAAAGCTTTGCAGTTAGCGCTGTGCCTCACTGATGATGCGGCTGCCTGTCTGTTGTTGTTGAGTCCTGCAGAAAGAAATGATTATAATGCATTGGTCGGGGCTCTTCATAGACGGTTTGGACAATGTAGCCAGCCTGTCCTTTTGAGGACAGAATTTCATAACAGACGCAGACGACAAGGTGAGCCCCTCCGTATTTTGGCCAATGACATTGAATGCTTATGCAAAGGCGCCTATGCTGAAATGCCACCATCAGTCCAGAATGAGCTTGTTAGAGACAGATTTATCCAGGCGCTCAGCCCTAGAGAGCTCCGTGTACAAACGCAGCTGGCTCACCCAACCACATTGAGTGAAGCGCTGGAACTGGCAATTGAAAGAGAGATTTTAGGCGCTGAAATTGATGCAAATGAGGTCGTCTCCCCCTTGCCAGACAGGAAGCTGCAAATAAGGAGCTGGAGGAAATGCTGCATGCGGATATAGTGGAGCCCTCAGAGAGCCAGTGGGCTCCAGCTGTTGTCATGGTGCCGCGGAAAAATAGTCCCAGATGGCGGTTCTGCATAGACTATAGGCAGCTCAACAAAGTTACGAAAAAGGATTCATATCCTCTGCCTAGAGTGGATGAGTCCCTCGACTTGGTGGCTGGTTCTTCCAGGTTCTCCACCCTTGACTTGAGGAGTGGCTACTGGCAAGTGCTATTGTCTCCTGAATCTGCTCCCAAAACTGCATTCCGCACAAATAGGGGTCTCTGGCAGTTCAAGGTCCTCCCATTCGGGCTCTGCAACGCTCCTGCCACATTTGAACGGCTCATGGACAAAGTGCTGGCAGGAGTTCCTCGCCGTGAATGTCTTGTATATCTAGATGATCTACTTGTCCATGGTGAGTCGTTTGATGAGACCCTTGATTCCCTCCGTCGGGTGCTAGGAAGAGTGGCAGCGGCAGGCCTGAAACTGCATCCAGATAAATGCCACTTCATGAGGCGGGAGGTTGAGTTCCTTGGACACAAGTTGGGGAGGGAGGGCATAGGCACACTGGAGGACAAAATTTACACCATTAGAGACTGGCCAACCCCTACAAACCTGAGACAACTGAAAAGTTTCCTGGGGTTAGCCTCTTACTACAGGAGGTTTGTAAGGGGGTTCTCGTGCATAGGGGCCCCTCTTCCACCTACAACGGAAAGACCATGCCTTTGTCTGAAGAACTCCAGTCATTCAACTTCACAGTAGTTCATAGACCCAGGGCTAGCCACACCAACGCCGATGCTTTGTCACGTCGCCCCTGTGCTGCCGAGGGCTGCCGTCACTGTGAGAAAAGAGAGACACAGGAGAGAGAGCTGTGTCTGGAGAACGAGCCAGCACAGCCTTCATGTGGGGCACTGAGGGTGGTTGATGAACCAGAGTGGAAATATCAGCAGGAGCAGGATAAGGATTTGAAGCCAGTGCTGCGATTGGCTGGAGGCACAGCGGTGACCCAATTGGGGGGATGTTACAGGGTGCTCGTTGGTCACCAAGGGACTGTGGTCAAAATTCAACACACTGCGGCTGAGCGAGGGAGTACTCCAGCGGGCATGGAAGGAGCCTGCCACTGGGGAGGACAGATGGCAAGTGGTAGTGCCTGAGACACTGAGGGAAGCAGTTTTAACTGCTTGTCATGGGAGTACGGGGTCCGGCTATTTCGGGGGGTCCAAATCACTCCGCCGTCTTCGCCAAGGGTTCTACTGGGGTCAGCACAGAAGGGATATGGAGGATTTCTGCCGCAGATGTGATGTCTGTGCAGCTTACAAGGGTCATCTTAATCAGTCTCATGCCAAACTGCAACAGCAGGCTGTAGGAGCACCAATGGAAAGAGTAGCTGTGGACATCATGGGCCCCTTCCCTGTTACTGAGAGAGGTAACCGGTTCATTCTCACCGCAATGGACTATTTTACAAAGTGGCCAGAGGCCTATGCAATACCGAACCAGGAAGCAGAGACAGTGTCTGATGCACTGGTGGAGGGGATGTTCAGCAGGTTCGGTATGCCAGAGATCATTCATAGTGATCAAGGGAGGAATTTTGAATCCAAGCTGTTTACGGCCATGTTTACGGCCATGTTTACGGCCATGTTTACGGCCAGGCATGGCATAGAGAACGGCCAGGCTTGGCATAGAGAAAACACGCACAACACCCCTGCACCCCCAAAGCGACGGCCTTGTAGAAAGATTTAACAGGACCTTGGCCAAGCAGCTAGCCATTCTTACATCTGACCACCAGCGAGATTGGGACACTCACCTCCCTTTCGTTCTCATGGCCTACAGATCTGCAGTACAGGACTCCACACTATGCACCCCTGCATTGCTTATGTTAGGGTGTGAGCTACGGACCTCCCCAGAGTTGTTGTTCGGGAAGCCCCCAGATACGCAGTGTACCAGCTGGACCAGAGTATGCAAGGCAGTTGCAGGATCGGATGGAAACAGCCCATGTGTTCGCTAGGGAGCAAATGGGAAAGGCTGGCATGAGACAAAACAGGAACTATGATGTTAGAAGGAAGGGAAGGGACTTCCAAGCTGGGGAGTCAGTTTGGGTGTACAACCTGAAAAAGAAAAGAGGACACTCCCCGAAGCTTCAGCCAACATGGATTTTTCACTTCGACTTCATAGACTGAGCACAATTAAATATGTTCGGTGAATATACAATTTTAATTTTTAGTGAAGACCTTAAGCTATGATTAGTACAATGCATCTTTTTGCATGGGGATAATTATTTGGAAGTCATTTATTGGGCCAATATGTAATGATCAATTTTCACAATTTTGTGTACAGTGTTCTCTTTTATATACTGCATGTTACCTTTGACAAGAAATGCCACAAGCAAACATCAGAGTGTGCATCAGAGTTATCATTAAAAAACAATACAAATGCAAATCATAATCATCATAACAAATAATAATAAAATAATAAAAATTGAATGTAAGCCGATGCATCATGACAGCGCTCAGACCAAAGCACACATTAGCGACAGATACTTTCCGCATTAAAAAACTTCCCGTTGATAATACATCTCATCATTAGACTGGCACAGCAGCAGATTAAATATATGTAACAGACCGTATTAAACTTATGATTGGGGGAAAATTGTACTATTATGCAGAATCACAGCAAATGTGCATGGTCACTCAGATAGTAAATTTACAGACTGTCCAGTAATTCTGCAAAATAATTTACAGAAACGTTTACCAGGATACTTGCAAAGACAGGCATTTTGACACATTAAGGGCTCTATTTTAACAATCTGAGTGCATGGTCTGAAGTCATGGCGCAGGTGCACTTAGGGCGTGTCTGAATCCACAGAAAAAGTCGGCACGGCAGGCGCATGGTCCAAAAGGGATGTACCATTTCTTAATGAATCATGGGTGTGTTTTGGACAATAAACCAATCAGAGTCTCATCTCCCATTCCCTTTAAAAGCCAGTTGCACTTGCGCTCTGGCAGATTCGCTATTTACATGGTGGAATTTGAGAGCAGAAAGACTGAATGCTTCTCCAGAGAGGAATCCTTTTATTTTTAATATAAAAAAAATGTTGTGTGCTGCTGCGCGTCCCTGTGTGTGTAATAAGCAGAGTGTACGCGTGTTGTGCACCCACCTATAGGCGCATATTATTAACTGAACGTGTATTTTCAATAAAGTGTGAGTGAGCCGAACGAAAGTCACAGGACAAACGGAGCAGGAGTCAGATTTTTATTCAGCACGAGAGCGAAGTAAGATCTGAGATAAGCGCGACAGTCTTTCTCAGCGCGTGTCCAGTCTGGAGCGTTTTCTGATCGCATATGGAAAGCTAAACTTTCATAGGAATTCATTGAAAAGTTGAAACACTCACTTTGCTCTGCAGCGCTCCGGTTATGAATGCCCGAGGCCGTACCGAGCGCATTTACATTCTGAGAGTGAGATCTCTCCCATGTCGGCGGGTTGAAAACATGCGGAACAGTTCCTACTACTGGCTGTAGTTTTTAGCCTCTGGCAAAAAAAATCCGATGACGCAAAATGACGATATTTGCATCATTGGAGGATTTTTTTCCAGAAAATAAAATGCATAATTCTCTCGTCTCAGGGGGATATGAGGGGGGAAAGTACCATGATTCAAATATACTACGGGGTTTCTACTGATACCAAGCTTAATGCTAAATCACTGAAGTGACCCTTTAAACAACGTGGCACTGGATGTGAAAATGATAACTGAAACTTTCATGCTTTCAAGCTTTCATGACGTCCCATGAGTGTAACTGTGATAGAGATGATTGTTCAAATCTCTACCGGTTGACAAATTTCTACCGGTTAATCGTGTCTACCGGTATATTGCCCACCCGCAGTTCCTTGCATCTCATCTTTATTTTGTTTCTATTATTACCAAAATTAAGAAATTCTCATGTGACTGGGTGGGCGGGTCTTTCACCCTGCAAATGGCTGCTTGTAAACACACTTGTGTCTAATTAAGTCTGCATGGGTTCTACTTTATTGCACACAGATTGAATACTGCTTGTGGTAATTACAACTCCCATTATGAATGTTTCATGCCTTAATTTAATTACATTTATTAATCAGTGCTAGAGAGCAAAAGTGCTGGAGAGAGAGACGAAGAAGAAAATATAGAGCGAGGAAGAGAATATGAGTTGATGGGGTGTTTATTTGTTCTAGCTTAGGTAGAGAGATATTGCATTGTGCTTTGCTGCCCATAATTGGATCTGATAATGATGAATTATGGAACATTTCCAGGAGATAAAACATCGCCCAGGCGCTTATTTGAAGCTGGGGCAATATACATCAAATTGAGAGGTGTGGAACAGCAACCCCCCTCATTGAGCAGAGGTGGGGGCCTTGGTGGCCTTTCACCATCAATTTCATTTATTTCTCTCAAGTAGAGAAGGAATTATGTCAATAAACAATACAGCAGTAGCTGCACAAAGCCAGATTAGGGATGAAAAGTGGACTGGCTACGTTTAAAGTAATAAGGGGGAAGTTTAGTGGTTAGATCAAGTACACTGTCACTCTGTAAGCCCCCCAAAATTTACATTTAAAAATGTGCAATTGCCATTTCATGAGATAACACAATATCAAGTGGCATATATTTTAAATGGGTCATGAACTGAGTAAGCACATTTGAGTTTTCCACATATAAGAGGTCATCATACTATAAGAATATCCTGTAAGTTTCAGAACCGAAAACGTCCTTGTTAGTCTAAAAACAGAATTTATTGAAACCAAGACCAGAGAATGACTTCAATTTCGAAAAGCAATTTCACAACATGTAAGTAACCATGTTAATTCTAATGCCTGATCTGGGACCAGTGATTTCTGATATTTAAAGGGGGGGTATCACACAATTTCTGTCAATCTCATGACAATCTTGAGTACCTATAGAGTAGTATTGCATCCTTCATCATATCTCCGAAAGTCTTTAGTTGTATCATATTTATAATAGACAGATACACTGTACCGAGTCTTTCCGAATAAAACCGAGCGGCTGGAGGCGTATCGTGTGGGCGGAGCTAAAGAGCCACGAGCACACGCAGCTATTGCGTTGAGACTGAGAGTGAAAGCCGTGACATCCTTAGAAAACATGGAAAAAAACGTTGTCTTAAATAAACGATGGCTATCAATCAGATTCAGCCATATACACTCACCTAAAGGATTATTAGGAACACCATACTAATACGGTGTTTGACCCCCTTTCGCCTTCAGAACTGCCTTAATTCTACGTGGCATTGATTCAACAAGGTGTTGAAAGCATTCAAATGCTGGCCCATATTGATAGGATAGCATCTCGCAGTTGATGGAGATTTGTGGAATGCACATCCAGGGCACGAAGCTCCCGTTCCACCACATCCCAAACATGCTCTATTGGGTTGAGATCTGGTGACTGTGGGGGCCATTTTAGTACAGTGAACTCATTGTCATGTTCAAGAAACCAATTTGAAATGATTCGAGCTTTGTGACATGGTGCATTATCCTGCTGGATGTAGCCACTGGATTCTGGGTACATGGTGGTCATAAAGGGATGGACATGGTCAGAAACAATGCTCAGGTAGGCCGTGGCATTTAAACGATGCCCAATTGGCACTAAGGGGCCTAAAGTGTTCCAAGAAAACATCACCCACACCATTACACCACCACCAGCAGCCTGCACAGTGGTAACAAGGCATGATGGATCCATGTTCTCATTCTGTTTACGCCAAATTCTGACTCTACCATCCGAATGTCTCAACAGAAATTGAGACTCATCAGACCAGGCAACATTTTTCCAGTCTTCAACTGTCCAATTTTGGTGAACTCATGCAAATAGTAGCCTCTTTTTCCTATTTGTAGTAGAGATGAGTGGTACCCGGTGGGGTCTTCTGCTGTTGTAGCCCATCCGCCTCAAGGTTGTGCGTGTTGTGGCTTCACAAATGCTTTGCTGCATACCTTGGTTGTAACAAGTGGTTATTTCAAAGTTGCTTTTCTATCAGCTTGAATCAGTCGGCCCATTCTCCTCTGACCTCTAGCATCAACAAGGCATTTTCGCCCACAGGACTGCCGCAGACTGGATGTTTTTCCCTTTTCACACCATTCTTTGTAAACCCTAGAAATGGTTGTGCGTGAAAATCCCAGTAACTGAGCAGATTGTGAAATACTCAGACCGACCCGTCTGGCACCAACAACCATGCCACGCTCAAAATTGCTTAAATCACCTTTCTTTTCCATTCTGACATTCAGTTTGGAGTTCAGGAGATTGTCTTGACCAGGACCACACCCCTAAATGCATTGAAGCAACTGCCATGTGATTGGTTGATTAGATAATTGCATTAATGAGAAATTGAACAGGTGTTCCTAATAATCCTTTAGGTGAGTGTATATATGATCCAGAATCAGATCCAGAGGCCGAAATTGAAGCGGAGCAGCAGCAACAACGACTACAGCAGGACATCTCTATGTGGTATGTACTGTAACTGTATATATTTGCTTAGCGGCTTGTTTAATGGGAAAAAACGGAAGGTCTCGAGACAAGTTTTTTAAAAGTTTAAATGATTTTAACTTGAGCGCAACGTTTTTAGAACACCATGTCACTCGCGAGTTTTACAACATTTGTGTGTGTTTACTCATGGTTTATGAGGACATGATTTGGTTTATGGACTATTGACTTAACGTTAGTACTAGCAAGCGGAACGGTTTTGCACGTCAGACTAGTGCGTGTTTACATAGAAAAACATTGGAATAGTAGCGCATTTGAATGAAGAATCGCGCTTTGTGTTAATGTCCCCTGGGTTTAATATGAAATAATTCATTTAGTTCAACATATTTTCCCACTCTTTGTGTATTGTTGTTTTGAGTGGTTTTACAATAAACAAACAGACACCTGCAGTGGTCAGCTAAACAAATGTATTTAAACACACCATACATTGCATGCTCCATTGAGAAAAGAACTACGTTCATGTTGTTTACTTGATGTGCAACAAAAACACTTGCGCAACTCTGTTGATGCTCCGGAAAAAACAAACTCCATCCACTGTACCCTTAACACTGGGTTCTTTGGGAAGCTGAACAGGGTTGTCTTGCCCTGACAACCAAAAACACACTTCTTTGGTGACATTGTTGATTTCCCTGAAGTCCTGGGACCTGCGCAGCTGATGACTTCCCGGGTGTTCTTTTGCTCTCTCGCTCTGGTTCGACATGTGTGCGTGCGCCCTTCAGGAAAAGTGCCCGTACGGCCCGCAGGCTACAAGGAAATTCCACTCTTGTTGACGTCACATAGGCACATATTAGAAAAAAACTTTCCAAAACTTATGAGAAACCGGAAGGAGTATTTTTGGCACAGAAAACCTCCATCAAACATTCAACTTATTTTTTGAAGCTTTGGCCATGTTTAGCATGGGAATCCAAGTCTTTAACAGTGTAAGAAACTCAGAATGCATGAAATAGCATTATACCCTGCCTTTAATGATTAATGTACAGTCAGATGTTCTTTATCTATGTGTCAATCAGTCAATCAAACCAGTGACTAAACAGTCAACTTCACATTGTTTCTCTTAGTAGGATGAAAATAATTTATTATTTCAACTGTAATTAAATTATATATAGAAAGAAATCAAAGAACACTCCCTTTACAATGGCTGGAGCTGTCAATCAAATTGAATTTATCAGCGACTGAGTTCTGGATTCACGCCAAAACTCCTGTTATAATCAACAATTCTCTTATTTACATTGTGTTTGCACTGTTAATTATGATGAAAGCATTTATGAGTGTGCAGAAATCGAGTTGCAATGACAAGAACACAGTGTTCATACACTCAACATGTCTATGATCAGCTACAACGCTCATCACTGCAACCTTTCATGCCACGATCGAAATCTAATGCTATAGATGTAAATATAATGCTATAATCAACACTTTTCATGATTAGTTAACCTTGAGTTGAGAGCTTTAATAGTAAAAACTTTGCTAAAGGTTTTCGAGACAGTTCCACATGTAACTATTTAATATGCAAAGATGTTAGCCAATCACAGCAGTGGGTGTTTGTAACTGAAGTCTCACAGCAGCCAATCACAGCAGTGGACGTTTACACTGAAGTCTCACAGCAGCCAGTCACAGCAGTGGACGTTTACACTTAAGTCTCACAGCAGCCAATCACAGCAGTGGACGTTTACACTGAAGTCTCACAGCAGCCAATCACAGCAGTGGACGTTTACACTGAAGTCTCACAGCAGCCAATCACAGCAGTGGACGTTTACACTTAAGTCTCACAGCAGCCAATCACAGCAGTGGACGTTTACACTTAAGTCTCACAGCAGCCAATCACAGCAGTGGACATTTACACTAAAGTCTCACAGCAGCCAATCACAGCAGTGGGCGTTTACACTGAAGTCTCACAGCAGACAATCACAGCAGTGGACGTTTACACTGAAGTCTCACAGCAGCCAATCACAGCAGTGGACGTTTACACTGAAGTCTCACAGCAGCCAATCACAGCAGTGGACGTTTACACTTAAGTCTCACAGCAGCCAATCACAGCAGTGGACGTTTACACTTAAGTCTCACAGCAGCCAATCACAGCAGTGGACATTTACACTAAAGTCTCACAGCAGCCAATCACAGCAGTGGACATTTACACTAAAGTCTCACAGCAGCCAATCACAGCAGTGGGCGTTTACACTGAAGTCTCACAGCAGACACAACTTCAAACAGAGCGTTCAAATCAGAGGGCTAAAATCATCATTCTAAATTATGACAATTGTTGATGTAAAAATAATACTAACATTATAAGTGCACCCCAGGAAACATTATAAAACAATAAAACAACGCAGTTCATGACCCCTTTATAGAATCATTGCACTGTCACACTTTTCTAGCAATCATGAAATAAAACAACACTCAGAAAGAAAGGTGTAATTTCCAAAAGCTGTCTGAAATGATGAAAAAGATCAATATTGTAGTTTAAAATGCACAGAAATATTCTTTGTATTCATGTTGATTTCATTTTTTTTTACTTTTATAACATTTTCAAATAGATTAGATATCATTTTTAAAAAGGGTTTCAAATGCCTTTTTAAATTACAGTCATGTCTGTATATAAATTTAATTTTTAATGCATTTCTGAGAGAAGCAAAGCACTAGCCTCTGTGATGAATAAGGTACAGTAAATATATTATTGATGTTTAAAAATAACTGTATGTAAAAAATGCAATTTTATAGGTTTATAAATCTATGATTATACAAACTATATTGCAAATGAATCTTGCCTTCTTATATCCCTGAAGAGGGTAGCAGAGATGCACACCGCTGGATTTCATGGAACTTGACTCTCCTCTACTGTTCATTCGAAAAACAATTTTCCATTACAGCTGGATTGCTTTTTATTAGCTTAGCATAAAAATGGAATTTAAATTGTATCTAAAGAGAATCTGCAGGTCTGTGCATGAATGTGTTTGATGAATATGTTGAAGCCAATTAAATACATTTTCTGATTTCACTGCACAGAGATGCAGGTGTTTTTATTTCCTAATATTTTTCATAATTAAACAAGACACAACAGTGCCCATCAGAAACATTGGCTTTTGAAGCTTAAGCTGTTTCCTTATGATTATAATTTATGATGCTATATTATTGGCTCTGTTCGCAAATACTAGCTCACTGAATGCTGGATTGTTCAGTAAGCATTCTGCAATAATTCAAACAGTGACATATGTTATCAGTTAAATAAATATGGTTATTTAGCTGTTTTTATTTAATTTTGTGTATTTAATTTGAGTTTTGTTAGTTTTATTTAATAACAGAAGTCAATTAGAGAATGGCTGCAGTTAGTATTCTTTCATTGCACTGCAAACGGGAGGTCAAAATGATCAAAATACAGTATTCCTCTGCTTTGTTGTTTACTGTTATGGTTATTGTTTAAATACTTGTTATATTGTTACGTCCAAGGACATATGCTTATTTGTTATTGCAGTGTGTCATGCGTTTGTGTATGTGTTTAGGTGTTTTGCTCTCCTTTTCTCTTGTTCTATCTTTCATCATTAAAGGGATAGTTCACCCAAAAATGAAAATTCTGTCATCATTTACTCACCCTCAAGCAACATGATGTTAACCGAGGAGTTTTGGTTTACTGGCCAAAAGAGGCCGCATTCCGTTAATTCAGTGGTAAGAAAATAATGCAATGTTATCCAAGTCATCTATATTCATTATTAATGTCTGTGAATAAAATTCATATTTTAAAACCACATATTGTGTTGAAGTCATTGTTATTTGGCACTTAAACGTAAAACCTGGTTGTGGTAGTAGGTGTCAGTGATACAATTTACGAAATGTACATATTAATGCATAATTCAATCTTATTTAATCCTCCATATGAAGGTTTATGTGCTTGAATTATTTCTATTGAATAAATAAGTTCAAAACAAGACATGGATTGTAGTAGGCTATTGATTATTGACGTCCATTCATCCTTTTTCCATGCCACTTATACCCTATGGGACGCGGGCATTGCTGGACGATTACTGACGTACAGCAGGGTAAATGATATTGGAGTAAAGAGGTTAGGGGAACGTTCCGGGAACGTTCCGGGAACGTTCTGGGAAGGTTAGGGGAACGTTCTCCAAACCAACAGGGAACGTTCTATTTACGTAAAGAAAACTTTCCTGGCTAACCAATAGAGAACGTTAGGATGCCTGTTCTGGGAACGTTCTGGGAACCAGAAACTAACGTTTCCAGAACGTTCTGGGAACCAAAAATTGTTATCTGGGATAGTAGGGAAAAAAATACTATGGTAGTCAATGGTTGCTCTATCTGCCTTGTCACAAACATTCTTCTAAATATCTTCTGATGTGTTGCGCAGAACAAAGAAATTCATACAGGTTTGGAACTACTTGAGGGTGAGTAAATGAAGACAGAATTTTCATTTTTGGGTGAACTTTCCCTTTAAGGTACTCTGACCAGCTGTATTCAATCTAACGATGCTTGATGCAGAAGAGGATCGGTTGAGAAGAGAGAGACTTCCTTTGGCCAGAATGAATTCCTCCTCCTGCTTGCACGGACTCTGTTGTTAATTTGTCGATCTGTTTCTGAGTAAGTGAGCTCAGGATTTTGTTGTGGGTTCTTTAACAGAAAGAGAATTTGATTATTTTGCTTTTGGTCATACCACTCTGAGCACGCCCGATCTCGTAAGCTAAGCAGGGTCGGGCCTGGTTAGTAGCCTACTTGAATGGGAGACGCCTGGGAATACCAGGTGCTGTGTATCTTATATTAAGTCTTTTTGTTTAGTATCTTTATTTCTTTTGTGATTTGGGGCTTGTAGGGGGAGGGTGCCATTTTTTGTGTGTACTCCTCTTGTTCTCCTGTTTATGGGTAGGCAGTGAGAGAGGGACGTTTTGTCATTTTTTTTCTATGATTATCTCTTTCTAGGTCATTCCGATTTTGGGGTTAGTTAGATTAAGTTTTGTTTGTTATTTTGGCCTAGCTCTCCCATGAGGTTATTATCCTTGACATTGTTATTTTTGTTACCCTTATTGGGATCTGTTAATTCTTTATATTTTCATATTAAAAGAGATCATTTGAATATGGGACAGGAGGTTGGAATATCTTTGTTCTCTGTCCAAGGTTTTTTTTTTTTTTTTTTTTATGTATATATTTAATATATACATATTTAATGTATTATATGTGCCAAGATATAATAGGCTTAAAATTCTCACATCTAATGCTTGAAATGATAGGCAAATGATTAATTAGGCAATAGGCCAAAACTTTTGGGAATCTCGACTTTATAACAGATGTCAGAAATATTATGTTGACTGTATAATTTGTAATGAAAAGTAAAATGTAATAATATGAAAATCCCACGGGTCAGATTTGTAGCTTCCACTGAAATATAAGATGCTCCATTTTCAAATCAGACTTTCAACATTCAACATTCAACATTCAATTTAACTTTTCACTTAAATCATGCTGATTACACAAACGTAATTTTTTATACTGTACGAGCTGTATATTCTCTCCCCTTACACTAACCCTACCCATCACACACAACTGCATTTTTACCTTTTCAAAACTCATTCTGTATGATTTATAAGCTTGTTTCCCCATGGGGACCTTAATTTAGTGAGTCTGTGTGCATTCAGGTTGAAGTCTCCACCGGGATTGAAAAACATGAACACACAGACTTTAATTAAAAATAATGCAGAGTATTGGCCCCGCAGTTTAATGTCTGGAAGTGTGTGTAAAATGAGTTCTGCTCCTGTAGAGGAACTCCTCTCTTCAGCAGTGTTTTCCACAGCTACACTAAACATGCTATTATACACCCCCAACATCATATCCGTATTGTGGTAACCTGCTGACAACTGACTCATAATCAGCTATTTACTGCTGTTTTCATGTAGACAAACTCATTAAGATCACAGATGTGAGGGATGTAGAAAGTAATTAGCATCATTTCCTCATTGTTTGGTTTCTCGTGGCCGATTAAAGCTGAATGAATGTCTTGTTCAGCAGTGTAATGAACACAAGAGGGCAGCATCAGCTCATCATCAGAACAAAGATCATGGCTTTCCAGAAAGAAATCGTTTTTGAATAGTGTGTGAAACAGAATGTATTATGCAAAAGTACAAATGTTTAAATAAGAATGACAATTCAGTGCCTGGTGTCCAGTTTATCTTGGAAGGTTATTTATTTGCATTTTTAATCAATTTTGTCCAAAATGATTTGAAAATGACTTAGAGATGATCTCTCTTCAGTCCTGTGAGGAAGAAGAATGAAACCTGCAAACTGTCAGCAAAAAGGAAGATTATGCATCGGAATTAAAAGGGATACTTAAAAGGTATGGTTCACCCAAAAATGAAAATTCTGTCATTAATTAGTCGCCCTCATGTAGTTCCAAACCTAATTGGTTCTTGAGGAAGCTCAAACGTGCTGCGTAACACGAGAATGAACCTCATTGGTTCTTGAGGAAGCTCAAACGTGCTGCGTAACACGAGAATGAACCTCATTGGTTCTTGCTGAAGCTCAAACGTGCTGTGTAACACGAGAATGAACCTCATTGGTTCTTGCTGAAGCTCAAACGTGCTGCATAACACGAGAATGAACCTCATTGGTTCTTGAGGAAGCTCAAACGTGCTGCGTAACACGAGAATGAACCTCATTGGTTCTTGCTGAAGCTCAAACGTGCTGCGTAACACGAGAATGAACCTCATTGGTTCTTGAGGAAGCTCAAACGTGCTGCGTAACACGAGAATGAACCTCATTGGTTCTTGAGGAAGCTCAAACGTGCTGCGTAACACGAGAATGAACCTCATTGGTTCTTGCTGAAGCTCAAACGTGCTGCGTAACACGAGAATGAACCTCATTGGTTCTTGCTGAAGCTCAAACGTGCTGCGTAACACGAGAATGAACCTCATTGGTTCTTGAGGAAGCTCAAACGTGCTGCGTAACACAAGAATGAACCTCATTGGTTATTGCACCTCAAGTGAACATGCTTGAGCTTTCATTTACCACAACTGATGTGTTGATGAATGTTTATATGTGAATAAAAGCCTAAATTCAATCTGTTCATCATATAAAGCGATCGTGTCTCTCCAATGGAGGGACAGAAAGATTTAATCAAAATCTCAGATTTCATCAAAAAGTTTGACATTAATAAAGTTTAATTAATGACCGAATTTTCATTTTTGGGTGAAATATAACGGAGTAAAAAAAAGGTAAACATTTGAAATGCGTTCATGTTCTGGAAAGTAAATTAGCACAGACATTAATTGGTCAGTTGTGGACTGAAGATGTTTATTTGGTGTACATTGAAAATTGAAAATTAGCAAACAAAACCTGACGACCTAGAACAAAGTTAAATATGAGTCCAGGTAATCTGGCTGATCTAATTTCAGTTTTCTAAAAAAGGGAAATCTTGCTCTGCAGACGTAAACACGTTACAACAAATGAAGACCTCAAACATCATTCTGTAGTGTAGGAAAAACAATTCAAAAAGTGTTTCAAATATGTTAAGAAAGAAAAAAGACACTACATATCGTAAATACTTGGGCAGTAAAAAGTAGATACACAGCATTTTGTGTTAAAATAAGAATATCTGACAAAATATATTTTGTTTACAAAACTTCGATACGCGAGACTACACTTAAAGCATCTGTTAAATGGTGCGTTTATGTATTATCATACATGTCCATATTGCACGAGAATCGTCGGAAAACTTGGTCCTCCCCTTGGCACAGACAGAGGAGTTATAAGTAAATCTGGTCTGTCTCGACAGGGAGTAGAAGCAAAAGATTCAATAGAAATCATACAAGCATCTTAGAGTACATGTAAAAATGAATAACATATAATACTTGGTTTTGATCTCTCTCTCTCTCTCTCTCTCTCTCTCTCTCTCTCTCTCATTTTGTTCCATCCATCCTTCTCCGTCTCCAGCACTGTGCTTTTTCCTTGTCATTTTACTGGTCCCTTGACTCATACAACAGTTTGGCAGCCTAGACAAGCATGGAGCAGAAAAAATAATATTAACATAATATAGAGGAGTCACAGTATCATAGTAATGACTATGGCTGGGTGAAATTGTGGTCAAGGTTGTGAATCAGGTTTCAAAAATACAAAAAAAAGGTGTGCACATCCCACGCACCCTAAATGGTGCTGCGTTTTCGAATGTTAGGTCTTCATCAGGCTCAGGCTTTGTGTCTGATGAAGACCTGACAGTTGAAACATTGCGCTTTCAATAAAAATATTGTTATTTTCAGTGTGTGGACATCACGTTTCTTTTCCCCATTATTATTAGGTTTCACAGCGGAGTTAAAATATATTATTAAAGGTGCCCTAGAATGGAAAACTGTATTTACCTTGGCAGAGTTGAATAATAGGAGTTCTGTACATGGAACTAACATACCATGAACCTCAAACACCAGTTTCCTCCTTCATATGTAAATCTTGTGCTTGAAAATGACCACTGAAAAACAGTTGAATCCCAACATACGTAATGGTCGGGATCATTAATATTTACGCCTCCCCAAATTTGCATATATCCTACCAGCCCATGTTCAAGGCCAGGTAGTTTTAACGTAGACCTGCACGGCTGAATCATCAGAACTTCTGCAGGTATATATATATATACACACATACACACACACACACACACTCACCTAAAGGATTATTAGGAACACCTGTTCAATTTCTCATTAATGCAATTATCTAATCAACCAATCACATGGCAGTTGCATCAATGCATTTAGGGGTGTGGTCCTGGTCAAGACAATCTCCTGAACTCCAAACTGAATGTCAGAATGGGAAAGAAAGGTGATTTAAGCAATTTTGAGCGTGGCATGGTTGTTGGTGCCAGACGGGCCGGTCTGAGTATTTCACAATCTGCTCAGTTACTGGGATTTTCACGCACAACCATTTCTAGGGTTTACAAAGAATGGTGTGAAAAGGGAAAAACATCCAGTATGCGGCAGTCCTGTGGGCGAATATGCCTTGTTGATGCTAGAGGTCAGAGGAGAATGGGCCGACTGATTCAAGCTGATAGAAGAGCAACTTTGACTGAAATAACCACTCGTTACAACCGAGGTATGCAGCAAAGCATTTGTGGAACCACAACACGCACAACCTTGAGGCGGATGGGCTACAACAGCAGAAGACCCCACCGGGTACCACTCATCTCCACTACAAATAGGAAAAATAGGCTACAATTTTCACGAGCTCACCAAAATTGGACAGTTGAAGACTGGAAAAATGTTGCCTGGTCTGATGAGTCTCGATTTCTGTTGAGACATTCAGATGGTAGAGTCAGAATTTGGCGTAAACAGAATGAGAACATGGATCCATCATGCCTTGTTACCACTGTGCAGGCTGCTGGTGGTGTAATGGTGTGGGGGATGTTTTCTTGGCACACTTTAGGCCCCTTAGTGCCAATTGGGCATCGTTTAAATGCCACGGCCTACCTGAGCATTGTTTCTGACCATGTCCATCCCTTTATGACCACCATGTACCCATCCTCTGATGGCTACTTCCAGCAGGATAATGCACTATGTCACAAAGCTTGAATCATTTCATATTGGTTTCTTGAACATGACAATGAGTTCACTGTACTAAAATGGCCCCCACAGTCACCAGATCTCAACCCAATAGAGCATCTTTGGGATGTGGTGGAACGGGAGCTTCGTGACTTGGATGTGCATCCCTCAAATCTCCATCAACTGCAAGATGCTATACTATCAATTTGGGCCAACATTTCTAAAGAATGCTTTCAACACCTTGTTGAATCAATGCCACGTAGAATTAAGGCAGTTCTGAAGGTGAAAGGGGGTCAAACACAGTATTAGTATGGTGTTCCTAATAATCCTTTAGGTGAGTGTATTATATATATATATATATATATATACACACAGGTGCTGGTCATATAATTAGAATATCATCAAAAAGTTTATTTATTTCCCTAATTCCATTCAAAAAGCGAAACTTGTATATTATATTAATTCATTACACACAGACTGATATATTTCAAATGTTTATTTTTTTTAATTTTGATGATTATAATTGACAACTAAGGAAATCCCAAATTCAGTATCTCAAAAAATTAGAATATTACTTAAGACCAATACAAAGAAATGATTTTTAGAAATCTTGGCCAACTGAAAAGTATGAACATGAAAAGTATGAGCATGTACAGCACTCAATACTTAGTTGTGGCTCCTTTTTCCTGAATTACTGCAGCAATGCGGTGTGGCATGGAGTCGATCAGTCTGTGGCACTGCTCAGGTGTTATGAGAGCCCAGGTTGCTCTGATAGTGGCCTTCAGCTCTTCTGCATTGTTGGGTCAGGCATATCACATCTTCCTCTTCACAATACCCCATAGATTTTCTATGTGGTTAAGGTCAGGCAAGTTTGCTGGCCAATTATGAACAGGGATACCATGGTCCTTAAACCAGGTACTAGTTGTTTTGGCACTGTGTGCAGGTGCCAAGTCCTGTTGGAAAATGAAATCTGCATGTCCATAAAGTTGGTCAGCAGCAGGAAGCATGAAGTGCTCTAAAACTTCCTGGTATACGGCTGCATTGACCTTGGACCTCAGAAAACACAGTGGACCAACACCAGCAGATGACATGACACCCCAAACCATCACTGACTGTGGAAACTTTACACTGGACCTCAAGCAACATGGATTGTGTGCCTCTCCTCTCTTCCTCCAGACTATGGGACCCTGATTTCCAAAGGAAATGCTAAATTTACTTTCATCAGAGAACATAACTTTGGACCACTCAGCAGAAGTCCAGTCCTTTTTGTCTTTAGCCCAGGCGAGACACTTCTGACACTGTCTGTTGTTCAAGAGTGGCTTGACACAAGGAATGCGACAGCTGAAACCCACGTCTTGTGTGTAGTGGTTCTTGAAGCACTGACTCCAGCTGCAGTCCACTTTTTGTGAATCTCCCCCACATTTTTGAATGGGTTTTGTTTCACAATCCTCTCCAGGGTGCGGTTATCCCTATTGCTTGTACACTTTTTTCCACCACATCTTTTCCTTCCCTTCGTCTCTCTATTAATGTGCTTGGTCACAGAGCTCTGTGAACAGCCAGCCTCTTTTGCAATGACCTTTCGTGTCTTGCCCTCCTTGTGCAAGGTGTCAATGGTCATCTTTTGGACAAGTCAGCAGTCTTCCCCATGATTGTGTAGCCTACAGAACTAGACTAGACCATTTAAAGGCCTTTGCAGGTGTTTTGAGTTAATTAGCTGATTAGAGTGTGGCACCAGGTGTCTTCAATATTGAACCTTTTCACAATATTCAAATTTTCTGAGATGCTGAATTTGGGATTTTCCTTAGATGTCAGTTATAATCATCAAAATTAAAAGAAATAAACATTTGCAATATATCAGTCTGTGTGTAATGAATGAATATAATATACAAGCTTTTTTTTTTTATGGAATTAGTGAAATAAATCAACTTTTTGATGATATTCTAATTATATGACCAACACCTGTATATGTTATGTTCCAGACTGTGCAGGGGATGTGAACACTTTTCATACCCTTCCCACAGAAACTAACTGTCAACAGGCATGGCATGGTTGATGTTTATCTATAACCAAATTTAATTCAAAGTTGTTAGTTTGCTCTGACTAGTGTCAATTTCGTTAACGAAAATGTTTATTGACAACCTTTTTTTCCATGACTAAGACAAGACGAGATGACAAAACTTCCTTAAACGATTATTGTGACTATATAAACATGCAATATGGTTGACGAAAAAAGACGAGACTAAAATGTAGTTTAAAAGATTAAAAACTTGAACAAAAAGCACTCTTTGGTTGTCACTGCGGGGAAAAAGAGGAGCGTTCAAGGGTTTGTGCTTGCGGTTGCCAGATTTCAGTCATTTAAATCCCCCAATCAGAGTTTTTCTGTTAAAAGAACACGTATTCTATCCATAGACTGTAAAAAAAAAAATGGACAAAGTATCCGTGACATCACCCATAGGATTCTGATGAGCCGTTTTAAAGTGCAAAGTAGGGACGAGCTGGCCATTGCCATCTTGTCAGCGCGTCACTCCCGGATAACAGAAAGTGGGCAAAGAAGCGGGACGGGGGTGGAGCTGAGGTGACACGAAGACTAAAGGCCAATTTATACTTCTGCGTCGAGTGCACGCAGAGGGTACGGCGTACCCTACGCATAGACGCGTTGGATACGCCGTACCCTACGCCGTACCCTGACGCGCACCTCTCCAAAAATGTAACAATGCGTCAATTCTACGCGGACCGCAAGCGCTGTGATGGGTTCTGGCAGAACCCTTCCCTCAGGTCAATAAATAAATAAAAAATCTGCGATAGGAGTGTGTGTGTGTGTGTGTCCAGAAATTGGATGATAGTTCCTTACGTCTGCTATAACACAATATTTTGCAGTCCAGCGATTCTTTATGGTAGTAAATAAATACATAGATCCGCTGAGTATAGTTTATTTATTTTCTCATTAAAACCAAAGATGTTAATCAGTAATTGTATATCAAGAACAGGGACACATTAGGGTATATTTCGTGAATGAAGTCTCCGCAACAGCAATCGATTGCTCGAGCCACCGCTGCTGAAAACAGCGGCCACGAGCTCTGTATGATTTCACAAACACATTCCAGCGCCAGATCGCCTTATTTAACTTTACTAATCAACTAGAGATGCTTAATTTGCTTTAGATACAACAACTCAAGCTGCAAGAAAAGCCGCTCTCTCACTGCTGCTGATACTCCGACATGAATGTACAGATTCTCCACACGAAGCTGCTTCTTCTTCGGCTGTTCTCTTGATTACACCTACACCAACATGCCCGAGGACACTGCCTACTAGCGTCTGCATGTGTAACTGCACATTGACGCAGACAACAGCGCAGAAGTATAAATGCTCACGACGGCGTCGCCTACGGCGTACACTACGGCGTACACTCGACGCAGAAGTATAAATTGGCCTTAACAGACAGCAGATTAATCTAGCTAACCACCAGCTACTCGTGGCCACGCCCTTAATTATGCAGGACTTTAAAGCTTTATATAATGTAAATGAATGAGTTATAAAAAAATTCACCCCCCTCACAGTTGTCATGAAGGGCAAAATTAGCCGTATAGACCAAAACCACAATTTGTACCAGGCTGTAAACATGTTTTAATCTGCTGTAAAGTTGGGAATTTTAACATGGGGCTCAATGAGATTCTGCTCCCTTCTGGAGCCTGTCTCTAGCGGCCAGTCGATGAATTGCAGTTTAAGTCAACTGGGGGAGGTTGCCGCTTGATTCTATCTGGTGTTTTACTTAAAATGTGCAATCTGGCAACCATATGCACGCAGGCTCTCTCTCGCTCGTGCAAATGAACTAAAAACACCAATAAACAATAAGCTGCATTTCAGCAATCTCCATTTGAGATTTTCTGCTTAAAGTGTCATTCAGTTGGTCTGTGTTCTGTCTCGACTCACAAGCTGCTTTGCTGTTTGCTGAATAACTGCTACTGAAAGGAGCCAATCAGAGCAGAGCTCAATATTATTATTCATGACCCTTCCAAATAAGGCAAAAACAGACCATTTCATTCTACGGACAAATCCTAGGGTTGTAAATGGCCCTGTAAAACTGTATCTTGAGTATTTTTGCCCTTACCAAAGCCACATACCTTCTATGTAGATATCAGAGAACAATTTAAAATATTGCATCAATGCATTCTAGGGCACCTTTAAAACATAGGTTTTCAAATAGAATATACATAAGGCTTGATATAGTGTATAGATGCATTGCATAGAATGGGAATGGCATATAAGGCCATGTTTATCATTAATTATTCTGTTAGGCCTGTATCTTTCATAACATGGTTGAAAATCATCTTTATACAAAGTTTGGATTAAAAAAAAACCTTGCAGCATAAAAATTGATTGGTGAATAAAAAAAAAAAATCCCATTGTTTTTGCATATTCATGTCTTTTACATTTTCTCAATTAATAGGTTCTGGTGTCCTCTACAGAGCAGAGGATATCGCATGATATAACATAGGATTTTTTAGTTTTTTATGCTCCAAACAATGTAATGACCTAAAAAAAACTTTTTTTTCTGGTTCTTAGGAAGATGATATGTTAAAATACTAGCAATGCATTCAAGCAATGTAAAGGCAGACTAATAGATTAATAGACAAACATTTGTAGCAAAATATTTTTGAAATTCCAATTATTGGTATAACTGGAACTTGTAAATAATCCTAAATTTCTCACTGTATGGTGGAGCTGTTACTTAGCCTACATCTACACTTTACTAGAGCACCTGCCATTTGCTCAGTAGTGATGTGACATTTGAACCGAGGCGTCGGAGCTTGCGTCGAGAATAAATGGGCGTGCCAGATGAAGCCCCGATCCGAGGCTTGTGTTGTTAACGAAGAAAACATGTGACCAATGACAAACGAGGCCTCGGTTTGTGTGGAATACGTCATCGGTTCGGTCTGAGTGTCGCTTTGGGTTCGAAACTCGCGTCACCTTGTGGTTGGTGTGGCGTTTCAGAGAGGTGTCAGGAGTAGTAGAAATGTGAGTGTCAGAGAGTTGTTTTGTTCGAGAAAAGGAATCGTCTAAACCCCAACACCCTTCAAACAATTCTGTACAAATCAATTATAATCCTTTCTTCACCCAACCCAAACTTCTGTGCTGCAGTTTGCTCCACTATATCCTCAGACCCATAGGCTCTACACTGCACTAAAAATGCACAATAAATTGTGCACACTGCACAAAAAAACCCAGTAACAATTCTTAACTTTTCCAACCCCAGACTGCTCTGTTTAAGTAAGCTTTATTACGTTCCCTCCACCATAAGCACTGCACTCAACACACATCACTTTTGTTGTTCATACTGTCACTATCCAAACAATTAATGAATAATGAATTAACAGTGTGTCTGACAGTTGTCTTTGTGCAAGTAAAGTCAGACAGAGAAAGATGCATATTTGATTTTATACCCAGGCGATGGACAAATGTCTGCTCAGGTCATTGGCTCAGGATTAATGGATTTGTCTGCTATATCTTTGCACAGTAGTTAGCTGTCACAAGTGAGCAATGATGAATGAAGCTTCGGGTAATGAACCTTTTGGCGAAGCAATGTGCTGCGGGGTCTCAGTGGTTCAGGTAGCCTCATTTTTCCATCACAAACCCTCAGTGATTTGATTCTGTAACCGGGCCTGGCGTGGAATATTTAGTAGTGAGGAAATGTCATGAAAGGACACGGTACCACGCATGAATTGACTAAGCTCCATTCTTTCACAAATGTTTGTAGAAGCGTCTACATGCTTAGGTGCTTGATTTTAGACACCTGTGGCCATGGAAGTGATTGGAACACCTGAATTCAATGATTTGGAGGGTTGTCCCAATACAGTGTATATACAGTGGTGGCCAAAATGATTAGCAACACTTGGCATCTGGGAGTCGTCTTATTGGGCCTGGATTTATTTTCCAAGAGGACAATGACCCAAAACATTCTTCTAACTACTGCCGGAACTACCTGCGACAGAAGGAATCTGCTGGAACGGTGGACTGGCCCGCTACAAGGCCAGACCTCAACCCCATCGAGCACATTTGGGACAAGTTGGAAAATAAACTGGACAGATCTATTGTACATTCAAAGGAAAGCCTTTGGCTTCAGTTGCAGAAGGCATGGGATAACAATAGTGTTGAAGTTCTCAGAGGAAATATATTGACACTCTGCCAGAGAGATGTGCTGCTGTAATTGCTGCAAAAGGTGGACATGCCAAATATTACAGTTAAAAGTGGCTAAAAACAGTATGACTGATATTTGATGGTCAGAGCAACCATCTGCATGTTTCATGAACATTTTGAAATGAAATCATGTTTTGGAGGCAACAAAAGGTCATTATTTTGTGTTCTAATAATTTTGGTCACCACAGTATTTTGGTCACCACACAGTATTTTTTTTTTTCAGTGTACGCTTTCACTCACACCTACTTTGTGCATGGCTACAAGCCAGGCAGACGCAACGCGCTTGTCATCAGCAGTGTCCATCTGGAGATCCTGAAGGTTCTGAGATCCTGGTGGCTTGTACTGAAGCGTCATGCCACTGGCACGGAGAGAACCCCCTAAAAACAGGTCAAAGGTCAGTGGTGGGATTCGACAACAATTCTTTGTCAAGGCAACTTTCAGAGTTTGCCATGACAAATGTTCCTTTTGTAGTTAATTGTTGTACTTTGTACATGCAGAAATTAGATTTGTGACTCGCATAATACGACAGAAGTCTGACGGACCATCACACCATCACAAAAAACATGCACATGTAGCCTTTCATGAGACTGCCTTGCTTTGACATGGGGGGGGTCACAGGAAATGAGTGCATGCAAGGTAAACTTATATCATATGATGGTAACAACAAGAAAAACAAAATAAATGGCACACGTTTTTAGACAAGGGGAAATAAAATAGACAGCAAGGAGAGAGATAGAGGGACGCTGACCTTCACATATTTGACTGTCCAGCAAGCTCGTGTACGAGCATATATCTTTCTCTTAATGCAGAGGAGAACAAGGACATTAAAGAAAAGAAGAGAACGTTAAAAGGAAAGAAATATAAACAAACAGAAAAAGATTTAGGTATGCATCACACTGTAAGTAGACGTATAAAAATTGGCCCCAACAAGTATTTGGACATGCAGGTCACGCTTTAAAATGTCTAAATGTTTTTGCATTGGTTACAAAATATCAAAACAAGTGGCATTTATGTTTGAACTTACAGTGAACCAACTTTATACATCCATTAAAAATGGCCTTGGGACTCAAGTCACTGATTGCAAAAAAATGCCTAAAGTTGGTCCAAAGAAAAGCTTGAGCCGCATTAGTTTTTATACTTTATATCTAATGCAATGACATTTTTAAGTGTGGTTTAAGTGTCCAAAATTACTTGGGGCTACTGTATAGTGTGTATATGTCTGTTTTATAGAGTTGTTAAGTTCACTCAGTACTACAGTGCAATGTTAATATCCATCAGCATCCAGTTAAAGAAGAAATCAATCTGGCATTCATGTAGTCATGTGACTATTTGAAGCTTCATGTGGCATAATATCTGAAGCGTTCAAAGAAATGTATATCAATGTATATCAATGTAAATCACATGCCTGCATACTGTGTGACGTAACAGAATAAATCTCAGCTCATAATCATATCCTTTTATATCTACATGCAAGAATTCATATATAAAAACAAACCCCAGGATAAGATTAATGCTGAATCCTCAAATTCTTTTGAAACATAATGGAGGTAATACAAATCTTTATTGATTTGAATTACAGGAAATTATGTACATCTGCGATCAATCCGGAAATGACTTTCATAATTCATTATATTAAGTAATTTATGACAATGTGATACTAAGACTTTGGTAATGATGCTCCATTAGAAGTGGGCTTTGTGAGTTTCAGACACAGCACTCTGCATACTAATAAAAAATTGGTCAGAATGGCCAACCTGTTGTCCAACGATAACCCACGAGATTATTGAGGATAACTAGGACGTTTACCTTGGCTTATTGGGTAACACTTTATTTTACAGTGTCCTTATTACATATGTTACATGTACTTACCATAGTAATAACAGTAAATTATGCATAATTACATGCAAATAACCCTCAACCAAACCCTAACCCTATAAGTACATATTGATTAATATTACTCAGTACATAAATATATAATTACACGGTTACAAGTTAAGGTGTCATAAATATATTTTAATGTTATAAAAGATTTCTATTTCAATGAAATGCTGTTCTTTTAAATGCTCTATTCATCAAAAAATCCTGGAAAAAAATGTATCACGCTTTCCACAAATTATTAATGGTGCAGTAAGCAATTTCTGAGAAATGCTGTTGAAAACTTAAATAAACACCAAAAGAAACAATTTTGTGAATATATATATATAAAAAAACATGTTTGTAACAGTCCTGACTGTGTAAATAGGAGAGAAAAAAAACAAATAGGATCGGACCAATCCACGGAGCAGCACAACACACCTGTAGCCAATCAGCAGTAGGGGGCGTGTCCGCTCATGATGGGGGAGGAGAGAGAGAAAGCAAGCGGGACATTTGTAGAAAGACTGTAGAAAGGAGAGATGGCTGATATATTACCAAAGAGGAAATGGTCAGAGAAATATAATTGGGAAAAGAAAGGTTATGATCAGGCAAGAGCTTTCGGACCCGTGTTAATATTGGAGAAGCTTTACAGTGTTGGAGAGACGTCAGAGAGCAGGAAGACCTGAAAACAGACGCAGAGGTTGTGTTGTTTCTGCTTGATACTTGAGTAACATTAATTTTGCAATGTTTCACAGAACCAAGATGTGCTGCTGTTGTTGTTGTTTGATTCATCCATACTTGAGCGAGCTGACTGATGCACCAGCTGTTAGTGGTTGCCTTAGTTGCCTTATTCATAGTTTTCAGTCACGTGACTGTCGCAGAGCCCTCGAGGGCAAAACAGCCATAGAACTGCAGCACAAGCATGTCAAAATCTCAAAAACAAAAATATGCAAGTTGTTTTCTAAAACCCTGTAAAGTCAAAATTAAACATGTGTTCTGAGTTTGTCACACCACAGACAAATGTGTTAACCACCCAGCCAAATTTGAATCGTAAAAAAATCCACCAAGTAAATAAAATAGCTTATCAAAATCTTTAAAAAAAATAAGCAGCATTCTCTGCTCTCAAACGCTGGGGGCGTGTCCGCTGTCCCAAGCCCACTTGTGGGAAAACCGCAGTAAGCACACAAGACAATGCTCACGTACAACTCACAATAGCACAAGATGTCGGCGGGACGGGAGGATGAAGGCCCGGGCGGGAGATAATCGGTTCGGCCCAATTCTACAGCGGATTATCAGTGAATCCCAGTTGTCTCTGATGGAAGTTTGTAAAACTATCCGGTGTAAAATCACTCCAGAGGCAGGTGTTGGTTAGCCTGGTCCTACCAGACATTTAATTTGTACAGAGAGTCTGGCCACTCTCCATTGACAAGCGTTAACTTCCTTGAAGGCGGGTACTCTGTTGAAGTTTAAAACTATTGGATCTGCCATAACCAATCGCTAACATTTGGTCATGACGCATGTCATCTCAAACTAGCGCCCTACATCAACGTCATCGTTCTCAGCCACTCCCTCTGTTCGCTTATTGGACCGGTTAAAATTTGACCGGAGAAAACCAGAGAATATACCGCAATCCCAGACGGAGTACTGAAGAAAAATGAAAATTGAGCGGAAGTACGTAGGAGGGCGGAGCCAGGCTAGGTGTTGGTAGCGATCCTCAAAACTAATCCACCTCTTCTTGATATCATCGTTTTTGTTTTGTAAGCTGTTTTGTAAGTTGTAGGCTGTAGTAACTAACGGTACTTACAGAAACTTGTGTTCGAGGGGGCGAAACTGATGTGAATGTGCTCTAGTTATGGAAGTGTTAGGGGAGGAGCCAGGCTCAGTGGCTCCAGTGCGTCATCAACAGTTATGATAGTGTTGGGGGAATTCAGCACTACACAGTTCACAGTCTTTGTAACGTGTTTCAGCAGTACATTTCTAACATTTATAATGTGTTTAGAAACTAATCTCAGAATTGCCTTTACAGGGACTTTAACGTGAAAAACAATTAGGGTGGGTTGCACCAATAAGGATTAAATTAAGCAAAGTTTAACGCTAATCAAGGATTTATTGATCTGGGTTTTATTTTAAATCGAATAGTGCTACAGCACTTAATTTTAAACACACATTTACAAATCAGGGATTACTATTCTAACCTGTGATTAAAACCTTCATCTACTTTTAATTTTCTCTGCCATGATGGATTCGCCAGTTAAACAGCCACAACATTAATATTCCATTTATTTTTTTTACCACCAGAAACTCTCTCTCTGACAACAGTAGCTCTTGCCAATAAATGAAATAAACTTGTAAAATGTAAACTGTCTTTATAAACTGCTACGTGGTAAGAATTAAAGGGCTGATCAAGCAGCATAGGTGGAGGGCGAACAACACCAGGCTAAGGAGATGCTTAATCCTGATTGGTGCAATGCTTAAAGTGCCTTAATGCACTAAAAGATTGATACCAAAAGTTCAGTTTATACCTTTTTGATGATGCATACTACATATAGGTCAGAATAGCCCAGAATATGAACGCAACGCATTTTCTTTATGATGGTTTTCGATGGAAAAAACGCTTAACAAGAAACCTCATGTTGCATTTATATTAGGGATGCTCATATTGACCGTTTAACCATTAACCGATAGTATGAGTTTTGACTGATTAATACTATCAGTTAAACGGTTTAAAAGTTGTTTTGTTTTTTGCTGCATGGTCACCACATTTTTATAAGAAACAATATCGAGTCAATTAAACACGAAAGAACAACAAATATATCGGTGAGAACCCTCGTTTTAACAGCCTACATACACCGGGACTGCACTTGACTGCATATCACAATTTTCCCAATGTTGATTCTTCTTGCAATCGTAATGCAATGGACTGTGGCCTACATTAAAACTTTAAATAAAAGGTTTACACAGTCATATACAATAAAAAAGCTTGCACAGCGACAGGAAATAAATGCGAGCAAAGCGGAGCTTCACTCATGAACTGCTCAGCGGTAAAATGACGTGCGCTCAAATCCCGCTCCGACATGACATTTCTCTGTACTGTAGCCTACTATGCTTGTAGCCATTAAAACACGTAATTAGTTTCAGTTTAAATATTATAATGTTATTTTTTAATTTCATTTACGTTGAAAAATGAACAGGACACATAAGATGCATAATGTCAGAAGACGGGGGTCTTCAATAAGTTCAATAACACTTCAATAGGCTTTCAACAAAACAAACTTTTCTTTAAAGTGAATTTCGTTTCGTATAAATTGTATCTTAATTTTAATCTATGTTTAATCAACCAAATTGCCCGGATTTAATAAATAATAAGCAAATAGTATAGCCTATAACAGACAATGACATGGAGGCGGCGGCGCAGCGTGAACAACGGCTTAAATGAACAACTAGAAAAGAAAAAAAACTTTAGTCCCTTACTATTTATTTCAGATAGACCTATATTTGATCCAGCATGTCACAAAGGGAGTTCTGGGTTGAGTGTGCGGTGCTGAGCGGAATGAGCTTTAGAAATGAACGGAATCGTTTTAAAAACATAATTCAACAAATAAATAATACTTTTTAATGGGCCACTTAAAATGTTTATTACAAATAAATTATTACATTTTAAAAATGAATAAAATTAACAAAAATTTACATTGCATTTCCAATCCTTTGCAGCACCCCCACTTCCCGCGCCCCTGCACCACTTAGACATGCTACTTTAAAAAAAAAAAAAAGTAAAACCAGTCAAGGTGTGGATTGAGGTGGGCATGCTATTTTTATATGATGAAAAAACGTAGTTTGAAGAACCGGAATAGTTTTTTTCCCCGTCAAAGCTTCAAACGGATTCAGTGTTTTCGTTTTGTCATCTTAATTTGTTCATTATTTAAGTGAAAAATATTTAGTGTATGCCTATTTATTTAATGCTTTTTAAAAGTATTTTATTCAGTTTTTCTCTGTTGTCAGAAACGCTGCAGGTGCGTGAACATTTGATAATGTGAATCCAGGTTCTGATGTTGTTGTTGATCCGTATGCTGCGGTTTGCACAGTAAAATAAACCCATGGAAAAAAGTATTTTTAACGGGTCACAGACACTCTTCAAGTGTATATTTATTTAATGCCAATTCAATATTATAATCTTATCAGTTAACAGTAATAATCGGATAATGAGCGGCGGTTGTCGGTCAGGAAAATTAACCATTTTGAGCATCCCTAATTTATATTCTGTGTTCATCTGCTTGCCTGTACAAAGAATGGGGTGTTTGTTTGGGTGTCAATTTCAAATATCAGTGTTTCTCAGAAATTGCTTACTGCACCTTTAAGCAGCACAACTGTTTTCAACATTGATAATAAGAATTGTTTCTTGAGTAGCAAATCAGCATATTAGAATGATTTCTGAAGGATCATGTGACACTGGAGTAATGATGCTGGAAATCCAGCTTTGCATCACAGGAATAAATGACATTTTTTTAAAATATTCAAAAAGAAAACATTTATTATAAATTGTAATAGAATTTGTAATGATGAGTAAAATTGAGAAATGATGCTGGAAATATCAGCTTTGCTTTGCAACACAATAAAATACATGAATATATTAAATTATAAAACAGTTATTTTAAATTATAATAACATTTCATAATATTACAAAATTTGACTGTATTTTTAATCACATTAATGCAGCCTTGGTGAGCATTAGTTTAGAAACATTTTTAACTTTTTTAAACAGTAGAACATTACATCCAAAGGGATGTAATGTAATGTAACTTTTCAGAGAGGGTTTTAGCATCCTCAATGCTAGCAAAGTTTACCTAGTGTCCAAAGAATAGTCTCAAAAACCAATAATTGTTTAAATTGCTCTGACGAGTTTCTCCACAAAGCCTCACCTCCCGGAGTCGACCCCTCAGTCAACACCTGCATACTGGAAATGCGAGATAGCTCCACCTCAAAATGACTGTCACCGTCTAGGAAGAGATACCTGTGAGCAAAAAAAGAGAGGCTTTAAGATATGCTACATCACATGATAGAAGTCAATTTGTAGGTGCCTACACGCACACCTGTGATTATTGGACAGACGGCAAACCATGGTCTCTGATTTCTCTGAGGAACCCACTTTGACCACGAAAGTTCCTCCTGCAATGCAGGAAAAAGACTGTAAGGTTGTGGGTGTAAATACGTATTGGTGTATTTGACAACATTTTCCACATAAATAAAAGATCTCATTAGTGTTTACAGCACCAAATTCCAAGTAGCCATTTTCTTTAGTCACACTGCAACAATAAGATTCAAAACAGATTGTTAGACTTGCATTATGAGACAGAAGAGCAAATGCTCTAAAATCAATCATCCAGATGAAAATGCGCATACATTACCATTCAAACGTTTGGGGACTTTTGGAATGATTTTGAAAGTATCTTATGTTCACCAATAATGCATTTATTTGATACAAAAACACTGTAATATTGTGAAATAATATTACAATTTAAAATAGCCGTTTCTATTTGAATATATTTTAAAATGTAATTTATTCCTGTGATCAAAACTGAATATTCAGCATCATTACTCCAGTCTTCAGTGTCACATGATCCTTCAGAAATCATTCTAATAGGCTGATTTGCTACTCAAGAAACATTTCTAATTATTATCATCGTTGAAAACATATTTTTCTGGAAACTGTGATACTTTTTTTCAGGATGAATAAAATGGATGAAAACGTCTTTACTGTTACTTTTGATCAATTTATTGCATCCCTGCTCAATAGAAGTATTTATTATTTTATTTTCAATATAAAATTTGTACTGACCCCAAACCTTTGAATAAGTGCTATTAAAGGAACACTAAATTCTCTAAGGCTCATTTTCCAACTCCTTTAGGAGTTAAACAGTTGAGTTTTACCGTTTTCGAATCCATTCAGCTGATCTCCGGGTCTGGCGGTAGCACCTTTAGCATAGCTTAGCATAGGTCATTGAATCTGATTAGACCGTTAATTTCTCGCTTAAAAATGACCAAAGAGTTTCAATACATTTCCTGTTTAAAACTTGACACTTCTGTAGTTACATTGTGTACTAAGACCGACGGAAAATGAAAAGGAACTATACTCTCATTCCTGTGTAATAATCAAGGAACTTTGTTGCCGTACCATGGGTGGAGCAGCACAATGATATTACGCAGCACCTGAAAATAGTCCCCAGCACGCTGTTGGTTATGTTGACGGAAGTTAGCCTATTTTCAGGAGCTGCGTAATATCATTGTGCTGCTCCACCCATGGTACGGCAGCAAAGTTCCTTGATTATTATGCAGGAATGAGATCGCAACTTTTCATTTTCCGTCGGTCACAGAGCTGCCAACTTTTCAAAAAAGCTTAGAGTGAGATTTGGTGGGGCCAACCAAAATTTTGCTGCATAGAAAGCAAAAATTGCAACAACAAAAAATAAAATAAATAATAATATTATATTAATATTAATATATATATATATATATATATATATATATATATATATATATATATATATATATATATATATATATATATATATATATATATATATATATATATATATATATATATATATATATATATATATATATATATATATATATATATATATACACACAAAACACATCTATATGACGCGTTGTAGGCTATACAGTAGCCTATATCCTATAGACACACACACTCACACACACACACACACACACACACACACACACACACACACACACACACACACACACACACACACACACACACTATTACTATCTATACACTATAAAGTTACTATCAAAAAGTAGCTGGCTACACTTTTTTCTTTTTCTTTTTTTTTACAATGAGATTGTTACAAATAACGGAATAATTGTTAATGAAGAATGTTATAATATTTGGGGTTTTAAGCTTCATAGTGCAATGTAATTATGATTTCAAAGAGTATAGGGTGAATTCAGGGTTATTGGGACACTTTTCCCCAGTCATTTCTATGGAAATAAACTGTCAGAATCATTACACACAATACTCAAATATAGCCTATATCTCAAACTGGCTGCCAAAGTGCAAAATGGCTACACATTTAACATCAGTGCAAGAACAAAATGTATGCTAATCAACGATGCTGTTTGCGAACGTTCGTTGGAACTATGGTTTCAGGAAACACGACTCGTTAAACTATGCTTAAAATGACGGAACTTGTGACCATAGTTAGCGAACAACGCTTTCGGGAAACACACCCCTGAGCGTCACAGCGCTCCACTTCGCTCATTACAGGCTCTTTCTCGTCAGAACCCAAAACGGAATGTAGCTTTAGGTCGCGCAACAACACCGTATTTATTTGCCCATTTATCTTGAACCCCCTCACCGAGAGCATAACTAATCGATCAACATGATCGGCTCAACATGTAGATCTATAGATAAACTCATCTTTCAGGCATTTGACTGACCGGGTTGACACTTCAGCGTGAGAAATCGGGGGTGTGGCGTGTGAGCGTGTGAAACCAATCAAATGCGTGTGTCTCACGGCCAATGCGTGAGAGTTGGCAGCTCTGCGGCCATGGTACACGATGTAACTACAGAAGAGTCAAGTTTTAAACAGGAAAAATATCAAAACTCTTTGGTCATTTTAAGCAGGATGCTAACGGTCTAATCAGATTCAATGATCTATGCTAAGCTATGCTAAAAGTGCTACCGCCAGTCCCGGAGATCGGCTGAATGGATTCAAAACCGTTAAACTGTTTAACTCTAGGGGAGTTGAAAAATAAGCCTATTTTCAAAAAAAGTGGAGTGTTCCTTTAAGGAAACATTTTAGAAAATAACAGATATTAAAATTCTTGTTGATACTCATAAGCTGATTATTTTCAGGGTGAATACATCAAAACACCTAAAAAAATCTATTGTTTTACATGAATGTATGAAACTGCATTACCATTTTGAAATGTGTTAAATTTCAAGTCAAGTCACCGTAATTTATATAGTGCTTTATACAATACATATTGTTTTAAAGCAGCTTTATAGAGATAACAGGAACGATTCAATAATGCAAACAGAATTCTATTCTGCTGTAAAGGAGCTCAAAAAGACTATAGTAAGCAGTCATTGTTCAGTTGAAATCAGTTCAGTGTTGATTCATTTCGGTTCAATAACTGTATGAAGTACATAAATTATGAAAAGACTTCAATTCAGCTTTAAAGCAGCTCTGCAGAAAACAGTGATGTCCTCATCCAATGGTGTCAGTGCAGTCAAATCAGTAATATTACTGAATATTAATATTTAACAGTGCTGCTTTTAGTGTGGCTTAGATGAATGTAAAGGTGATTTAAATATTAAAATAGGGCAAGTGAGCATGCAAAATTACATATTCAAAATGGGCCAAGCCTGTTAAAGCTGATAATCGATATACAGTACTGATATATAGTGCATCCCTAGTTGTGATCACAGAACTGTGTATTTTCCCTGATTCCATCAGAACAGCCTTTGCCAAACACACACACTCATGCAAACACAGAGTGGCTAAATTCTATTTCCAGCAGCAGTGAAGTCGAGTCTCAGGTAAAGGATTACTCATTAAGTCAGTGTACACTGAAGTAAGCTGCAGGAGTTACGCAACACACATTCGCTCTGCATGGCCTATACTTAGCAACATCATAAACATTGAACAGTGAGTCTGCAAACGCAAAATTGGGTATAAAGCGTGTCAGTGGTCAGCTAAAAGCATTTGAGTGCGTGTTTGTTCAACCCACCGGCAGTGAGCACTTTAAGCTGTTTGTCGTAAAACTCCACCTCTTTCTGTGAAATGAGGCTGCACTCCGCACACTGCCTCACCGGATCCACAAAACACATCCTGGGCAGAGCCACTTTCTGACTGCAGCATTTATCACAGAAACACCGCCCGCAGCGCCGGCAGTGATGCTGACAACCAAAGAGGAAACACTTATTGCTTTAAATCCATTGCAATTCCATCAAACACACAATAGCTACAAAATAGTAAGGCAAAATAGCAAATGCACACTGCCGTTCAAAAGTTTGGATCGGTTTTTGTGTTTTTAAAATAAGTCTCTTATGCTCACCAAGGCTTTAAAAAAATTAATAAAACAGTAATATTGTGATATATTATTATAATTTAAAATAAATGTTTTCTATTTGAATAGATTTTAAAATGTATAAGTAATATGACAGATGGTAAAGCTGAATTCCCAGTCTTTACTGTCACATGATCCTTCAGAAATCATTCTAATATGTGATTTGCTGCTCAAAAAACATTTCTGATTATTATATACATCAATGTTGAAAACAGTTGTGTTTTCCAGGATTTTTTGATGAATAGAAAGTTAAAAAGAACAGCATTTATCTGAAATAGAAAGCTTTTCCCTGGTGAAAAAAACTATACTTTACTGTATTTCAAATATATTTCCTTTTCAACAGTACATTACAAATATACCAACAGAAATTGTACAATACTTAATACATAAAAACTATATTAGCATCATGCTTTTACCTATTTTCACAATACAACTTTTAACACACTAAAATAATTGTAATTTAGTATGTTTTTTTCAAAAATATTTTTATACTTAAAATGAACGTTCTATTCATCAAAGAATCCTGAAAAAAAATTGTACACAACCATTTTCAACATTGATGATAATAATTTATGTTTCTTGAGCAGCAAATCAGCATATTATAATGATTTCTGAAGGATCATGTGACACTGAAGACTGGAGTAATGATGCTGAAAATTCAGCTTTGATGAGAAATAATAAATTACATTAAATAATTGAATTAATAAATAAAATACATTTGAAAATATACTCAATTTGAAAATGGCTATTTTAAATAGCAATAATATTGCACACTGTTTTTTTTTTTTCTTCATTTTTAATCAAATAACTGCAGTCTTGGTGAGGATAAGAGACCAGATTATTCAATAAAACAATACAGATCCCAAACTTTTGAACAGCAGTGTACATGCACACAAGCTATGTGTAAGTGTAATGACCAAAATCATGTTAATAAATCATGGTAATTGTATACCAATACCATGGTGACAGTATATTACAATGTAGTTATGAGTTTTACAATATACTGGATGTAGGGATGAAACGGTATGGAAATTTCACATCACGATTATAGTGACCCAAGTTATCACGGTTATCAATATTATCACGGTTTTGTTCAAATGAGATGAAAGTGTTCAAAAAGATGCAGAACAGATGCACACACTTAAAACATTTCAACAAGTTAACAACAAATAACTAAAGCAGCTCTTTGCACTTTTTTTAAGCTAGATTCTATTCTGTGGGATTTCCTTCCTTATAATGGCTGTCATAAATAGCAACGCATAAATAATAATAATTTGGTGTAAATATAATCTAATATTATCTCTGTAAATATATTCTCAAGCAATATTCTCATCAGTGTTCAGCAATGATGCATTTAAATCAGCATATTTTGTGTAAGAGCCCAAACAGTATCCTAGAGAAATAATGCATATCCATATTTTCATATGATTTGACAGTTTATTTTATTAAATATCAAAATGTGTGCATCATACCTGGCACCTAGATGAACACTTTACAGTCAGTTTTATGACTGTCATTCTCTTCAAATGCTATTGAAGTTTGAAACGTGTATAACGTTACCAATGTTGTATGTAACTTTAGAGATGGTCCCTAAATTCACCAGATTTATGCCAGTCATATCAGATGCGCTGTGGTTCTGCTGTGTTTGTTTGAAACTATTTTCGCTGCTGAAATAGAACAAAAACAGTCAGCCACTGTATGATGACTGAATCTCCTGTGTACAGCGCACGTTTATCTCTGCTTCGAGTGTAGATTTCAGCGAGTAAGAGCGGCGCGCGCTCTGAACAAAATTCTGGCTAATCTGAACGCCTCGGATTATGAGACATTGCATTCATAAACTCAATAGAAACACGTGTGAGTGGTTATAATGCGCAACGCCATTATAACAGATGGCTTTTGAGAAGACTATAATAAGTTCAACAGCCAGAGTGACTTCGTGCAGTCGAAATAACGTTACACCCGCAAACGGCGGTTGTTTATGTCAAGCCCTGATTATCCCTTAAATGTCACCCTAGTCTTGTCTGAATTTGTTCGTTCGCTTCACGTTATTATTTCCCAGACGTAGTTTTGGTATTGAGGTCAAAGTCCACTTGCCTTTTGGCTTTTGTTCGCAGATATTCAGTGTTTCCCCATATTACATCGACTTTCTTCTGGCATGTTCTGCAGACAGGATGACCACCTTCGATTAAGTTTCCCTCAGGACTTTTGTAAAAGCCAAAAATATGACCACACCTCAGATTTGGTCCTTTTAGAAATCTGAACAATCTCCCGGTGCTTGTCAATGCCATCTGCCATTTCTTCTCATTCAAAAAACAGCGCTGCGCCAGACTGACGCTGACTTGGCAACATTTACCGCAAGTTTTCAAAATCGTGATAATCACACGCGGTTTTAATGATAGTTAAATTTTAAATGATATTACTAACCGTCACTAAATTTTATCGTGGTTTATTGTGAAACCGGTAATCGTTTCATCCCTAACTGGATGTGAACTAAAAGATTTAAAAAAAAAACATTATTTTTAAATGTATATAGTATAGAATTTTAAGCCCAAACAGAACACTATCACAACCACAAAGAAAAAAGTAAAAAGAAGAGGGAAGCAAAAAAGGAAACAGGAAGGAAAACATGCAATGGCACATTGCAAAACTTAAAACAAAGACACTTAGGAACACACTGAAAAGAAGACACTCATAAAGGAAATTTCACACATACACAGCCATGAAGCAAAAAAGCGTCTGGGAGTCAAATGATGTGATTTTTGCAAACAAATATGTGTTTGAGAAAAGTTTAACGTCATGCAAACTCCACGCAATGTGTACATCCACAAACAGCAAAATATATGATCAAATCCTATGATATCTACCCACCTCCATCCGGAATGCAGAATCGCTGACAACATTCAAAAGATAGCTGAAAACTCATCTCTTCCATGAGCACTTTCCTCGCTTCCCTCCCTATTCTAGCTTATGCTACTCTAAGCAATGTACAAAAACTTAATCTCACACACTTTTTTTTGTGATTTTTCAGTTGTAAGTCGCTTTGGATAAAAGCGTCTGCTAAATGTAAATGATAAAAATAAACAATGCAGTCTTAGTGAATTTGAAATGATTGATAATCAATCATCTTCATCCTTCACTGCAATTTTATTTCAAAGAATGTTCATTTTTACCAGCAAGAATACTAACTCTTTATCAAATTGTCAAACGACATGCTATTTTTCCTGGCAATATATCACATTTTTCCATTACTGTTGTGTTACTACCTCGTAACAGAATCTGCAATTGTTGCACATTTTACCAGTCTACTAGCCTGGATGCCAGCCGAACTTAGCCCCGCCCACAACATTTTAACTCAGGCAGTTCGGTCTGGACTTGATCCATAGAGAAGTAATTATGCCCGAACAGAAACTGTTCGGACCAATGAAATTGTCAGGGCGGGCTTTAGACGACGATGGACAGATGATAAACAGTAACGTAATCATCCACGTCATCAAAGGCGCTTGGGTTGAATTTGTTCTAATCCTAAATGGAGAACTTGTTCGTATATGCATTCACCTTCACTATTTCTCTCAGAAATGATGATCGTGTTGGTTAAGGATACTCTGTGTATCCTTAAATTCTTTTATTCTAAAAAAATTTTTTTACAACACTGGCAAAGTTTGTTTACACTTATTTTTTTTCTTCTAACGTTACTCATTTCAGCGTGCGTACAGACAGGGTTGCCAAGTTTTTACAACAAAACTCACCCAAATGCTACTCAAAACTAGCCAAAAACAAGCCCAATAGCTTACCGGGTGGGTTCTCCGGAATAAAATGGCATTTGGGGGGGAAAATGCGTGTTATTTTGGTATAATACTAAAATAACTGCCTACTAAAATTCGCATTCCTGGGTCTGTACATCACATAATTGGGGTCACTTCAACCCGCGGACATGGAAAAACCTGTGGACTTGGCAACACAGTGCAGTTGAGTTCTGTTGACATTTGACAACTAACGTTATGCGTCGCTCCGTTGCTCTGATTGGTTGTAGGTCTATCCAATTGAGGTCTTTCCTGGTTCGGTTGAAACACGCCCCATAATCACAGCCCAACGGAGCAGTATCAGACTCATATTCTGACTAGAATTGAGTATGACCACGTCAGGCTACCAGTCTACTACTATTTGATCTACTATTTATATATTTACTGCACAGTCTGAGTAGCTGAACATTCAACTGCAAGTTGTATTTTGTGATTAATATTTGTTATCAGATTTTGAAAGGTTATGGACAGTTATGCAGACTACTAATATCATTAAGACAGATGTAGGAATGCCAACTATAAGCAACTTTCAGCGATAACATCACTGTCCTGTATATGCGTGCATCCATAACTCTGTCCGAAAGAGGAGTCCTTGCTTACCTTCCTGGTGATGAAGTCAAACTTAGCGTCACACTGCATACATTTGGGGCACTAAGAGAGGGTAAGAATGAAACATGAAAGGCTCTTTAAAACGCATATATAGGGAAGAACAGGCACCAAGACTCAATGGCATTTCATTATAAATGTGTGGCGGAACACCCTAGAGACTTCAGCTGAATTTAGTTCTCCTATCTGGGCGTAGCAGCAATACAATCAAGGCCAAAACCTTTAAGGCAAAATACACTGGGCTTTTTGTCATCTGACAGCGGCCACATTGAGCCAGAAACTGTTTGAGTCAAATAAAACAGTTCAGGTCTGACCACAGTGATACATATTCTTAACAATAAAGCCCTAAATATCGTGAGTTTAGCTGTATAATTTGTATAGTTTGGATCTACTCCTCCCAAAATCAAATCCCTTTTACTCATTAGTTCACAGTACATACTTGTTAAGTATACGGGGACATTTTGGACACTTAATAACACGGGCTGTGTAAGATTTATGCATTTGCACGGTCGTTTTTTCTGCATGCCTCAGCATAATATATGATGACTGGGCGTGGCTAATCATTTGACAGTCACACGCTTTTCGCCCATACAGAAACATTGGAGAAAGTTTGTTTCATGACACATGCCCCAAAATCCATCAATATCCCATATGAAGAGTTGTTGTCCACAATCGTGGATGTTCACTCGCATACACACTCTATAAAGCACAGAGATGCATTGGTTTCCATGCATCTGATATGAAATCGGTTCAAAAGATCCAAGACTAGCCATCTTTTTTCTTTGTATCGCCATCTGGGAAACTTGCTAAATATTTCCGACTGTCTCTTGTTGTCTTGAGCAAACAACGCCCAAAGACAGAGACAGACCAGCAGCAGCAGCAGCATCATCATCATCTCTGATCAAGATTCATTAACGTTACCTCTTTATCCGGAACCCACAGCGGCTCATCCAGGGAAAACGGGCTGTTGAAAGCGCCGTTTTCCGGTACCATGCGGAGTCCGCTCGGGCTCCGGACCAGCTTTTTGCCGTCAGGAACCGCGGACATATTTGTGTTTATGAGTGCGCAGCTGCTGAGAAGAACAGCACAGACATCAGCAGCAACACAATAGTCTCAAAGGCACACCTTCAGCATAAGAGTCCTTCATTTTTTAACACATTTAAATATTATAATTAATATGATAAATAAAATATAATTTAATATTATAGTGATAATAATAATAATAATTATTATTATTACAGTCACACAGACACACCTTCAGCTTAAAAGTCCTTCATTTCACCATACATAAATAATATAATACATAACATATAATTCTATTTAATAATAATAATAATAATAATAATAATAATAATTATTATTATTATTATTATTATTATTACAGTCACACAGGCGCACTTCCAGCATAAGAGTCCTTCATTTCACCATATTTAAATAATATAATACATAATTTATAATAATAATAATAATATTACAGGCACACTTTCAGCATAAGAGTCCTTCATTTCACCATATTTTAATAATATAATACATAACATATAATGTGAATAATATAGTAGTAGTAATAATAATTATTATTAAAAAATAAATAAATAAAATAAATAAACTATTTGTATTATTATTATTATTATTGCAAATGTGCAAATGTTAGTCATTACACTAACATTTTCCCAATGTATTGTATTTTGTAACTATTAAAGTATTTGGGCGCAGTACAAAAGTATAAGAGTCCTTGATTTTACAATTAGAGTCCTCTTAAGATGATTATTATTATTACAAATGTTAGTCATTACACACAAAAATATCGTTACTTTGTTTGGATTAAGAGAAAGTATAAAATTATAAGAGTCCTTGAATTTACAATAAAAGTCCTCTTGATTTTGTTATTATTATCGTCATAATCATCATCATTATTATTATTATTATTATTATTATTATTATTATTATAACAATAAACATAGTTTTGAAATGTGTGTGATATTTTTAGAGAATTGTGCAATGCCTCGGCTTTCATTATAGGTCCTGTCAATTTCTATTTACAATTTAATTTGTTGCATCTTTTTGACAGATTATCGGAGCTTTTAAAACGTCATATAAAATTAAATAACTCTCAGTACATCATGTTATTGAATATCGGCTGATCTTTTTTTTCTTCAGTATTTCAGTCTGGTGTGCATTAGCAGAAGGGAGCAGTGATCTCAGTGTTTCTTCTTCGAGCGCAATGAAAGTGCCACCGTGGCCTTAAAAAGACAAACCTACATTATTCTCTCAGTGTAGCTGTGCTTGATTTTCTTCACCTGCGTTACAGTGTGTGTTGAAATGGAAATACACACCATCACGTTATCGGTATATATGTAGTCAAGTGTGCTTTAGTGTAAGACTTCAATCTGGATCACCGCAGAAGGAGCAACAAAGGAGGGAAGAGAGAGGAGATCTCCAGAGCAAAGCTCCTCCTGTCCAAAAACAACATGTTCTCCAAATTTACCTCCATCCTGCAACACGCCGTCGAGGCGGTGAGAGCTTTTTAAAACTATCTGACCACATTTAAATGACTGTTTGACTAGGAAAATCAGGAATGGGGGAGTGAGAGTCGGTTAGTGTTGATGTGCTGAAGGCCTGTTAGCCACGAGCTAACCGCTTATGTAGTAAATAACACATGACAGACAAAACCTCTGAAACCCTTTTAACAATCTCCTCACGCGTGTCTAAGGGTGTTTGTGGTTTATTGTGTTTTTATGGTTGGTCTGGACATTTTAAGCCTTTGTTTACGGTGTGTTTTAGCAGCTGTGCTTAATCTTGCGCAATTCGTGGATTGTTCGGTTAAAGGTCTTTATGTACGCGAACCGCTCGGGGTTGTAATCAATATAAAGTCACATGTATCACATTTTAGGGGAGATATTGCCTGTATAATGTGAAATGTACACAATTGAATCCGTGATAGCCAGTTAGCATGCTAGCACCTTATTTGCAGGATGTAAACAAAACAGCCGTTACTATGACACGCGTACAATTGGACGATTACTTACGCTTGTCTTAACATCATTTTTTTTTTTTTTACATGGAATTGAATACAATACAATAGAATAGAATTATACTTTATTGTCTTATTTCTGGGAAATTCATCTCGGACAACCATGACATGGACCGTACACAACATTAGATTCACACAACAGTGCATAACACACAATAAACTACTAATAACCAACATGTATTAAAAAATATATTTTAAAAAAGTACAATATACCAATCTGTCTGACATGGTAGTATCTAAGTGTGTGTAATATATTATATATATATATATATACATATACAGGTCCTTCTCAAAAAATTAGCATATTGTGATAAAGTTCATTATTTTCCATAATGTAATGATAAAAATTAAACTTTCATGTATTTTAGATTCATTGCACACCAACTGAAATATTTCAGGTCTTTTATTGTTTTAATACTGATGATTTTGGCATACAGCTCATGAAAACCCAAAATTCCTATCTCAATAAATTAGCATATTTCATCCGACCAATAAAAGAAAAGTGTTTTTAATACAAAAAAAAGTCAACCTTCAAATAATTATGTTCAGTTATGCACTCAATACTTGGTCGGGAATCCTTTTGCAGAAATGACTGCTTCAATGCGGCGTGGCATGGAGGCAATCAGCCTGTGGCACTGCTGAGGTGTTATGGAGGCCCAGGATGCTTCGATAGCGGCCTTAAGCTCATCCAGAGTGTTGGGACTTGTGTCTCTCAACTTTCTCTTCACAATATCCCACAGATTCTCTATGGGGTTCAGGTCAGGAGAGTTGGCAGGCCAATTGAGCACAGTAATACCATGGTCAGTAAACCATTTACCAGTGGTTTTGGCACTGTGAGCAGGTGCCAGGTCGTGCTGAAAAATGAAATCTTCATCTCCATAAAGCTTTTCAGCAGATGGAAGCATGAAATGCTCCAAAATCTCCTGATAGCTAGCTGCATTGACCCTGCCCTTGATAAAACACAGTGGACCAACACCAGCAGCTGACATGGCACCCCAGACCATCACTGACTGTGGGTACTTGACACTGGACTTCAGGCATTTTGGCATTTCCTTCTCCCCAGTCTTCCTCCAGACTCTGACACTTTGATTTCCAAATGACATGCAAAATTTGCTTTCATCCAGAAAAAGTACTTTGGACCACTGAGCAACAGTCCACTGCTGCTTCTCTGCAGCCCAGGTCAGGCGCTTCTGCCGCTGTTTCTGGGTCAAAAGTGGCTTGACCTGGGGAATGCGGCACCTGTAGCCCATTTCCTTCACACGCCTGTGCACGGTGGCTCTGGATGTTTCTACTCCAGACTCAGTCCACTGCTTCCGCAGGTCCCCCAAGGTCTGGAATCGATCCTTCTCCACAATCTTCCTCAGGGTCCGGTCACCTCTTCTCGTTGTGCAGCGTTTTTTGCCACACTTTTTCCTTCCCACAGACTTCCCACTGAGGTGCCTTGATACAGCACTCTGGGAACAGCCTATTCGTTCAGAAATTTCTTTCTGTGTCTTACCCTCTTGCTTGAGGGTGTCAATGATGGCCTTCTGGACAGCAGTCAGGTCGGCAGTCTTACCCATGATTGCGGTTTTGAGTAATGAACCAGGCTGGGAGTTTTTAAAAGCCTCTGGAATCCCAGGTGTAATTAGTTGATTCAGATGATTAGGTTAATAGCTCGTTTAGAGAACCTTTTCATGATATGCTAATTTATTGAGATAGGAATTTTGGGTTTTCATGAGCTGTATGCCAAAATCATCAGTATTAAAACAATAAAAGACCTGAAATATTTCAGTTGGTGTGCAATGAATCTAAAATATATGAAAGTTTAATTTTTATCATTACATTATGGAAAATAATGAACTTTATCACAATATGCTAATTTTTTGAGAATTACATATATATATATATATATATTTACACACTCAAAGGATTATTAGGAACACCTGTTCAATTTCTCATTAATGCAATTATCTAATCAACCAATCACATGGCAGTTGCTTCAATGCATTTAGGGGTGTGGTCCTGGTCAAGACAATCTCCTGAACTCCAAACTGAATGTCAGAATGGGAAAGAAAGGTGATTTAGGCAATTTTGAGCGTGGCATGGTTGTTGGTGCCAGACGGCAGGCGATACGTCCGTGGTAACTAATGCGAAATGGCTCCGCTTGTCAGTGAACTACAACTCTGTGTAGTAAATGCCGCTCCATCTGAAAGCAGGTGATTTACTACTAATCAAGGAACCGGCTTTACTGACGAGATGCGCTTAACAATGTCATGCGATATATCGCCCAGCCCTAATGTCCATCCCTTTATGACCACCATGTACCCATCCTCTGATGGCTTCCCATTCCAGCAGGAATATTTTTTCTTCTTCTTTCAAAATTGTTATATTTTTCAATTTTGGCATGGCTCACAAAATTGGCATGGCTCACAAAATGTTACAAGCTATATAAGAATTTATTATATTTTTGTAAAATATAATATATAGCTGAATATTATGATTTCAGGCTCCGTTCAGGCTGATCCTTTTTTTTTCTCGTTTTGTGAAGAGTGACATTACAAGGTAATAAAAAAATGAGTACAAGGTAATAAAAAAAAAAGGCTGAGACATGCAGCAAAACAAAGGAAGCGGGCCCTTGAAATTCTGTTGGCTAAACGTCAGAAGAAATCGGGTTTAACTTACGAGGTGGTGTAAAAAGTATCCAAATGATGCTTTTGTAGCCAGTGGGATTTCCAGTTTTGAGTGTTATTTGAGTGTTATATTTTATCTGGTTTTTGTTTTGTGTTGTTTATGTATTCAGCTCCCACATCTATTGAATGCTTTTTTTGTGTTTCATAAAGGGTTGTTTTTCCCTACATAAAACACAAAAACTTGTTTACCTCTTACCTATTAGAATTAGTTTTCAGGCAGATGCAAAGATACTTAATAGTGTCTAGAAATGAGCATGAAAAGTAAGTGTGTGTGTGTGTATATATAAAAAGTGTCCTGACCTCTGAGAATGTTTTCTCCATCCATGCAATGTCCTCACCTTTTTTACCCCTCACCCATTTTCATCCCTGTTATATAAGAATGTGTGTCCATAAATTTTGTGTCAATTCTGTTACCGTACCATACTTTGCCTTTAAACTGGTGGAATTATCTTCCACAACTATGTAAGATATAGAAAATTGTCACTTTCTCTCACTGATAAGGTCTGAAGCACTGAACGGTGTGTGTGTGTACTCTCTCTAAAAAGTTCTTACACCAAGAGTTATTTTGTGAAACCTCAAAATTGTTACTACAATATCAAGAGGAAAATAGAATTTATCACTGATCATGATCACACAGTGGGTTGTTTAAAAGTATTTTTTAAATCATGATTTCATTAGTGCTCTTAGCATTTATGCCAGCAAGTGGATCTTTTAGCTAAAACGTTTAATATGGTCAGTTCTGTTACCAAGGTTGAGCAACAATGTTTGACAACTGTTACAGCAACAATGCTATAAAGAAATCTGATTTGGTAACAAAATGAAGTAACTTGTGTTTGGAAAGCACTGAATTATTAAAATGCAATATGTCTTCAATAAGATACTGGAAATAATTTATGTTAGTGAGCTGTTTTTTTCCTTAACTTTTGAATAGCAAAATGTATCTCCAATTATAGAATCGCCTATATACATGGATTCTATTGTATTAATGGACACGCATAATTCACATTCACACTTAGTTTTATGAATGCCATTACTTTAAAACTTCAAAGTAAAATGATTATAACATGTCAATGCAATTGACACTTATTTTAAAGTAGGATAGCACAGACACTCTTTGCCTGCAAAATGTTTTAAATAATAGATATACTGTTCAAAATGATTGTGAAACCTTAGTGGGACATATTCATACTTCATATGACACCTGTGTCAAATTGAGGGCAATGACTTCATATATCCACTAAAATCAGTAACTGACAAAAAGGTTTATAAAATGTGTTATTCTGAAAAAAGCATTTGTTTGCAAAGGACAGTTGTTGTTGACAGTACTTTCGGATTGTTATGGCGTAGTGTGTTACACGCGTGCATGCATACATTGTTGCTGTAAATTGCATAGTCATACAGTGGCATTTTATTTTTATGATATTTTTGTTTTATCTTTCAGCTTGCGCCCTCACTGCCATTGCAAGAGGACTTTGTCTATCATTGGAAGGCCATCACACATTATTACATAGAAACCTCGGGTAAGAGATCACCTGCAGTAATAATCCATCTCACTTGTTGTGCTTTATTACCAAAGAACCATACGTCATCCATATGTTCATGTTTTTGTAGATGACAAAGCCCCCGTGACAGACACCAACATTCCCTCCCATCTGGAGCAGATGCTGGATATTCTGACCCAGGAGGAGAGGGAGAGGGAGTCAGGAGAGACGGGACCCTGTATGGAGTATCTTCTCCACCACAAGATCCTGGAGACGCTCTACACTCTGGGCAAAGCAGATGTGAGTGTTTTAAGGCGAACCCACGAAGTCGGCCGTCTGGCAGTTTTCGTGCATCCGCCGACTAAGTTTTCTCTGTGTGGTCCGCACCGTCGGCTGAAGTTGGTCCTCCTCGGCTAATTTTCAGCCGATTCGACATGTTGAATCAGTGTCGCCGCTTGTCAGTCAGTCGGGCCATCTGATCATTCTGATTGGCTGTTCAGCTACTGCCACCTGCTGGTACAGAAAAGTATTTCCTCTTACCCAGGCGCAGAAGGGACTTGTTATTTGGCCGTCGAGCTTTGGCGTGGTGTGTCAGGGCAACTTTGGACCCAGACGCCACTAGTTGGTCGGCTTGGTGTGTTCCTTGCTTTAGTTACAATTGGTGATTTTCACTGGTTTCCATCAATTTCATAATCAACGATTTAAAATACAACTTGTAAACATTTAGGAATGTTTTGAATAAGGCTCTGTTTCGAAACCTTCTTAGGCAGCATCTTAACTGAAATGAAACCTCAGTTACAGATTTGTAATGCTCACACACGCAACAGTTTGTTTCAGGTGAGTTTTCTATTAGCATAATCATCCCAAACTTTTGGAACTGCCCATAATGGCTAAAATTGCTGCCTATGCAGCCAGTTCACTAGATTTGGAAAGGGAGCAAAAGTAAAAATGATGTGTGGCCAGTACAGACCTACTCATTTACTGTGTGACATGTTTAGTATGAGAGACTGTCAGATGCTTTGACTCATTAGGAAAATAACTGCTGGGTGTGAAACACAAAACGCACACTGTCACGATCCGATGTGGGTGGATTTTATCGCTATAATGTTCATTTGGATAGATAGAGAAAGTGGATCATCTTTATTTACCACTGTAATATTATAGCTCATCATTTATGTTAGTAATTTAAATGGGAATTAATGCCGCCCTGTGGTATCTGTTGACTTACAGTTGTTTAGCCCTTTTGTTTTAACCTAAAGTAACATTTTACATTATTTTTCAAGTATTTTTTACTACGTTTCAAAAATTATAATACTAAAAGACTCATTTTGACCCATTCACAGGTGCGATTTTAATTTCTATTCTTTGGAAAACCTGCAGACGTTGCCTACTGGCTATATTAATGATGAGCAATATATTAATTGAATCTTTAAATGATCGATAAAAAATAAATTCAGTACCGGTCAGAAGTTTGGACGCATTACTATTTTTAATGTTTTTGAAAGAAGTCTCTTATGCTCAAGCCTGCATTTATTTTATTCAAAAATACAGTAAAAAAAAAAACAGTAATATTGTGAAATATTTTTACAATTTAAAATAATGGTTTAATATACTTAAAAAAAACCTGTAATAATGTGACTCATTGGTGAATAAAAAGAACAGCATTTATTCAAAATAGAAATCTTTTCTAACTTTTTTTTAATCAATTTAACTCATCCTTTTCAGAATAAAAGTATTCATTTCTTTTAAAAAAAAATATTTTTAAATAATATTTTAAAGTATATTAAAATAGAAATTATTTTTGAAATTTTAATAATTTTTCACAATATTACTGTATTTACGATCACATAAATGCAGGCTTAAAGGTGGGGTAAGTGTTATTTCAACACTTTATAAAAGTGTCTCGGGCCGAGTACCAAAACAAACTTGTAGCCAATCAGCAGTAAGGGGCGTGTCTACTAATGACAGGGAGAAGAGAGCGCTCAGTGCACATCATTATTCAAAAGAAACGACACAGGACAGACATTAGCCAAGTGACGACAGAAAAAGAGAGAGATGGCAGATAAAAAACATGTGGAAAATGTCTGTGGAACAAAATAAGGCTTGCGATCAGGCAAGAAGTATCAGCTTTCCAGCGCTGGAGAGAACTCAAGGAGCGCTAAGGCCTGCTATTGGACGCCGTGGTTGCTTTATTTCTTCTCGATAGGCAATTAACATTGGTTTTGTTTCACAGAACTAATATATGCTGGCTTTTGCTTGAATATGCTCGTGTGTCATGTTCGCTTGTTTGTCCATTTGCAATCGTATCGTTGTTCACTTCAGCGATGATAAAGACCCATTAATTTCCACATCCTATAAACCACTGTCTGTTTCAAGCGTCAGCTTGCAGTGTGTCCGAAAAGTAAGACAATAAACTCCTAATAAATGTTTGTTTCCTTTGGTTCCTTTTTCCGTGATCGATATAACCCTCTAATCTTGTCATATTTGTAATATGTTAGTTGGACTGTCATGCTCGTACTATCGAGTTGTTCATGGGAACTGTGTTTTTGGGATGTATGGGATGACTTTTTCATTGACCTGGATTACCATTGTAACACATTGCTTTCACTTATTGATGGCATCATACCCTCGGCCAGCTGGCACAGCAGATTCCGCCATAGTCGTTGCCTGCGTTGCAGAGCTATCAAAATAGGGGCGAGACCCTTTTGGGGTAGTGGTGTGTTTGTTATGGTGATTTGAAATATCAACATCAGTTACCAGAAAGCACTTACCACACCTTTAATGTACATAAGAGACTTCCTTCAAAAAAAAAATTAAACTACCGTTCAAAAGTTTGTTTTTCAGTTAAATGATTATTATTGTAATACCTGTGATTCTTTTATCATGATCAATGTACCAGGAAAGCAAGGGTTAAAGCTTTATTTCTGTGTTTTTTCCTCCTGTGTGCGCTTCCCTAGTGCCCTCCTGGAATGAAACAGCAGGTTTTAAATTTCTACACCAAACTTTTGGGTCGAATTCGGCAACCACTCCTGCCTCACATCAATGTGCACAGACCTGTACAGGTGAGCAGAATTACCATTTTAAACTGTCTTCACACTTTAAACCTAGAAAAATCCCTTGAATGTTTAACCCACCATCCATCATGTATCTAATGGTGTTTCCTCAGAAACTGGTCCGCCTGTGTGGGGAGGTTCTTGCTGCTCCTACAGAGAATGAAGAGATCCAGTTTCTGTGTACCGTCTGTGCCAAACTTAAGCAGGACCCTTACCTCGTCAACTTCTTTCTGGAAGTGAGTGTTGGGTGATGTGTGTAGTAGTTTGATGGGCTCTGTCCGTGTTGGCAGCATATATTAAGACACGCTTCAGACACAATGGCTATATCTAATGTTGGCATTTCTCCATGTGTTTCTGCAGAATAAGAATAAAAGATTGGAGCCTGCTAAAGATGGTGGAGCTGATTTGGTGAAAAATTCATCATCTCCAGATACGGGACAGAACCAAAACCAAAATCCCAGTCTGGTCACATCCGCACAGGAAGATGCTGCAGGTCGAGCCACAAGCCCAGGGGAAGCAAGTCCGTCCTCAGGCCACACTACACTGCCAAACAATGACAACTACAACCTAGTCAGCTCCCTTCTGAACCTCACTAAGAGTCCAGTAAGTGCGTCTCCCTGTCTCTACACTCGCCCAACTTCAGGCAGACACAAGACAAGCCATCCTGATGAATTTGATTGTGTGTATGTTAACTGATCTTGTCTCTTTCTCAGGATGGGCGTATTGTGGTGAAGGCATGTGAAGGTCTGATGCTGATAGTCAGTTTGCCTGAGCCAGCTGCAGCCAAATGCCTCACAGAAAACACTGAACTGAGTCAACTCCTCACGGACCGGCTGGCACAGTTCTACCGGGCCCTTCCCCAGTCCATGGACCCTCTAGATATCGAAACTGTGGAGTCCGTAAACTGGGGGTACATGACTTTCTGTTCCAGTACCTAAATATGTTGCTAGCATTTGCAAAATGTATACTAAAATGAATGTAATTTTTTACATTTATAAATATTGTTGTTGTCGGGCAGAAACCTTGTATCTATGGAAGTTTGTTTCTGCCATAGAATAAAAAATAAAAAAGTAATAATGACTTTTTATCTCACAATTCTGACTTTTTTTGACGTTTACATCTTGCAATTCTGATATAATTATAAAGTCAGAATTGCGAGATATAAACTCGTTTTTATCTTTATATAAGTTTTTATCTTAATATCAGGCAATTTTGACGTTATAACTCGCAATTGTGAGGAAAAAAAGTCAGAATTGTGAGAAGTTGCAATTATCTTTTAAATTGTTTTATTCTGTGACAGAAACAAGCTTCCATACATGCGTATCTCCATATTTTGTTAATTTTGTTTTTTTCACAGATCATTACTATTGCTCACCCTTTATGTTTGTCTGTGGGTTTTGCAAATATTTAACCAATGAAAAGTATTAGTACTTTTAGTACACATACTTTTAGTAGAAAAGTATGTGAGATTGTGGTCCAGTGGGTTAAACCATGGAACTGATACACAGAAGGTTGCTGGTTTGATCCCAGCAGTCACCACCCGTGTGTCCTTGAGCAAGGCACTTTACTCCATGTTGCTCCAGGGGGATTGTCCCTGTAATAAGGGCATTGTAAGTCGCTTTGGATAAAAGCGTCTGGCAAATGCATAAATATATTAAAAAGAGCGCATGACTAAACCTCTTAACTCCATTGGATCCTCAAACTGTCTGTCAAGCCTCGTAAGTCCACCCTCTTCTATTGTGAATGAATTGCCCCCCTTAGTTTGTACCATCTCTGCTTGTTTGCAATGCAATGGTAAATAAAGACAGCAAATTCCTTTACTGTAGAAAGACACACACACACACACACACACACATATCGTTAGCCTCATAGCATAATTGCCTAAGTCCATAAACATTGAAATATGATCTGGGCAATTATGCTATGAGGCTAACGATATGCTAATGTAAAATGTATTTGAGGAGTGGAGTAGAGTGTCTTAGTCTAGCATTTGTTGTCGAGTCATAGGCAGTACTGTCTTAAATAGCCTGTACATAACACTTTTTTATAACATGAGAATTTAGCCAAATGACAGAAAAAATGGAGCGCCCACATAGCTACAAATATCTTTATGTCCTGTAAGTTGATGAAAATGTAATGCGATGCACTTACTGCCTCAGATGCGGCCATTCTAATGACGCTCAAAAAACCTTGTAACTCAATTTGAGCTTGATTTAGGTAAAATGCTAATATGATGACAGTGTTTATTTTAAAAAAAATTTAATACAGTGTTGTTGTTTTTTTCATTACCTGAAAAGTAGCAGTTGTGGACATACAAGTTTTCTGCCTCACAGTGACATTATTATTTATTTATTTATTTTTACATTTTGACCAAACAGCCGTTCTTGCCAGTTGGATTAAAAATGTTTTCACTGATTTCTAAACTCTTGAACATTTTTGTTTTTTTAATTACACTACTACTACTACTACTACTACTACAACTGGATTCCAAGTACAAAATATTATACATATTTAAACACATTTTGAAAATGTTGTGATATTTATGATGATATTTATGATGTTCCTTTTATTAATCATCAAAAATATATTGTGAACATTTGCGTGAAACTGCTTTGAATGTTTATTGCGAGCGTGTGTATTTGTAGGCTGGATGTGTATAATCTAAAGGAGGATGCTGTTGCTTTTGCTGGCAAACGTGCCCTTATTTCCTTCCTGTCATGGCTGGACTATTGTGATCAGCTCATCAAAGAGGCTCAGAAGGTAAAGACAATTTAATCAAAAACCAGAAGATGGGTAAATATTGAATCATCTACAAATGGCAAGAACGCATATAAACTGACATTTTTGTTTAAATCAGATGGGAAGTTTCATAAACCGAGGATAAAAATTCACATATTGAGGTGTGTGTTTTGTAGCATTTTTGTGTTTTGCTCCTCTAATGTTAGACGGCTGCTGCAGTTCTGGCCCGGGCCTTGAGAGAGCGGTTCTTTGTTGCTGTAATGGAGCCTCAGCTAATGCAAACGTAAGTATATAAGCTATCTCAGGTTTGTTTACCAGTCTTACATACTTTAAAATTGCACCGGCACCCCAAAGCTACGAATTGAACAGAAAATACGAGTTTTCTTTCTCACACACTTTCTTGTTCTCATTCCAGGTCAGAGGTTGGCATTCTGACTTCCACAGCCCTGTTAAACAGGATCATCAGACAGGTGACGTCAGAAGCCCTACTTCAGGAGACCATTTACTTTCTGTTGGGAGAGGGAACGGGGCCAGAGACGCTTGCTAGCATTACCCAGCATCCCCTGAGACACAGACTCATAGAACATTGTGACCACTTGTCAGATGAGGTAACCCTGGCTGCCATGACTGCATTAATTGACGCATTTCACCCTCATTCCACCAGATGATCTAAAGGGTTTATGAACTCCTAAAGTGAGGGTCAAACAGTAACATACAAAATATTGATGTATTTATTGTTATTATTACATTAGAATCCAGTATATTCAATATAGCTTGTATTTATTTATTGAGTGGCTAGCACGCATCTTGAATACTAATTAATGTTTTTGCCAATTTAGAATTTTAAAATAGTGATTTCCAGACCTGCAAAAATCATGGAAAGTTGTAAAATCTTATAAAGTAACTTGAAATGCTCATTTCTATAGTAAAGTCTTGGGAAAAGTTTGTTCAAAAAGTATGATAGTGTTGCCACTATATATTAATGGGTACATAACACACACAGTTTTTGCCAATCTCATGTTAATCTTGAGTACCTATAGAGTGGTATTGCATCATTCATATTTCTGAAGAGTCTTTAGTTTTATCAGATTTATAAAAGACAGACACGCTGTACCGATTCTTTCCGATATCAGCCGAACTTGTGGAGACGTGCAGTGGGCGGAGCTAAAGAGTCACAAGCACACACCTATGACACACAGACACACACACAATACATCATGGCATTATCCAACATGGCATTGCCAACAAAACACAGATATTTGATGCAGTTTTACTCACTGCCTGCGGTTTGGACTCATGACCGGGAACAAACAAACATACTTGCAGAACTCCGTTGCTGCTCCGGGAAAACAAACTGCATCCACCGTTCCTTAACGCTGGGTTATTTGGGAAGCTAAACAAGGTTCTCTTTCCCTCACAACCAAAAGCACATTTCTTTAGTGACATTGTTGATTTCATGGTCTAAAAACAAAATGACAGCGGTGCCGACGCCTTCCGTAACCCAAACGAAGCTTGTTGATGGGTGTGATCTTGCTCTCGCTCTGGTGTGCGCTCGTGCTCATCCGGGAGAATGCCCATGCAAGCAGTTCCGCCCTTTATGATGTTATACAGGGCCATACTCTAAAAAAACTTTCTGAAACTTGTTTGAATCCTTAAGGAGTGTATTTGGCCTAGACGTCATACGTCCAATTCGTTTTTTGACATTTTAGCCATGTTTTGCATGAGAATCCAACTTTTTAACAGTGTAAATAAGTCGGAATGCATGAAATAGCATTAGACCCCCCCCCCCCCCCCCCCCCCCCCCCACACACACACACACACACACACACATGAGAAGTCCTACACAGATTGTCATTGGATATTATTGAAGTTCTTTGTCTGGTTCTAGATAAGCATCATGACCCTACGGCTCTTTGAGCATCTGCTGCAGAAACCATGTCAGCACATTCTGCAGAACCTGGTGCTGCGCTGCTTGGAAGAGCGCAACTACATGGAGAACAAACAGCCAGAGGAACGAGAGGAGCGCGAACACATGGAGAACGGCCAACCACATGACGCTGTGTAAGAGCTGCTGTCTCCACTGATGCTACACTTCCAGATAATTCTGATCAATGCGTCTGCATGCTTCTAGAACATGCAAGATCATAAATGCACTGCAATTTGTGAATGAATAAAACTTAAAATGCAAGTCAACCAAAGTGATGCTTTTGAAGTGTGTTTGGATTGGTTGTTGTATGATGATGCTAATTAATTATTAATTAAAGGTGAAGTGTGGATTTTGATTTTAATATGCAGAAGATATTATAATTAAAGCCATTTGTAGGGTGACTTCACGCAGTGCAACATTTTCAAAACCAATGCATTGAATTTAGGACAGCACTGCCTGTTTGCCAATCAATGGTGTGGGAAAACCTGTTTGACACGTCAAATTACACACTTCACCTTTAAATAAATGCCTCATACAACACCATTTAATTCCTTTGTTAAACAAACGGGCACACAATAATACTATTATACTGATTCAGCTGTTGTGCTGAATCACAAAGTGGACAGGAATGTTGCTTATTGCACTTATAAAGCACTGGCAACAGCATTAAAAAGACAATGTTCAATAAATAGCTACATTTATTAGTAATAATCTGAATAAACAAGTCTTCCATCAAATAATATTGGTTGTAAGCCTTGCTGTTTGCCTCACTATCCGTTAATGATGCATTTTCAATAATGGGTCTGATTAATTAAAACTATGCCTTGCATAAATCCATAGCCCCTCATTCTAATAAATGGGACTAGATAAAGGTAGAGCACTACTGTAGTTATATATCTTTATTCCCTTAAAATGTTGCTGTAGTGATGCTTTATACTATGGTTACTTATTTTTTTTGTTCTTGGATCATCTCTTGTGAATCTTTGGAGATCGACGCAAATATTTCTGTGAGATGTAGAATGCGTGTAATAGTCTAATTACATTGATTTGTATTGTTTGCCCAGAGATCTGGAAGAAGACCCGCTGTTCTCAGATCTTTCACCTGATAACAGACTCTCCAGCCCTGATTGGTTAAGCTGCTCTCCGCCACCAAGCACAGAACATGCAAAGCCTGATGGGAAGACGGAGGTTCACAAAATAGTTAACAGGTACAGGTATATATTTTTTTTTTTGGGTAAATATTGGGCTCTATCATACACTCTGCACCATGCGTGACGCAGTTGTCATTTTCACATCCTGCGCCACGTTGTTTAAATGGCAAATTCACTCGTGCCCATCTGTTCACCCATGGGCATGCTGGTCTGAAAACGAGGTGTGTTCAGGCGCATTGTTGGTGCGTTGCTATTTTGAGGCAACTGAAAACACAGAATTTTTTGTGTTATTTAAAGGGCGTGTTAGTAATATGTGCCTATAGGGCTGTGTATCACCAACAATGTCACGATGCAATACGCACTGATTGAGCGATTACATGAGACATGATATGGATTTCGGTAAGTTGCACTCTATCTTTTAATAGACTTTCATTTTCATACACGTACACTGCTTTTTATACACACAGGAATGCGCAGCAGCACACAAACATTTTTAAATATTAAAAATAAAAGGATTTCTCTCTGGAGAAGTGTTCGGTCTTTCCTCTTGCAAATTCCGCCATGTAAATAGCGACTCCGCCATGATGCAAGGCTTTTAAAGGGAATGGGAGATGAGACTCTGATTGGTTTATTGCACGTTACTTCCAAAACACACCCACGACTCATTAAGAGACTAGAATCAAACCTTTTGGACCATGCGCCTGGCGTGCCGAACGTTTTTCCGTCGTTAAACTAGCAAAAGTGTATTCGGACACACCCTAAATGTACTCGCACCGTGTACTTTAGACCAGTGGTTCTCGAACTTTTTATACCAAGTACCACCTCAGAAAATATTTGGCTCTCCAAGTACCACCATAATGACCAACATTAAAATACAGTAGCGTATAGGCTAAACTATTCAGCTACAGCTCTGCACAGTTCAAAACCGAGGCAGTTTACTCCTAACAAGAATATGTATTGTTGTCAGCCACTTTAACATTGTAAATACAGTTTGTACATCTCCGGGAAAAATGGCATTTGGTGGGTAAAATACGTGTTATTTTGGCTGGACTGCCTGCTAAATTTCACATTCCTGGGTCTGTATATCACATAATTGGGGTTGCTTCAACCCGCGGACTTGGCAACACAGCGCAGTTGAGTTCTGTTGACATTTGACAACTAAAGTTATGCGTCGCTCCTTTGCTCTGATAGGTTGTAGGTCTATCCAATTGAGGTCTTTCCTGGTTCGGTTTAAACGCGCCCCATAATCACAGCCCAACGGAGCAGTATCAGACTCAAATTCTGACTAGAATTGAGTATGACGACGTCAGGCTACAATAATTAAATATTGATTAATATGTGTTAAATGTGTAAAACTGTACTGTACTGTACTGTACTTAAATGTAAAAAAAAAAAAAGATTAAATTAAAATGTATTGTGTTTAAACATGAATTGGGTTTATGCACAGCTGCACTACTTCCTGAACTTCAGCCAGCTCCTTTGTTTCCTGTCTGCCATTATTAGACAAACTGATTAATCCAGGTGTGTCTGATTATTGTTGTTGCGACTACAGAGGTCAGGCACACCTGGATTAATCAGTTTGTCCAATAATGGCAGACAGGAAACAAAGGAGCTGGCTGAAGTTCAGGAAGTAGTGCAGCTGTGCATAAACCCAATTAATTTAGTGATTCCTCTGCGTACCACTAGAGGCAGCCTGAGTGGTACTCGTACCACACTTTGAGAACCACTGCTTTAGACCATGCGCTCAGATCGTTAAAATAGGGCCCATTAACTTCCCATATAATAATTCTGTGTTCTCTCCCTGTAGTTTCCTATGTTTGGTGCCTGATGAGGCAAAATCATCCTATCAGGTTGAGGGCACAGGCTATGACACCTACTTGAGAGATGCACACAGACAGGTGAGGAATAAATAAAATAAATCGAAAAAATGTGGTGAATTTGCAATATATTCTATTGCTTTAGTTGACAGATGCTTTAAGATTAAAAAATAAGTGAATATAAATTAATTTAATTTCATAACCTTATCAGCTGTTTGTTGTGAATGTCTCCTTTGTTTTCATGGATATTCAAATAGTTTTGAAGTGTTACTAATGCAGCATATATTTTTATTATTTATTTGTTTTACTTAATTATTTTGAGTTGTGTATATTTAGTTTTATTAGTTTTAATTTATGGGATTGATTTGATAGTTTACAGACCTTGTATTTGATTCCTTTTATATCTTATGTTTGATGTGTTTGTTTTTATCGGTTGTGATGTTGCAATTGATATTTGATTATATAATTTTTGATTATGTAAAGCACTTTCAACTGTTTTATGTCTGAAAGGTGCTATAAAAATATTGTTATTATTAAATTAAGAAAAACTGCCTAAGTGTGAAACTGCCAAAAAGTGCATTACAATGATTATAATGTGTAATCTATGGCACTGCATGCTGTGCAACATGCCAACATTGACACAACCATTAGAGTGATTATCATCATATTTGGTTATGTTGACAGTTCCGGGACTATTGTGGAGTTTGTCAGAAGTGGGACTGGCGCAGCAGTCCAAAACCCTTTGAGAAGTGTAATCTGGACAGTCCTTTTTTTGAAGGACACTTCCTCAAAGTGTTGTTTGACAGAATGGGGCGAATCCTCGATCAGGTGTGTGAACTAAAGATGTTTACTGATGTGTGATCGCTCTCAACGTGACAAAAAACACCACAGAAGTAGAACATACGATTTGTGCACTGTAACCCAAATTTGTATACAAAATTGTATTGCTTCAGAAGACTTAAAATACAGTGCTTCTGTAATACTTGAATGCTGTTTTTGTCATTTTAGATTGCTTGTTCACTTTCTTTACATAGATAATACATTTGTAAAATCATGCAGTTTTATTAAAACTATCTTTGAATGTTGGCTGTCCTCCTGATGTCTCTCTTTGCTTCACTCTCTCCATCCAGCCGTATGATGTTAACCTGCAGGTGACGTCTGTGTTGTCTAAGCTATCTCTGTTGCCTCATGCTCATCTTCACGAGTACCTGCTGGACCCGTACATTAACCTGGCGCCAGGCTGCAGGTCTCTCTTCTCAGTCATCGTCAGGGTACGTCTGCTGTCTAACTCCCTACTTTAAACACAATTAGTGCCAATCAAAATGATCCTAGCGCTGCAATTTCCAAGGAGTAAACCTAGCCATTTTAATGGACATCTTCATATAGTCTGTTAGAGTGTGTGTAGCATTATATATGACTGGCTTCGCTAACCATCCTTTGAAGATGACAATATTAGATTTTTTTGGATGGTTTGAATTAAACTAACTCTGACTGGATTACTGTTAAAACATTTTTTTACATTTAGACACCTCACAGATTGTTTAACCCACCGTTTGTATTGATGGTTTGATCAGGTGGTTGGCGATCTGATGTTGCGAACTCACCGTATCCCTGAGTTCACCCCTAAACTTCTGCTGGTGAGGAAGAGACTGCTGGGACTAGAGCCAGAGGGAATGAGGTAAGGCTTGGATGCATGTATGTGTATTTGCACAAAAATCATGAGCAGAGATTCCATTTTTCAACATGAATGCATAAAACAATGCCATAGAGGGCCTTCAGTGAAAGTGATATTTTTAAGTTAAATCATTGAAACTAGAGCTGTCACGATTCCTCGATTAAATTCAAGTACTCAATTTTTAAAAATCCTTTATTGCAATTTACCTGTGTCGATTACCCAGTGAAATACCGGAAGTGGCAAATTCCAATTATTATTGCCTCTTGTTATAATATGCATTTTAAGTCATTTTAAAGTCTGTTGTTCCCCTTAAGTCTATTTTGATTTACCACAAAAAAATCAGATTACTCGATTACCAAAATAATCGTTAGTGACAGCCCTAATTGAATCAGACCATTTAAACCGGTTCATGCAAATATATTCATTTTATGTGATTGATTGAAGGTGTAACACAGCCTCGAAAATGAAAGAAGATTACTGGACCTAAATGCAGATAAAATATGTTTAATGGCTTAAACATGATACATATTCCATGACTTGATCGTGATAACCATGACATGACATTTAGCCATTGACTTTGGTTGCTACATAACACTCTAAACTTAGGAGGAAGCGAACAAACAGTAATCCACAAAAGGCAAGGCTAGACACATGGGCTGAATCTGAATTCGCCCCCTATACCCACAAACTATTTGAAAATTAGATTTAAATGATAATTGCAAAATATAGTCATATTTCCATAATAATGTAAAATTTGATAATTCAGTCAGTGCCAGTCATATTTCGAGACAGAAGAGGGAGGGGTCATGGTTAGGGTTGGGCATCGAGAACCGGTTCTAACTTGGAACCTTTTTAAAAATAACGATGCCATTGAAATCGTTTAGAAAATTTGTTTTCGATTCCGATCATCGGTTCCAAACGCGCAAGCTTTGGTTTCCTTAGTGGCCACCGGATTCCCAGAAGTGCTTGCCGCGCCCGCTTGTTCTGTTGCAGCCATGGAGCACGGGAAGCGGTGCTCAAAAGTGTGGCTTCATTTCACTTTTTAAAAAATCCTGGGTCGACACAGTGCAACACATGTGACAAACTTATTTACCCCTTATTACCCCTTTAACATTACCTCGTCACAATCAGGCCCTTGACCAAATTGCTAATTTTGGTGAACAACAACGTTACTGAAATTATTTTTTCCCCCTCCTAGATAAGTAGCTAGTAGCAGTCCTAATATGACTGCTGCTAATGCTATTTCTAAACCGGTGGAGACTCGGTGTGAAACACCTTTCACCTTTGCAGCAAAGCAGGGGAAAATGCCAGCAGAGAAAGTCCCAAAACTAAAACTCATTATTGAATCAAAATAAAAACTTTCTCTGTGAAATGAGCCTGTGACATTTGACTCCACCCCTCAAAGAATCGGAATCGAGAATCGAAAAGAACCGAAATCGAAAGTAAGAATCGGAATCAGAATCGTTCAAATCAAAACGATGCCCAACCCTAGTCATGGTGAAACCTCCAAAATGGTATCTGAAAATCCCTGAATGTTCTCTTTACAGGACACCCAGACTGTGAAAACTGTGACGCTATAGTGACGCTATAGACGCTATACCCATAATATCCACTACAGTTAGCAAAATGCTTGGGTCTTAGGGGGATATTTTGTTTTCTTTTTGCATTAAATGCATTAAATATTACATATACGTATGTAATATAATGTGTATTTCCATCACAGGTTTGGTCTTAATTCACCTAAGGTGGTATTAAAAAGGTCTTAAAAAGTCTTAAATTTAACTTGTTCGTATCTGTAGACACCCTGCCCTCATATAGGGCACTATTTGAGGGGACATCCATTTGTAGTGGTGTCCGAAAACTTAGTGGACTTTATTGAGCGCACTCATTCAATCCCACATTGCACTGCAATAACAAGTGTACAGCCGATGTACACGCAACGGATGTCCAACTTCACTCACTCGTTTTCATTCACTCCTTCAAGTGGACTAATGTAGTGAATAGTGAGAGGGTTTAGGGGGCGATTTCGGATTCAGCCATGGTTAAATAGCTAACGGAAACAAAGATAACAAGGTACACCTGGAGCTAATTACAAAGAGCAAAAGAACTACAAAGACCATAGGCAGAACTACAAATGAACACATGAATGGTCATTTTCAAAATATAAGACATGACACAGCTCCTAGGATCCTGACAGAAGGTTAATAAAAAATTATAATAATATAATTATTGTTGTGCTATTTAATCTTAAATCATTGTGAATATATTTTTCTTCATTATATGACAATTTTATATATATTGTACAGTAGGGCTGGGTTAAAAATATTGATATCTTGATTTTAATCAATTTGAATTTGAATGACCCGATATTGATCCTTAAATCCCAAGGATCTATGCTGTTTTCAGTTGATGCGTGAACATTAAACATTATTGGTAGCCTGCCTCCAGAGAGATTTTTTTGTTCGTTCCTTAAAGGGTTACTTCAGCGATTTGTATCAGTAGAAACCCCGTAGTATTCAAATTATCGTACTTTACCCCCTCATGTCCCCCTGAGACGAGAGAATGATGCATTCTATTTCTGGGAAAAATCCTCCGATGGCGCAAAATGACGATATTTGTGTCATCTGAGGATTTTTGGCCAGAGACTATAGACTTCAGCCAGTAGAAGGAGCTGTTCCGCATGTTTTCAACCCGCCCACAAGGGTGGGATCTCACTCACAGAATGTAAATGCGCACAGCCACTCAGCTCGGGCATTCATAACAGAGCGGAGCGGTGCGAAGCAAAGTGAGTGTTTCAACTTTTCAATGAATTCCTATGAAATTTAAGCTTCCATAGGCATGATCTGAAAACAAACCCGACTGGACACGCGCCGTGAATGACTGCCGCGCTTACCTCAGCTCTGCTCAGCTCTTCGCTCTCGTGATGAATGAGATCTGACTCCCGCTGCGTCTGTGTCGTGACTTTCGTTCGGCTCACTCACACTTTATTGAAAAGACAGTTCAGTTTTTAATTGTAGTGTTTATTCTCTAACTGTACAAAATTATTTTATTACTGTGAAAATCAAAACAGCGGTGTCATGGTGGGCAAGTGATAACCAGTGGCGGTGGCTTTGGGAGTGGCCTCGTTGAGCAGCGAAGCAAGTGCTTTCTGGGAGTTGTTGTCTTTCATCCAAATGAGACAGAAAATGTATTGTTGTCTCTTCTCGGTCTAGAAGGCACCAAATTCAAAAATAATTTCACATTTCTACTACATAAATGACCCAGTTTAAATACACACATTCATCTTCCCAGCACTGAAGTACCCCTTTAAGAACATTTACATGTACCTGATATATATCCAAATGAATAAATATAGAATCAAATCGAGATTGGAATTGAATGCAAGCACGTGAATCGAAATGGAATTGTCAATCTTGTGGCAATCCCTAGCCCTATCGTGCAGCCTGTTCAGAGATTGTTTCTTTACTGTGTGTCTGTTTTTCTGGGATTTAATGAATTATCTTTGTCTTACAGCGTTGATCATGTGACGTTGCTCGAGGGGGTCATTGTTCTGGAGGAATTCTGCAAAGAGCTCGCGGCTATCGCTTTTGTGAAATTTCATGCGTCCACTTCCACTTCCCCCTGATTATCGCTGCATTGTGCACAGGACACAGATGACTAAACAGACGAAAGGGGGCGGATGACACAGGAACGACAAACCCAACTGTACTCATCCTGTGCAGACTACTGCCTGCGGCAGGACTCGCATACAAGGATGCTTCATTCGCGTTATCTCTGGGATGTTTCCATTACTATGACTGAGCAAACTGTTTTAAAGGCACGGAGGAGGAGAATTTTGAAAAGAGAGGAGTGAATTGTGACTCTCGTGTGGAGAGGAGAGAGGATTTTGTAGCATTCATATGTAAAAAAAACAAAAAAAAAACTTCAGAAACTAAAGAATGGTAATGCCAAAAAATTAGGTTCAAAAGTAGAAAAAGAAATGGACTTAAATTTGATTCAAATAATGAAATTAAATTAAATATTTAATTATTGATTTATTGTTTGTCATTTGCAGTATCAAAGATACTGTCATCTGTTCTTCTGAGAAAAATAGTGTGAATACAAATGTCAAATGCAACATAAGTTAATTTGTAATGGAGAATTACAATAACTCAGGATTCAAAGTCTAGCTGTTTTTAAAGAATTGGAGAACTAGACAACGAGCAGCGTTTTTAAACGAATCCTCTCTCATTTTTCTTTCCGGTAACACTTTTCTTTTAAAGCGAGCCGAAAGCAATGGATTGATTTGAGACTGGGCACATTTGCACTCTAACCAGTTTTCACTGGTGCATCCCCAGAGAACCGTTCATCCTTTATGTTCCCGACAGTGTTCCTAAACCATTTTAGTTGTTTAACTTGACATGTTATGTGTGTGCCTTTGTCCCAGCTAGACAGTAGCTGTGTCTGTCATCCTGTATCGTCATGTATTTATTATTGATTTAAAAATAGTTTTAAAGGAGTAGTTCACCTAAAACACGCCTAAAAACTTGAGCACATCATTTTCCGTGCTGCAAATATAAATGAGGACGTACGCAAAAAGCACCATAAAAAAAAAACATAAAAACAGGTTGTGCACTATTTCAAGGCATCTGAAGCCATTGCGATTAGATTTGTGTGAACTAAGAGGGAAATTTAAGTTATAAGGGGATAGTTCAGCCAAAAATAAAAATTGTCATCATTTTCTCACCCTCAACCTGTATGAGTTTCTTTGTTCCTTTGAACACAAAAGAAAATATTTTAAATAATGTTGGTAACCAAACAGTTGCTGGTCCCCATTGACTTCCATAGTATATTTTTTTTCATACTATGTCAATTGGGACCAGCAACTGTTTGGTTTCTGTCATTCAACACATCATGTGTTCAGCAAAAGAAATAAACTCATGCAGGTTTGGAGCAACTTGAGGGTCAATATAAATAATTTTTTTGGTGAACTGTCCCTTAAAGTCAAAAGATGTTCAGTGAATGGTATTTTAAATTTCGATCTGTTCCTCACGCCAAGCTATTGTACGATTTTGAAAAGCTTGAATATAGGGCACAAGTCACATGGATCATGTTTATAATACTTTTTTTGTCCCTTTTCAAAAAGTGAGGAAGAAAATGATTCGGAACAACACTAGGGTGAGTAAATGACAAAATGTTCCTTTTTAGGTGAACTATTCCTTTTAAAACTACTATTGCTTCCTCACAAGGGATCTTTAACATTATACATTTGCATTATGTGACATTTGTGGAATTATACCAGCAATAGTATTCATCAGGCTGCTCTCTTCATCTGCTCCTGCTCTTTGTAGAGGACATGCTGTGCTAAATGCACACTGTGTACATTTGGCAAAGAGGGGGCACAGCTTGAAATAGGGTTGGGTTTTTTATTTCATTTTTGGAGAGCTGGCTGTCTTGGCATCGCGGCTTTACTTAACAATCTTTACAGGGTTCAGATTTATGTATCTCAATCGTTACCTTGCATTTTTCCATCCGTAATACAAGTGTATGTTTAAAGCTGCGTTCGAGGTTTGCATTTATTTTCAAGAATTGCACACTAGTGTCTATTTATCCATTTTACATGTGCAGAAAATCTAAACGTCTCGTCTTTTTAATTGTATTTTCTTTAAAAACCAAAGGATGTATGGTCGTCGGAACAGCAAGTCTGTTTCAGAGAGAAAGAAAAATAATGCATCTTTTTGTTTTGTTTTTTTTATTCTTGATCGTGCACATTTTATACCAAGTTCCGAGCTGTGTATATACAAATGTACAGTTATAACAGTAGTGATGTCTGGTGTGAAATGCATGCAAGGTCATATTTGATAATATGCAGCAGAGGAAAGCATATCACCTCCCTAACTGCCCTTCCATTCAGGTTTGTTTCTCTACTTTTGCTTATTTATGGGGATATATGTGATGCCTTATTTTAAATGCAGTAATCGGTTATAGTCTATAACTGCTGCATAACTGCTTGGTCTTTATTTTAATGGTGTCCATTTTATTTTTAAAAAATGTTGTAAAGCAATGTATTCCACTGGTTAAAAAGATTCTCAGCTTTCTCCTGTAAAGTTTTTTTTTTGTTCAGTTTTGTCTAAATATTCATCTGCTTGGACCCTATCACTGTTCTGCTTGACTGATTTCTATACTTGTACAGATGTAGCTCACTTGTCAGACGTGTCAGGAGGTATCTTCTGTTAAATTGGAGTGTCACTGCCATGGTGTCACTACGTGACACTTTTTAGAAGAACAAAGTTTGTTGACCGATTACCATTTTCAGGATGAAATGTCATGTGATCTCAGTTGCTTGATTCTGCTGGGCCGGGAAATCTCAGTAATGAGGTTTGCCGTGTCCTGTGGCTTACGTTAATTCATTTCACTCCGTCCCAATTAAAACATTTGCTTTCTTCGAATTTGTTTTGAGTTGGTTTTGCAGTGCCGTTTATTCTAAGTGGAAGTTGTTTGGGAAAATTGTGTGTTGCTAATATTTCATTTCAGGAGATTCAGATTAGATGTCTCTCCCAGTCCCAGTGGAAATCTCTCGAGTAGGTACTTTTATTTTGAATAAGTAAGTACTTGAAGTATGTTCTATATAGTATGAATGTAATTGCACACATTACCATGTGATCTACCAGCATCAGTTGCGTAGCTTCACTACCATTCACAAATCCTCTTCCGTGGCCTCATGGGATAGTAAAGTGTCCATCGTTTGCACACTTCTGACCAGAAGTAGTAGGTCATCCGTGCACTGCAAATTATTTTTTGTCCCGTACTTTTTTTATTTTTTGTCCCGTCTACTGTATAGTTGGGAAGTATGTGATTTCAGATGTTTTCTGAACTCTCATTTATCTCTTCTAATCGACAAAGTTTGTGGCGTCTGTGAAGAGAGAAGTAGTTATTGAAGCTGGTGTATTTTAGCTGTTACAAGATGGCCACACCCGGTCAGTTCCAACAATTAATTTTACTTCTCACTGGTTGGCCAATTTATTTTCTCACTTTAAAAATCACTCAGGCTGCTGCAGATGACCCATGGGCCAAGTTTGGACCTTCATTCCTGCAAATTTTCACTCCCATCTTCACTATACATTGTGTGGCCAGTGAAAATGTGTCCACAGAAAGCCTCAACCTACCAAGAGATGACACCAAGACAGTAGCGGTCAACCGGTCACACCTGGTTAGTTGTGTTAATGTATTTACAACCAGTGTTGGGGAAAGTTATTTTGAAAAGTAATGCATTACAATAGTACGTAGACTAATTGCATTACCTTTTAAGAAAAGTAATGTGGTGTTACTTTTTCTCACCTGGGCTGGGCTATTTTTAGGCAAATGTACACAAAAAAAATCAATTTTTTAGGCAAATGTAAACGCACTTTCATCAAAATTGAAATTACAAGGCTGATGGAAATGCACATTCACACGTGTACAGTAGAGGGCGCAGCTCAAACAAACCTTCAGTTGTGCTGATTGCAGGAGAATAGGATGCAGAAGAAGAAAGTTTAACACTTCACCAATAAAAAAAAAAAACCTAAAGTCATTTTTGCTTTTGGTTTAACTGAATCATCGAAGGTCAGCAGCAAGTACACTGGTCAATAAAGTGCATTAAAAACAAATAACATTTTAATTATTGGAGGTTTGCATGGTATTCTGATTTTGCATTTCACTGATTTTATACATTTTGAGGAAAACCAACTTTTTTTGTGCAAATGGGATTAGTGAATGCATGCTCACATTTAGCCTAGAACTACAATAACCATCATATTTACACAGCGCTTCTGTACTCACGGTTTTTCTCAACATTGCAACAGGAGAGCTGGGAAAACAAAGTAACTTGCGTTACTTATTTGAAAAAATAAGTAAAAATAAATGACTTTACTAGTTACTTGGAAAAAAGTAATCTGATTACGTAACTCGCGTTACTTGTCATGCGTTACCCCCAACACTGATCACAACTAACTAGCGAACAGGTTAAAGTCAACATGATACAACTCACTTTTGTGAAATGAATTTATTTGTGAGTGAAAATCGAATATTCAACTCAGCACAATGTAGATTATTTGATTTTATTTGTCGGAAATCGATTGGATGGTGGAAAAGTAGGCTTTTTATAACAGAGTGGATTGGAGGGGTTGAAAAGGAAGAGGATTCTCTTCACAACAGCCAAAAAAGTTATTTCACAATTAAACAAAGTTTGAAATTTATTACATGTTGATTAAAAAAAAAAGATTATGAAGCTTTAGTGGAACGTTAATGTGCTCTGATGTATTTATTCGATTTTGATTCCATGTTGACTTCAAATGAACCATGGTTTTACTACAAATTAATAATAATAAAAAACATGGTTATTATATTTAAACCATGATAACCACAAATTAACTATGTTTTTGCTTCTCTGGCCATAGTTTAACCATGGTATTTGTGGAAAAACTGGTTATATAAATGGTAATCAATTAGCCCCCCCACCCCCACCCCACAAAAAAAAAACATGGTTATGGCCTACTGCACTATTACTATAATAAAACCATGGTTAATTTTTGTAAGGGGTAGCCTAATCAAATGATTAAACAACAATGGGAACATCATAACCTATATATGCTCCCATTTTAACAACTTTAATCCATTCAAATTTACCATTTATTATTGTGGTTATCAGCTTGTCTTACAGTAGGCCTACACCTTTACGTTTTAAGTTGCTGACACGGCTTGATATTTTAAGGTTGACATTAGGCCTATATAATAACGTTGCCTAATTTTTTACGATAAGATTCTGCCAAGCATAGACTAGCTATTGTTGTTGTCGTGTTATTATTTTCAGTGCCAAAAATACTATCATTGTATTAGCCTATATATATTAATAATAACGTATTGCAATCAAGTTTAGCCTCTTAAAGAGACATATGAAGCGTCTTTCCTCCGGGACTCGAGCATCCTGCACGGTTGCACCTGCAGCTCAGTGTTTAGTGCTGCTGCTGGATCAGATCCGTGCGGGTCATTCCTCACAGAACCCACAGGAACCGATACGAATCACTCAGCTCCCATCCGGACCGGACCCATCCGGCATGGCTGTGCGCGGTGAGTGGGACACGTTCACATCATCTTCATCACTTTACAGCAGCTGTCATGTGAACAGTAACTCCAGTCATCGGCCTTACATGCTCATAATGCAGAATTTAAGTGCTTATCATCAGGCTCGTCGTGAATGTGCGGTATGAAAATCTATTTCCATGTTCACAGGAACTCTCATGCATAATATAACCTAATGATTGCTGCAATTCAATATGGAACTAAATAGCATAGTATAGGATATCATAAGTATAGGCTAACACAAATATGTAGGAAGAGAAATAACGAAACTTCTTCAGGTAACCAAAAGATGGCGCCAGACTCAGAGTTGAGCTCACGTTTGAATAGCAGACCGGGGCTAGTTGTCACACTTTTCCCTTAACCCTTTAACTGTCACCCCCCTTTTTGAGATACACATGAAAATGCACTATCCAAACTTAAAGGGCTGTAATTCAAGAATGCTTTGGAATATAGACCAAAGTTTGGTCTCGTTTTAAAGACGACACTGTGCAGATTATTGCTGAAGTGAAATTCAAAATATGACAGTATCAAAGAGTTATGGAAGTGTAACTTTACTGTAAATGAAAAATACTGTACTAAATATTTTTTTAATTCATATAAAATATATATCTTACATAAAATAATTTACTCTAAAATTACTATAAAATCAAAGCCATATGTCTAACCAATTTGTGTTCCAAATTTGAAGTTGATATCACAAAAATTTAAGTTCCCATGAGATTTAGTTTAGGTGCTGTACCACAAATAGCCACCGGGTGTCATTCAAATTCCATTTATTGTTTTTTTGATGCATTTTCCTGTAAATTTCTGTCCAAATATCACTTCCATCACAAAACAGTCACCAAATATGGACCCTTGAGACTCAGACATTTCCGACAATGTGTTTTGTCAAGATTGGAAAAGATTTTGAATATAAAGTAGTTAAAATAAATGTTGTAATATGAAACATGACACCGCCCACTAGGGGAGGAGCCCACTAGAATAATTTAGAGTAACGTTTCCATGGTAACACAATGTCCGATTTCAAAACGGTTTTCACAGGATGAATTTTGAGTTTGTAAGCTTTCAAATGACACCTAATTTATGATAATTACTTAAATATATATGAAAAAAAGGCGATCAAAAAAAAGAGCACCAGGCGTCCCACCTGTGACAGTTAAGAGGTTAAAGGGTTAGTTCACCCAAAAATGAAAATTCTGTCATTAATTACATAACCTCATGTCGTTCGACACCCGTAAGACCTCCGTTCATCTTCGGAACACAATTGAAGATATTTTAGTTGAAATCCGATGGCTCAGAAAGGCCTCCATTGGCACAACGCACTGTGCACTCTCAAGACCCATAAAAGGTACTAAAGATGTCGTTACAAAGTCCATCTAACTACTGTGGTTCTACAATCACTTTATGTAGCGACAAGAATAGTTTTTGTGCGCAAAAAAACACTAAATAACGACTTGTATAGTCGACCGATTTCAAAACACGGCATCATGAAGCTTCGAAGTGTTATGAATCAGCGAGTCGAATCATAATTCGGATTGCGTGTCAAAAGGTGTGTTCGACATCGGCTGCGGCTGGATGCAACCGATCGGCGAGAGTAGCCGCTTGCAGGCGGGGAGGAGCTGCAAACGGAGCTGTGAAGTCGGACACTTTCTGCTTCCCGCAGTGACGCTCGCTCTGTTTGCATACTTTATCACAGCTAAAGTGAAATAAATGCAATATTTGGCAATACACAGATGTTTCAGAGACATTATTGTCATGTAATACTTTATGCTCTGCTTAATACAGGTGTGTTTGTACAAGAATAAAGTTCAACATACAAGCAGCTACACTATCAATGAAGTGGGGTCTACGTTTTTATCAGTTTTATTTTGATAAACATGACTATATAACATCGCGACTACATGAAAGGAGGTTTTACTGTTATAAAAAACATTAGAGGAGCTGAAGGTTTTAGAATAAACACGAAACACACGTGATTGCTGTCATGTGGTGAATCTGGTCAATCGTGGAACAGCTGTGTCGTCATCAGAGTCCGTGCAGACTCGTGCAGCTGTTCTGGAGAAACTGCACCGGCTGTATTAGCCGACTGCTCTCCAATCGCTCTCGTGGCACGTTGTTGACATACGTCACTGTCATGTGGCGTCGGCGCTGCCTCAAGTCGGACAAAATTTCTAACCGGCATGCGCTGCTTTAAGTCAGCCGCCGATCGGTCTGCGCATCGCTGGGTGAAGTCGAACAAGCCTAGTCTGCTGAAATCACGTGACTTTGGCAATCCAAACTGCTGATTCGACTCACTGATTCATAACGCTTCGAAGCTTCATGATGCTGTGTTTTGAAATCGGTCATCACTATACAAGTTGTTATTTAGGGTTTTTTTTGCGCACAAAAACTATTCTCGTCGCTTCATAAAGTTATTGTAGAACCACTGTAGTGAGATGGACTTTGTAACGTCTTTAGTAGCTTTTATGGGTCTTGAGGGTGTAAAGTACATGTGCCAATGGAGGCCTTTCTGAGCCATCGGATTTCAACTAAAATGTCTTCATTTGTGTTCCGAAGATGAACGGAGGTCTTACGGGTGTCGAAAGACATGAGGGTAAGTAATTAATGACATAATTTTCATTTTTGGGTGAACTAACCCTTTAAGTGTTTATTTCTTACAGCGCGTATTTAACAGCGAATTGCTGTAGAAGCAGAATGTATAGCCTTGGCTACAAAATGCATATATTGTGACTGTGTGAATGTTTTTGTTTTCTGACATTGGACTATATATGTGGTCCTGAGGATTAGCACATCTGTGTAGTTCTGGCCTAAAAGAAGTGTATTTTCTGTTGCATCAATCAATTTGCTCAGATGGTAACGTATTGTGCAAGCAACCCCAAAGTCATGGGTTTCATTTCTGCACGCACACTGAGATGGAGGCCTACAGGTTTATGGTTAGGGTGTGATGATCAGAGACATAACTACACAGAACAATAGCATTTATTTTAATGAAAACTCATAACCGTTAAATACACATAACATATTAATGGTGCAGTTTTTTAGTGCATCTGAGGTTTGCAGAATGTCCAAGTGGTTTCCTTTTCCACATCTCAGCATTTTGTCGTTTTAAAGCTCTTGCACTTATTGGTAAATCAATATATCCGTGTGTTATTGAGCGATGGCCATGTTCCCAAGTTAAGCGAGTGAAGTGTGTGAAGGAGTGAAGCGGCTTACCACCACAGCACGTCCGAGCAATCACTTTACCATACTTTCAGCATCTCATCCTATGGGAATCCATAATCAAATATTTGGTTTTTGATCTTCTAGCCAAAGAGATTGACTGCAAAAAGTCCAGTATTGAATAATCAGTCCATATTTTTAGTAAAACAACATCCGCAAAACATGTTCTCTTTAGAATTAAAGTTCACCCAAAAATTCTCTCATGAATTACTCACCCTCATGTTGTTCTAAACCCATAAGACGTTCATTCATCTTCAGAACACAAATGTAGATCTTTTTGATGAAATCTGACAGATTTCTGTCCCTCCATTGACAGCTACGCAATTACCATTTTGACGGTCCAAAAAAAAGTCACTCCCGGATAACAGAAAAACGGGCAAAAGGCAGGACGTGGGCGGAGCTGAAGTGACGCAATGACTAACAGACAGCAGATAAATGGCTATCCACCTGTCATTCGAAATGGCCACGCCCTTAATTATGCTGATCTTTAATGCTTTATATAATGTAAACGAATGAGTTGTACAAAAATTCACCCCCCTCACAGTTGTCATGAAGGGCAAAATTAGCCGTATAGACCAAAACCACAATTTGTACCAGGCTGTAAACATTTATTCTGCTGTAAAGTTGGGCATTTTAACATGGGGCTCAGTGAGATTCTGCTCCCTTCTGGAGCCTGTCCCTAGTGGCCAGTCGATGAATTGCAGTATATATCACTTCCGTATTGGCTTCAAGAGATACTGCGGGAGGTTGCCGCTTGGGTTTGACACGCGATCCGAATCATGATTCATAACGCTCCGAATCTTCATGAAGCAGTGTTTTGAAATCTGCCATCACTCTATAAGTCGTTATTTAGGTTTTTTTTGGCGCACCAAAAATATTCTCGTCGCTTTTATAATATTAATATTGAACCACTGTACTCATGAACTGATTTAAATAGGTTTTTAGTAAATTAATGGATCTTGAGAGAGGAAATGTCATTTCTGGCAATGTAGGCCTCACTGAGCCATCGGATTTCAACAAAAATATCTTCATTTGTGTTCCGAAGATGAACGAAGGTCTTACGGATGTGGAACGGCATGAGGGTGAGTAATAAACAACATTATTTTCATTTTTGGGTGAACTAACCCCTAAGAAAAGGTTCACATTTTTTAAAGGTGACATTTAAAATGTGTACATTTGGAGATGCCCACTTTTACAAATGTTCAAAAAACCGAAACCTCCTTATTTAAAACAGTGGTTTAAGCTTCAGTCTATTCCTGCTATCCGTTATACAGCTTCATCGGAAACTAGATCAGCGTTCAAAGTTTGGGGTTGTAAGATTTAAAAAAATATATTTTTGAAAGAAGTGTCTTATGGTCACCTAGGCCAGCCATTCCCAAACTGTGGTCCGCGGACCACTAGTGGTCCGTGAGGGTCCTGCAGGTGGTCCGTGGAAAGGCAAAATAATTTTTTTTTTTTTTTTACCTTCATTTTACCAGGAAATTCCCATAAAAATAAAAAGTAAAAAGAATATGTAGGCCTATATTGATATAAAATTTAAATTAAATTGTCAAGTTATTGTGTGATTACTAAAATGGGCTAGTGGCGCTCGGCCGTGACGTTCAAGTTCTGTGCCTCACTTTTTAGGACTTGTAAACTTTAAATAATAATTCTAATAATCCCCTAAAAATTAAAGGTTTTGAAATGTTGACTATATCCAAGTGTTTTTATTACTGTATAGATTTCATTCTCCATTGCAAAAAAAGACCGTTGTTTCAATGAACCTGATTATGCACTTGAGTAAATAAATAAAATAAATATGTGGCAGCCGTTGTATACAGTAAACTTTCTTTTAACAAGCCTGTTGTACTGATGTGATGACCAGTTATAGTTTTAGTTCTAGTAAGCCTATTTAGAGGTGCGGATTAATTCAGGTAGGTCTGTGTGTAGACATATATTTTATTATGTGTATTATGAGGTGGTCCGCGAAATTTCTTGATTACAACTAGTGGTCCACACACACAAAAATCTAGGCTGTACAATGGAATATTACTAGAATTGAAAATAACTCTTATTTGAATATATTTTAAAATGAATTTCCAGCATCATTACTCCAGTCTGTGATCATTTGTTTAAGGATTCTTTGAAAGTCAGCATTTATTTGAAATAGAAATATTTTGTAACAATGTTAAAATCATTAGTCACTTTTTATCAATTTAATGCATCCTTGCTTGATAAAATAATTAATTATCACACAAAAAAAGAGTAAAAATGGTACTAAATCTGAATAATCTGAAGTGCAGGCCAACTAGGGGAGAGTATTTCTTAAAAAAAAAAAGGCTGGCTGGGAGCGTGTGTGTTTGTTTGTGTGTTCTTGCATCTGTGTCCGACAGTAGCGCAGCTCGTCCCGTAAATGCCCCGCCCTGCCTCTGCACCAGGGCAGCAGACTTCTACCTGTTAGACTGCGGCATCACCGGCCTATCCTTGGCAACCGGTACCGCGGTAACCTGAGTCTCCTCCTCCACTTCCTCCCAGTCCGGACAGCAGAACGCATGCAGCGAGGACACACCGCCTCAGCACTTTCGTGAGTGTGTGTGTGCGCGAGGGCGAACGAGTCTGGTGTGTGCATGTGTGGCCCTGTGCAAATGTGAATTATTGATGAGGACGCAGCCTCAGAATGTCCTGCCGGGGCCGTCCTGTGAGTGTGTGAGGCTGAAAGGGTGAGAGTGTATGTTCTTGTCTGTAGAGATGGGGGATAAGAGTGCAGTGCACCAGCAAAAACAGCCTCCTTACGATGGACTGTGCAACTACGCCCAAAAAATTACCTCCTGCTTCGGACTTGATGGTAAGCACTGTCTCGGACCTCCCAGTGTCTTGTTGCATGTGATTTCTGTATTTGTCTCTCTCTATAGGAGGCTTGTTTTCTTTGTGTTTATGCTTGGTTTGTGTTCATGTGCCATTGTTTTCCTTTGTAAGGGAGTTGTCTCTGATGTGTGCGCTGGAGCTGGATCAGTTTCCGTGAGGTGAAATGGGGCGGTTTGCTCTGCAGCAGAGAGATTTGTTCTCACTGTACCTCTGCTTTTAGTGTGATGTGTTAGTTTGTGCTAAGCTAATTTGCTGTATGCTCCACTTCACAGAAGAAACAGCAAACTCGTCTGTTCAATGAAGTGAGCGAAAGGAGAAACAAATCTGAACGGTAAAACATCAATGTAGATGGCATCTAAAACATGTATGAAGAGGACATGTTGTCCTGCCCATCATTCACTGAGGTGCTCTTTGATGCCGGTGTGGTCTTTTTTTAGTTCTCAGCAAATACTTAAAGGGATAGTTCACCCAAAAATGCTAATTCTGTCATCATTTACTCACCGTTTTTCTGCTGAACACAAAAGAAGATATTTTGAAGAATATGGGTAACCAAACAGTTGATGGATCATAGTATGGGAAAAAATACTATGGAGTCAATGGGGACCATCAACTAATTTGTTAACGACAGTCTTAAAAATATCTTATTTTGTGCTCAGCAGAAGAAAGAAACTCATAGAGGTTTGGAACAACTTGAGGGTGAGTGATGACAATTTTCATTTTTGGGTGAACTATACCTTTAACTGATATCAGTGGATGAATGATTTCAGCTCTCAAGAGCATGTTAAACTCTTCTGTCTTTTTGCGGTTTCTATGCCAATTTCTTGTGTTGAGTTTGAGGCATGTTTAAGAAGTTTTTAGAGCTCGAGTATCAGTTGAGTAGAGTCTTAGATGATGTAGCAGTTTCTGGCATCTGCTGAGACCACAAACAAAAACAGCTGGAAGTCACTTCTGCAATATTTTTAGGATGACCGCGGTTTTAGAGTTGTAATACTGCACTGATCGTGTGTGTGTGTGTGTGTGTGATATGCATACACTATATTCTTTTTAATATATGTTTGCTCTATATACTGTACCGTTCTCAATTTTTAGATCGGTAAGATTTTTCAATTATTTTTAAAGTCCTGTAGCTTCTTGCTTTCCTGTAGCTCAAACAGTAGAGCGTGGCGCTAGCAACGCCAAGGTCATGGGTTCGATTCCCAGGGAAAGCAAGAACTGATAAAATGTGTACCTTGAATGCAATGTAAGTCGCTTTGGATAAAAGTGTCTGCTAAATGCATAAATGTAAATGTAAGTCTCTTCTGCTCACCAAGGCTGCATTTATTTGATCCAAAATACAGTAAAAACAGCAATATTGTGCAATATGTTTTTCAATTTAAGATAACAACCTTTTTTTATTTTAAAATATTTAAAAAAGCTATTTATTTTTGTGATGGTAAAGCTACATTTTCAGCATCATTACTCCAGTCTTTAGAGTCACATGATCCTTCAGAAATGATTCTTATATGCTGCATTTGCTGCCCAAGAAACATTTACTATAAACATAATTCTTTTTTTTAGGATTCATTGATGAATAAAAAGTTCAAAAGAACAACATTTTTTTTATGTTTCTGTAATTACTGATCTTTGTTTTATGTTTTGTTTAATAATTATTTATAGACATTATTGTATTTTTACTCTACTACTTGTTATTGTTAGTTGGGCTACTCTGTAGTGGAAAGGGCTTTATAAATAAATCAGACTTGAGACTTGAGCATTTATCTGAAATATAAAGCTTTTGTAACATTATAGATGTCTTTACTGTCACTTTTGATCAATTTAATGCATCCTTGCTGAATAAAAGTATTAATTTCTTTAAAAAAAAACATATTACTGACCCCAGATCTTTAAACGGTAGTATATAATGTTACAAAAGCTTTCTATTTCAGATAAATGCTTCTTTTGAAATTTCTATTTATCAAAAAATCCAGAGAAATTTTTACAACTTTTTTCAACATTGATGTTTCTTGAGCAGCAAATCAGCAAATTAGGATGGTTTCTGAAGGGTCATGTGACACTGAACACTGGAGTAATGATGCTGAAAAAAAAATTCAGCTTTGATCACAGGAATAAATTACATTTTAAAATATATTCAAATAGAAAACAGTTATTTTAAATTGTAATAATAGGTCACAATATTACTGTTTTTACTGTACTTTGGATCAAATAAATGCAGCCTTGGTGAGCAAAAGAGACTTCTTTCAAAAACATTAAAAAAAACTTTACCGATCTAAAACGTTTGAAGTTTATATAAATACATACATGCATACATACAAAAAATATTTATCGGTAATGCATATTTCTGGTGGTGACTGTTGGGTAAATTGTCTAAAATAGTGTTTAATTCTAGCAGTATCTGTTATTAATGGTGTTGTAAGTGATTTAGACATTTTTCTAACCTCTTTCCAAAACTTTGCTCTCCAAAGAAAGTCAAATCTTGTGTCAGAAGACCCAAATACACAAAACGATAGACGGACAGTGAGTTTCAGAATGGCTAAATAAGCTTTTGTATATTGTCTTCTGCTACTGAAAATCCTTATCGGTCAACCACTCAGCCTGAAGGCCCTTTCACTGATTCACGTCAACATCCAATGCATTGAATTCCTTTCTTGAACTAATTTAAATTCATCAAGAGCATCCAGTGAAGTTTAATGTTCAGCAAGTTATTTTTTCCTTTCTGCAATGTATCAAACCAGTTATACAGGGAGCTTTTCTGTTCTAGGTACAAATGTTTTCAGTGTTTATGGTACACTTCCTACTATCTTCCTACGTAACAATCTTGTAAAATTGCTTTTTTTGTGTAATTTTCAACTTTTCATGTTGAGGTCAAATCAGTGCATGAGTCATGTGAAAGGGCCTTGTGAGAGATTGGAAGAGAGCTTCATCTAACGGAGATAGTGGAGCTCTATTATTCATGAAGCCCTATATCACTCAGAAGCAGAAGAACATCATGAGAAACGCAAGTTCATCTCCTCTCTCTCTCTCTCTCTCTCTCTCTCTCTCTCTCTCTCTCTCTCTCTCTCTCTCTCTCTCTCTCTCTCTCTCTCTCTCTCTCTCTCTCTCTCTCTCTCTCTCTCTCTCTCTCTCTCTCTCTCTCTCTCTCTCTCTCTCTCTCTCTCTCTCTCTCTCTCTCTCTCTCTCTCTCTCTCCTTCTTCCATCTCCATCACTCTAAACCCATCTCTTAACATATCTCTTCTCCCCTCCCTTTAAAAATCTAATTTTCAGTTGGCATGTAAATTATGTTCAACATTTGACAGTTTAAAGATTACATGCATAATTCTAATCCGCCTCAGTCTGTTATAAAATCTAACAGCATCTGCGAAACCCCTTGAGGCTCTTTTCAGAGACCTAGTGAGCTGCTATTGTGTTAAGATAATGAGATAATGTCATGATACTCAGAGCAAAATTGTGTAGAAAATAGAAATATTGAAGTATATAGTCAAATAAAAAAAAAAGCCAAAAGTATTGGGACCCCCTCCAAATCATTGAATTCAGGTGTTCCAATCACTTCCATGGCCAAAAGTGTATAAAATCAAGCACTAGGCATGCAGACGCTTCTACAAACATTAGTGAAAGAATGGATTGCTCTCAGGAGCGCAGTGAATTCAAGTGTGGTGCCGTGATTGGTTGCCACCTGTGCAATAAGTCCATTCGTGAAATTTCCTTACTACTAAATATTCCATGGGCAACTGTTAGTGGTATTATAACAAAGTGGAAGCAATTGGGAATAACAGCAACTCAGCCACGAAGTGGTAGGCCATGTAAAATCACAGAGCGGGGTCAGCGCATGCTGAGGCACACAGTGTGCAGAAGTCGCCAACTTTCTGCAGAGTCAATAGCTACAGACCTCCAAACTTTGTGTGGCCTTCAGATTAGCTCAAGAGCAGTGTGTCGAGATCTTCATGGAATGGGTTTCCATGGCTGAGCAGCTGCATCCAAGCCTTACATCAAGTGCAATGCAAAGCATCAGATGCAGCGGTGTAAAGCACGCCGCCACTGGACTCTAGAGCAGCGGAGACGTGTTCTCTGGAGTGACCAATCACGCTTCTCTGTCTGGCAATCTGATGGACGAGTCTGGGTTTGGCAGTTGCCAGGAGAACGGTACTTGCCTGACTGCATTGTGTCAAGTGTAAAGTTTGGTGGAGGGGGGATTATGGTGTGGGGGTTGTTTTTCAGGGGTTGGGCTTGGCCCCTTAGTTTGAAAGGAACTCTTAATGCTTCAGCATTAAGATATTTTGGACAATTACAGGCTCCCAAATTTGTGGGAACAGTTTGGGGATGGCCCCTTCCTGTTCCAACATGACAAGGTGTTGGAACAGGAAGGTCCAAACAATGTCCATAAAGACATGGATGAGCGAGTTTGGTGTGGAGGAACTTGACTGGCCTGCACAGAGTCCTTACCTCAACCCGATAGAACACCTTTGGGATGAATTAGAGCGGAGACTGTGAGCCAGGACTTCTCGTCCAACATCAGTGCCTGAGCTCACAAATGCGCTTCTAGAAGAATGGTCAAAAATTCCCATAAACACACTCTTAAACCTTGTGGAAAGCTTTCACCCAAAGAGTTGAAGCTTTTATAGCTGCAAAAGGTGGGCTAGCTCCATATTAAACCCTATGGATTAAGAATGGGATGTCATTAAAGTTCATGTGCATGTAAAAGCAGGCGTCCCAAAACATTTGGCAATACAGTGTGTATGTATATATATATAGCATATTTAAATATATTAAAAAATATATATTTTTTTATATTTATCTATTTATGTGTCCATATTATTACCTTTTCTGTAAAGGATAGGTATGATGCAGCAGTTAGCTTAGAAAGGAAGATAATAACCTTTCTGTACAACGTTTCTTAAAATGTTGCTTGCGTATACATCTTTGTAGGTTTTGGAACAGAGCCTGTGTCTGTTTAATAAGTATAAACTGCTGAGCCACAGCCTCTCTAATGCACCTGAGTGCAGAAAGACCCTCCGCGGGGTCTGAAGAGCAGCACATGTCTCTGAAATCTGATTGTTTACTGTGTAATTTCATAAAGGCAGTAGGCTAGTGCTTTTCTCCAGGATTTGTCATCATTTGGTGAATTATATCGGTCAGTCAATAACAGTGACTAAAGCACTCTCTGACATTGTTGGGGTAACTACAAGTTTACAAGTTACATAATCAGATTACCTTTTTCAAGTAATTAGTAAAGTAATGCATTACTTTTAAATTTACAACAAAATATCTGAGTTACTTTTTCAAATAAGTAGTGCAAGTTACTTCGTTTTCTCAACAGCTCACCATGTTGGGAGAAATCGTGAGTAAGTGCAGAGGCGTTGTGAGTAAACATGAGGGTTATTGTAGTTCTAGACTGAATGTGAGCATGCATTTACTCATCCCACTTGCACAAAAACAGTATGAATGTGATATGGACATACTACATCCGTCATGCTGTCATTATCATCTGACCCACCAGCATCCATTAACGTCCCTTCACTGCCATTCACAAATCCTCTCCTGTGGCCTCATGGGCAGAGCTGGAAAGAGTACTGAAAAAGCATACTCAAGTAAAAGTACTGTTACTTGTAAAAAAATGTAGTACTAGTGGAGTAAAAGTACATGTCCTAAATACTACTCAAAGTAGGAGTAAAAAGTAGCCCTTTTAAAAGTACTCAAGAGTAGTGAGTAGTATGCTATGAATGTTATTCACGCAAGAATACATTACATTAAAATATGCACTTCAATAAGCCGACAGAAAGCAGGTTAATGCGTTTACATGTTGAGATAAATCGATGTGAGGGACAAAAATCTAGCAGACGATCGGTTAATGCCTAATGCACTTTGAAGCCTAGCAAACAATCAAGCTAAATGAAGTGTTTCCAGCAGATGGCATGGCGAACTCGTGTAGCGCTAACAGAATGTACCATTTGTGAGTGTATTAGAAAATGTAATATTCGGCAGTTTATTTTTAGTAATTGTTTAAGGCAATTTCACGATTTCAGTCATCCTACAGTAACCAGCAAGTCAAGTCAAGTCAACTTTATTTATATAGCGCTTTTAACAATGCAGATTGTTTCAAAGCAGCTTCACAGTGTTAAACAGGAAAATAATGCAACAGAATTTTATTCAGACGTATAGCCGTTCTGGAGAAAACGGTGATGTCATCAGCTCATTTCAATTATCATACAGTGACAGTGTGGGCATTAGATCAGTAATTAGATCAGTAATTTAGTTTATATGGTTAATTTAGTTTAATAATTAGATTTATTTGGATATTTAGTTGAAAAATTTAGTGTTTTAAATTTAACTGAGCAAGCCAAGCCAAAGGCAACAGTGGCAAGGAAACCAAAACCCCATCAGGTGACCTAATGGAGAAAAATAAACCTTGGGAGAAACCAGGCTCAGTCGGGGTGCCAGTTCTCCTCTGGCCAATTAACAAACAGCATATGATTATTATTCTGGCAACTTTACAGGTCAGAGATCATAATAGATCGGAATATTCAAAAGATCGGAGGCAGCAAGGATGATGTGTCGATTAAATAATTATTAAATAGGAATAATCGAATTATCGGAGTCATCACGCTGGAGACGGGTTTATTGAGGATGCCGTATTGATTAAACAATTATTAAATTACAATTTTCGAAAGATCGGAGTCATCACGTCGGAGACGGGTTTATTGAGGATGCCGTATTGATTAAACCATTATTAAAGTGCAATATTCAAAAGATTGGAGGCAACACGCCGGATACGGGTTTATTGAGGATGACATATCGATTTAACAATTATTAAATTGTAATAATCGAACAATCGGAGTCATCACACCGGAGACGGGTTTATTGAGGATGCCGTGTAGATGAGGCAATTTTAGGGGGAGTCTAATTGACATGGTCTCTGCAGACACTTCAGGGTCATGCGTTGGTCTTGTCTGGGCGCAGGTCCACCATCTGATCTGGATACAGCCCGGATCCGGCTGACTGCAGTAAACCTCGGGATAAAACAGAGAGACTATCATTAGCGTAGATGCCATTCTTCTGATGATGTAACGAGTACATCAGGTGTTATGGGAAGTGTTCCCGGTTCCGGCTGACCTAGTTAATGCAGCCTAACAATCATTTAATTGAAAAAGTATTTTATATGTATGCCATAGTAAAGAGATGTGTTTTTAGTCTAGATTTAAACTGACAGAGCGTGTCTGCTTCCCGTTCAATGTTAGAAAGACTGTTCCAGAGTTTAGGTGCTAAATAGGAAAAGGATCGACCGCCTGCAGTTGATTTCGATATTCTTGGTATTATCAACTGGCCAGAATTTTGAGCAAAATCCCCCTTTCATAAAGCGTGTGCCTTTCACTCTAGGCTGGTCGCTATCATGGTTGATTTGATGGGAGTCACAGGACTGATTCTTAGCCAATCACGTTGCCAGGAAAAAAAATAAACATATAATGTAGCGAGGGAAGGTTTAGGGATAATAGCGCAGTAAAAGTACTGATACAGCACTTAAAATGTACTCAAGTAAAAGTTTTTAAACTACTTAATAAAGTACAATTCCTGAGAAAAATTACTCCATTACAGTAACGAGAGTATTTGTAATTCGTTACTTTACACCACTGCTCATGGGATAGTAAAGTGTTCATCACTTTACCTACTCTTTTATGAGTACTGTGAATTCGGACATACTACTTTTGTCACATGCTGTTTTTCACCTACTATTTAGTAGGGAAGTGTGCGATTTCAGACACAGCCCAAGGCCCTGTCTCAAATGGCACACTTCATGTGCACTTTCGGTCTTGTGGCCTTACAATGGCCGCTGCGTGTCCGCTAAGTTCATAAGACCATAGGGTCTCCCATTCGTCATTTAAGCCTAAAGAAGGGTGCTAGTGAGGGTCCCCCTTGCGGCCGTTATGCGCACTCGCTGAGCACTTTAGCTGAGCATGCAAGTTCGCGAACTACGCAAAGGACTTCTACTTGGCAGTCAAAGCGGCATTACGCTGTGAAAGTGCGGACTCAGAGGAAGACCGTGAGGGTTTAGGGTGCCATTTAGGACAGGGCCTAAGAGTGTTGAACTTTTTTTTCTCCAATCCAGAATGGCTGCAGCTGAAAGGTTTGTTTGAGCTGCGCCCTCTACTGGACAGACGTGAATATGCATTTCCTTCAGCCTGAGGCTTATTCAATTAACTTTTGGTGTGAAAGGGTCATTACATTTGCCAAAAATATAACTTTTTTTTGTTATTAAAAAACACACAAGCAAGCCCAGTCCAGAGAAAAAGTAACGCAAAAGTAACGTATTGCATTACTTTCCATAAAAAATGACTAAGTAAAGCAATTAGTTACTTTTTTAGGGAGTAACACAATGTTGTAATGGATTACTTTTAAAAGTAACTTTCCCCAACACTGCTCTTCGAACAGGATTTGTTTCCTAAACAATGTTTGAGTTATAATTACTAATAGAGGGTGCTAAATATTCAACTATATTACTGATCTGCCCGCATTGTCACTATATGATAACTGAACTGAGCTAGATAACATCACCGTTTTCTCCAGAGCGCCCGTACAGCCGAATCAAATTCTGTTGCAATACCGTATTTTCCTGTTTAACACTGTGAAGCTGCTTTGAAACAATCGGCATTGTAAAAAGCGCTATATAAATAATGGTGACTTGACTTGACAGGTCTGTCGTGTCATTTACTGGACTAGGTTTTATCAGATCTAGTCTGTGGTCTGGGTGTGGGTGTTATGAAAGGTTATGTGCTCTGGATGCATTTTGTATAATTTATTATATATTACTATTTATTTACTTTATTATTTTATTCATTATAATTGTATTTTTTTATTTTATAAATACATTTTAATATAATTATATTATCATTATACACTGTAAAAAAAAATTCAGGTCTCCAATTGAAAATTTTCTAGTGACCGATCACATCAAATTTTTTCAGTTGGCCCAATTGAATTTCTGTGAATTGATGCAATTTAATTCACAGAAATTCAATTTGGCCAACTAAAAAATTTTGATTTGATCGGTCACTAGAAGACCTGAATTTTTTTTTTACAGTGTATCTTAATGCTAATTTCATAATGTCAGTCTTGTAATATTAATAATTAATGTTATATACAGCGCTACTTACCTCCCAGAAGATTGGCAGAAAGCCCAAAAAAACCCATAATGAAATTTCACCAGGCAGCAGGAAATTTAGCTGTTGTTGCAATATTTGATGAAGGTCAAAATAAATGAAAAGCAGTGTGAAACTCAGCAATCCCATATATTCTTATCTGTATAATAACTGCTGTTTCTTGTTTTCTCTTTTTTTTTATTTATTTAAATGTATGGCCATTTGTTCTGGCCTATTTCCCTCAGGGGGGAAGTAACAAATAGAGAGGTTTGAGTGGGATTCATGAATTTTTTACAGTTGTTGCACCTCTAATTTTATCTTCACAAGACATTAATTAGACTTCAACAGTTTGATTACTTTTTTATGCACTGTGCCAAACAGCAGCCTTTATATTAATAAAAATCTATATCACAAAATGTATTGCTCAAGAATACAGGAAGCATATAGGAAGAATGAACATTTTGATTATTGCCGCCATCATCGTTGTTACAGCAGATTGTGTCACTCTGATGGTCTTTTCTTTGGCTGAATTAGAAAATCCTGTGATTAAAGATTTAAAGCAGGATTTAAAGGTTTGTGGGATTATCTCTATCTCTCCGTATCTGCACTGATGTGTTTTCAGCTAATCTTGTGCATTACATTTCAATTGTATTGATAGAAAACAGACTGCAATTTCCAAAAAAAGAATTGACCTGTGCGAATAAGGGCTTGGTAATTGTCTCAAAGATGACTATTCTTGATTTGGATCAAGAGCTGGGTATTTTTAGTTGTGTCGTTAAAGTACTCTCAGCAAGGAGCTTGTGCGGCAGGGCAGCTCTGGTGGCATCGTCTAGCCCCGTCCAAGAGATAATCGTGGGGTAGACGTCAGGGTAAATCCGCTTAAGAGAAGGCAAGGAGCTATTCGAGCCACTTCTTACTTTCCACTCTGGATTTGGGTTGACCTGTGGTCTTCACCTGAGATAGAGGTAGGAGCATTGCATCTGGCAACCGCTAAACTGTGACGAGTAAGCATTTGGTTGAAGATTTAAGATTTGTTCATCTGAAGATCAGCGGGTTTCGGTTGGAGTTTGGCCCTCTCTGCAGACTCACCTGCTGGAACGTGGCCTTTGTGGGAGATCACTGGTCATCATCATTTAGTCTGTTGTGGATAAGGAGAATTTTAGGCCAGATTTGTGTGTTTTTTAAGGACTTATTGTGCACCGCAGCCATGCCTTCCCTTCCCACTTTGAACAGCCTGGGGAAACTCTGCAGTTCGGGACGCAGTCAGCAGGTGGACCGCACCCGGATCAAACGCACAAACTCCGTCAAACGCATGTCTGTCATAGAGGATGGACGTGTGGCAGAAGTGCTGTACCTCATTCCCAAACAGTCTGTGAGGCAACAGCTTCCGTTCATCAACCCTGAAGACTACTACCTGAGCGAGAGCTTGACACCCGGTATGAACAGTTGTGGGTTGCACTTGATATTGTTCTTCAAACCTAGCATCACACCTCTATATCTTTTTAGATTAGTTTTACTCCAGAAACCAGTCATATTTAGACCCATTATCAACTGAGGAATGGTTCAATTGTTAATTTTTAAGAAATGTGTGTGTACATTATGCATTACTAATGAATTATTTAAGAAATGTGTGTGTACATAATGCATTACTAATGAATTATTTACTGTAATTTAGTTACTTTTCCCTTGAAAAGGTAAAGTAATGGATTACTCAGAATTTTTCTGTAATTTAATTAGTTATACTACGGGGCCGTTGAATGCTTGAATCTGATTGGCTGATGAACGTTCTGAGGTGTGCAATTATTTTCTGGGAGATGCACAGCGAACGTAGTTCCAGGCAGCTCTCTTGACCGCATTACAGTTCCATATCACTTCGCATAGTTAACTGTAACAACGGACATTACAGGACTAAAAAACAACAATATGACAGACGATTTTCCTAAAGTAAATCTTAATATTTACGGTGAATATAAAACGTTCAACAACTGGGCGGCAGCAGTATTAGACAGTCCAGATGAAAACCAACAGACGGAAGCGGACATCAAAGGCAAGCTTTTCTGTCTCATTACTGAAACACATGCTCGCACACGCACTACAGTTTGCACTAAAGGTGTCAGCGCTGCCCTGACCATTTGATCAGTTAGCCCATAAAGTGGAGCAACTTAAAGGCTACACGTGACATTTTTTCACTAGTGAGGTAATAACAGCGCTGTTTAGAGAAGCACAGAGGTAGCCTAATTCACACAAGCACTCTCTCTCTCTCTCTCTCTCTCTCTCTCTCTCTCTCTCTCTCTCTCTCTCTCTCTCTCTAATAACTTTATTAATAACTGCAGTAGAATGCTATCAACGGCTCAAGCCTTCGTTAACAGCTTTAAAATGACGTTTCGGAACTAACAAAAGAGCCGTTGGATGAGACGCGAAAGAAATAGTCCTACTCACAATAGCGATTTAAGTACAAAAACCGGACGAATCCCTTTAAATATATCTTCGGATCGATGTCTTGAGGTGTGGTAACCGTAGTATAAGCGGAATAATTGACTCCGGGGCGTTCAATTATTAGAATAATAATGCACACCCGAGGTGTAACGGCCACTCCGCTTCGGGTGTGCATTATTATTCTAATAATTGAACGGCCCGTCGTCAATTATTCCTTACTTACTTCTGATGTAATTGCATTTAATACTGTATAGACTATAGAACAATTCTATTACACAATAGTGGAGTTAACATCAGAATTTAATGTCTAATGTTTAATGTATGTTTTTAATATAACCTCCCTTTAAACACTTTGGTCAGTTCAAGAATAAGTTATGCAATTTTATAATATTTATTTGAAAGGATTACAAGTGCCATTTCATGTCTATCCTTCCTTGTATTGTTCAACAGTTATTAGTAAAGCAATACTTTTTAAAGAAAGTAATTAGTATAGTAATCTAATTACACTGTTGAAGATGTTATTACTAGCTAATTACTTTTTTAGACTAATTTACACAACACTAATCCTACCAACTCATTTGTATACTATTCATATAATTTCGTATAGAAAATGTTTTTTATGAATATTCCAAAATCTTACACAAAATGTATCCTTTTACATAGGCTACGTACAGCTTTACGGATGTGCCATCTTCTTGCAAAATGTTATGCAATACTTTGGCTTGCATAAAATATTGAAATCAAGAATTTCTTAAAGGTGCAGTGTGTACATTTTAGTGGCATCTAGCGGTGAGGTTTTGAAATGCAATCACAGACCGCTCACCCTTCTGTTTCGAAGCACATAGAGAAGCTACAGTGGCTTACACAGGACACAAATGTCATCGTCGGAGAGCGCAGAGAGTGTCTAGCCATTTAGGGTTACTGGAGAAACATGGCGGCGCAAAATGGCGATTTCACTGTAAGGCCGCGTGTCCACCAAAGCGTTTTTTATCCAGCTGAAAACGCTAGGCGCTCTGCTGAATACACCTAGCTGTGGGCCCTTGAGAGCGTTTTGGCAGGGCAGCGTTTTTTTCAGTTGAGACTTTTTGCTTGTTATGATACGGAATGTCCGCGGAAGTCTTACTAGCATCTCATTTCACAGTTTGTTTCTGTATTGATTCTATATAGAAACGCAGATACAATGTAAAGTATTTGCTCTGGCTCTTGTTTTAAATTATTTTGTTCCGTTATTATGTTTGTTTTCATCTGTTGACGTTGTACAAGCAGAATGTGGCAGTTGGTCAGTGTTGTATTTGTCCCGCCCCTCCTCCACTGTGATTGGACGACTTGGTGAAAAGTTACAGTGATGAGTGCTGCGTTTTACTCAAAGTTGAACATTCTTCAACTCTCGGCGACCAGTAAAAAGTACTGAGCGCTCAGCGCTTGAGCATGAAATACTCGATCAGCGCCTTGTTACGCTCATGGCGTTCTAAAAACGCGGCACTCCCATTGAAAACAATTGAATATGCCAGCCAGCTGCGGGAAAAAAACGCTGTGGTGGACACGCAGCCTAAGGGGACCCGCAGTGTAGATAGAAATGGCTTATTCTAAGGTAATAAAAACAGGGCCTGAAATTAACACCCGACCACGTGCAAAATGCGGGTGAATTTTGCAATTGGCGGGTAACACTCTCAATCTACCTGCCACGTTGGCAGGTAGCCAATGAGATTTGAGTGATTCATTGGGCAGTTTGAGAGGATGCGACTACGTTCATGCGATCGGAAAGAAGGCCCTTCTCTGACTCCGTTTGGATGTGCGAGTAAACTGTTGGTGAGATGGGACGAGATAATAATGCAACGCTGATGTAGACTACAGTACAATGGCAGTTGCACAGATGTGTGTGCGTCGTGTGCATGTGCATGTTGGGAGTTAGGAAGCGGTGAGAAAATGTCCGGTACGCGGTAACTTTACCAGTAATAATAATATTAATTTACTTCTGTTTAACCGTTCCTGAACGTGACTAAATCAGCCATCAACACAGCCGTGTGTGATGTGTTCACGTACGAGCTGCGGTAAATTATCTGTGGACTCAGATTAGCAGCAGTCAGTATGACATCAATGAATAAAAATATTTTTAAAAATGTATATTATAAGAGTTATTATTACTTATATTGATTTCGTTAATACCTTGACAGCACTTAAATGTGTATTCTTACAAGTTAAAGAACAATGTTTGTGGGATTAGTGGATTTCCTAGACAGATTAAAACATCAATAACAAAAAAAACTATGGAATCAACAAAATGCAAGAATGATTCTGCGTTAATTTAGCGTAAGTGGCGATCGATAGTGGATAATAATATATCGCCTAATATATAATAAACTGACGGTAACAATGTTGCGCTGTTGACGCTTGCGCAGCCTCTCGAGGAGAAATCAATGTTACTGAATGAGTCAGTGCTTTGAATGAATCGTTTGTATCAAAGATTCAGTGACCTATTCATAAACGACTGAAACGACTGCCTCATTCTTGAATGAATCATCCGTTTGAACGAATCGACTCAATGACTCACTCATAAGACGGTCACCTGCCGCCACCTACTGGTGGTTTACTTTCATGTTTAAACATTCTTTTCAACTTTATTTATTTGTATATTCAAAAATATTTAAAACAATCTCATAACATTTTTTAATGCAGTTGTAATTTTTCAGTGTAAATTATTTAATTTGATTGGTAACAGCCCTACAGTGTCTTATTATTATAATTTAATTTATAGATCAAATTTAATAATATAAATTGAAAGCATAACCTATATTTAATAAGATTATGGGGAAAAAAATGCCCTTTATAAAAGGTAAAAATATCAAAGATATGCAGATTTAAATATGTCAAAGCTGATTGAACACTGTTGAGAATATTTCTTCAGAATAAATTATATTTACAACACGCACAAAAAAAATCCGGACAAGCACGTGAACAGGCTTAATGTCGAGGAGAAAAAAAAGTGTCTGGTAAAAAGTCACTGTGGCTGGTGGTCAAAAAACGTCTCAGGTAACCATTGTTCCCTGAGAACAGGGAACGAGACGCTGCGTCAGCTTTGACGCTACGGGGAACGCCTCCAGCGTGACTGGTGCCTGAAATCACATCGAATTACGTCAATCCTATTGACCGGCGGCAGCCTATGATGTCATCAAGGTGCGACCAGGAAGTATATAAGGGCGCCTTGCCAACATGACAGTATCTATCGTCTGAAGGGACTGTTTCGGCAGGCAGGCCCTGCGGCATGGCACAGCGACGCAGCGTCTCGTTCCCTGTTCTCAGGGAACAATGGTTACATTTGTAACCTGAGACGTTCCCTTTCGAAAGGGAACTCGCGCTGCGTCAGCTTTGACGCTACGGGGAACGATATACCCACGCCGCCATGCCGACGGGAGTGCATGCCCATAGGCAGTGACAACTGTCAAGACAAGCAAATTCTACTGAAATGCCTGAACCACTCCCCTTCTGGTCACATTAGGCTGTCAGTGACAGCGCTCCCTACGGTCATAGCCCAAGCTATCGCCCAAGAAGGAATCTTCACACACATGAGGTCCTTCCCAGGCCCTGCTCGAAGGCCTGGAACCACCCATTCGACCTAGAAGGGGTTCCTTTAAGGGAACGTGGCAAGGGAACTATGAGGGAACCCTCTGCCAATCACTATTCGGGAGGTTCTCACCGAATGCCACCAGGGAGACCTGACCAGGTGACCCAGTCTGCTATGGGACACGTAATACGGTCAACCCTGTCTGTTCAGTACAGAGCCTCTGGTACTCGCCTCCGAAGAGACATCCCGCTAGGGTGCTGCAAGAAAGGCAGTGTCACCGACTAGCCGGACCTCAGAGACGGGATATCCCGGAGAGCAGCGCTCAGCGAAGTGCTTTCAAACCCTTGCTAGCGAGGGGAGTCAAGCCGCTCGATCCTCGGATCTACCAAGCACTTACTTTAAAACATGCTTAGGAGGCCAAAGGCCTTACAGGCTGAACGTATCGGGGGGGGCCCCTCGGGACCTACCACCAATGGATCAGCGCCAGGCGGCCGTAAGCTCATAGCAGACCCTCACTTGAGAGGAGCCCATAAGCCTGCCCGGTAGGTAACCATGCCGTAGGCCAACTATGAAGGTCCCGTCCTGTCGGGACCGCATAGCCGCAGTGACACCTCGTCATGCTAGGGTAAAAACACCGCCTTCAGGTCTTGCAAACGGCCAGAGACCGGCGCCTGATAGCGGGTGGCCACTAGCTGTCAGCGTAAAGCCAGTTGTGTGTTCCCGCCTGGGGAACTCGTCCCCCAGGGAGGCCGAGAGGGGCCTCCACCTGGTAACCTGTATAGACCGCTTGCGCATCCAATAGCAGCGCTCGCCCTCAGGAAGGCCATACGGGCTTGCAACCTGACCGCAGTCGTGCTAACCCTCGAGGTAGCTGGGAAGACCAGGGACTCGCTTCATCAGGGAGGCCACGTGGGCCTCCCAACTGCAAAGACATCGGGCACTCACAGCCTAGCTGAACGTGCTACTCGTAGCACTTCATGCTCACCACAGCGGCTGGGGACCGGGAGCTCGCTCTCAGGGAGGTACCATGCCTCCATCTGACAGCAGAACGTGCCGCTCACGGCACCTTACACTCACCACAGCGGCCGGGGAGCCGGCCTCTGCTCAGTGACTGGACCCCTCCAGAAAACCACGAGACCAGAGCGTGCCCTTAGAGGAGGCCACGTGGGCCTATTACTCCAAAGCGAATCCCCTCAGGGAAGCCCGTGCAGCTTTGCCTGATAGCAGCCCATGCTACGCTCCGTTACCGAAACTGGGGACCAGGGAACGATTCCAGGGAGGCGCAATGCCTCCACCTAGTAGCAGAACATGCCGTCCGTAGCGCTTCGCTACCCGTGCACCCGCTTTCTCAGCGCCTGCGGATCGGGAGCTCACTTCCAGGGAGGCAATCATGCCTCCAACTGAAAACAGAACGTGCTACTCATAGCACTGCGCGCTCATTGCTACAGCGACTAGGAACCGGGAGCTCGCCCTCAGGGAGGCGACCGTGCCTACCAACTGAAAGCAGAACGTGCTACTCGTAGCACTTCACTCATTACCACAGCGACCGGGAACCGTGAGCTTGTCGTCAGGGAGGCCATCTGTGCCTACCACCTGATAGCAGAAGGTGCTACTCATAGCACTTCATGCTCACCGCCACAGTGGCTGGGCACCGGGAGTTTGCCTCCAGGGAGGTCACTCAGGGAGGCCGGATGAGGCCTACTACCTACTAGCACTCGTGCTAGTCATCCAGTGACTGGGACCCAGGAACTCCATCCGCAGAGGAGGTCGAGTGAGCCTGCTTTCCCCACAGCAGGCCCATAGGGAGGCCCGGTAGGGCCTACCACCTATTTAGCAGCTCGTACCAGCCGTCGAGGGACTTAATGCCTATGGCGCCCCCTCGGGGGAGACCAGGCAGCGCCTGCTGACCACAGCAGGCTCTCAGGGAGGCCGAACAGGGCCTAGCTCCTGAGCGAAGGTAACTCAGACCGGGAGCCTACCCCTCAGGGAGGCCTGGCAGGACCTACCCCCCCGAATAGGGGGTCTGCAGATTCCAAGGATCCTGCCGAGACTTTAAGAAGGCTGGCTGCTGCTACCTGGGCTGACGGCAGCTGTCTGCTGCTGACGAAGGCCTGGAAATCCAGTTAACACCTGGGGACTCATCCCCAGGGCCAAATGACGGGTCACTGCTGACGTCGACACCAGTGGAGAAAGCCTCCGGGGCCCACTCGTGGGCCACGGTGTCGGGACTTTCCTGCAAGGAGGCCGATAGCGCCTACTACCTGTCCTGAAGTCCTACTGCCCAGACCGTCCAGGCTGGCCACTCAAAGCCAGCTGGCTCCTATGCCCGCACCCGGGGCTGGCTCCATCCCAGAGGCAGCTAGGGACAACCTGCTCCGCCGTGTCCTAGGGCCCCCAGGACGGCGCAGTCTCTTGGGCAGTGCCTACAAACATGGACCTAATCACATTGCCAACAGCAGTGTACTCAGCGGAAGTGCTCAACCAAAGACCCTCTAAAGCGAGGGGAGTACAACTTACGTCACCTGCATCGGGGCGGCTGTCTTACTTCCCATGCAGCGGCCAACCATAAGTGCGAGGGCGTCAGCCATTGGCCATGCTCGGGCCTCAGGGGAGCATCCAACCGGAACCGCATAAGCAGAGGTTACCCGATGTTCCGCTCGACCCGGGCCCTAAAGGAGGTGAAGCAGAGACATAAAGCAAGGGAACAATATCACAGAAATGTGAAATCCACCGGCCGTACCATCTTCCAGGAAGTGGCCGGGGGCCGCCAGCAGATGGCGGCCACCAAGCTCCGAAAGGCGGACACTGCAGATAAAGTCTAATCGCAAACCAGCGAAAAGACACTTAACTCAACCCCACGACCACTGGCGAAGTCGCTGTCTCCTGCAACACCTCGTCTGCATTACTTGTAACCCCAGAACGCAGAGAAGGGGGCGGACCTTGGCCGGACGACTCTGTAACAGAGGAGGCTGAAACAAGGGTGCATAAACAAGCCATGTTCTTAAATAAAAAGACAGGCCAGGGGTGAACATCTTTATTAAAAGGGAACGCCCCCATCCTTGACAAAGCCTAGGCCAAGTGGTGCGACATAAGTCCGCACTAGATCTACTCAGGGCCCGGGAAATAAATATTATCACCTCTAATATTACACAATGAGGCCCCAAAAACCCTATTCCCAAAGCCCCGCAGAGCTGGGCGCAGATCTCACTACAGCTCGTGCGTTAGTGCATACCCGGTCTTCAGCTACTTCCCACTAGGAAAAACACAGCTCGCCTCTTACACTACAAGCCCTCGGGCAAGAGCGCGATTCAATTACCCACATAGTGGGGAAAAACATAGCACGGAGAGGCAGCAGACTCTACTAGCAGAAAGTGAGGTATTCACACACAACCACATAATGTTGCAAAGAAGATCGTTCTTAGCTTACTCACGGGGAGCTGCAGGCCCTGCAAAGATCCAGCGGCGATCCAAATTTCCCCAGAAAACCTCTCAGGCGAGCGAAGGTATAGGAGTTCTGAAAAACATAGTTTTGAAAATGTTTCACCCTCAGAGAGGGGGACTCACCAATCGCTCCCAGCGGTGCTTCCAGCCAGCCATAAGGCTAGTATCCGCCCGCCATCCCGAGGGGGGCGCTCTCACCACCAAGCCAGGCGGGCCGTCAGAATCCTTACATTTTCTGCTCATCATGGGCCCACCGGCCTGATGTAAAAGCGCCCGGGGAAAACCAGAGGAAGGGAAGAGGTAGCGTTCACCTGCGTCCCCTCGGGGGCGGAGTCCGCTGCCTACGCTGGTCCCGGTTGCCAGCTCCAGCTTTCTTCCTCTTTTTGAAGCGGGTGTCCCGCCTCTTCTGCGCCGCAGTCCTCCGTGGGGGCGCTCGAGAGGCAACACTGGCTCTCTGATCCTGTCTCCAGCCCTCAGACCGGGACGGGCCAGGGACACCCGACTGCCTGGGCGCGGTCCCGGACCTCCGCGGGATGCATGATTTTAATGCTGCCGAGCGCGCCCTCGCCTCCCTGAACTTATCCACCACCGCCTCTACGGAGGTGCCGAACAGTTCAGAGGGCGAGACCGGGGCATCGAGGAGAAAGGCCCTCTCTTTCCCCGCGATGCCCGCCAGGTTCAACCACAGATGTCTCTCTGTGGCCACCATCGCCGCCATCGAACGACCGATGGCGAAAGCTGTTTGTTTGGTGGCCCTAAGAGAGAGATCCGTGGTGCGGCGCAACTCGGCCACCGCGTCAGGGGTTAGTCCCTCCCCCTGGTCGAGGTCCCTCAGCAGATCTGCCTGGTAGGCTTGTAACACTCCCATCGTGTGTAAAGCCGCCCCTGCATGACCCGCCGACATGTATGCCCTGCCGTTCAGACGTGATGTTGTCCTAAGGGGATCTGACGGCAGGGTGGGAGCCCTTAGTGTCGACGGCCGCCCAGAAGCGAGGTAGCTCGCGAACGTCTCGTCAACGGGCGGCAGCGACACATATCCAGCTTCCGGTAATCCCTCGACGTCAGCAAAATTAGCTCGCTGACGCCGGTGGATCCGGGCTGAATAGGGCTTCTTCCATCCTCTCGCGATCTCATAATGGAGATCAGGAAAAAATGGAAGACTCCCGGGAGCTGGCTGGTCACGGGCGGGGAGATAACGGTCATCTAGTCTGCTCAGACGAACGTCATCTCTCCCAGCGCGCCGCCAAGGCAGCTGCAGTCTGCCCACGGCGCGCTCCATAACCTCCACCAGCTCCCCATACATGGGACAAGGTGGTTGAGAAGTCTCAGCCTCGAACACTTCACTCGACTCCTCAACCATCCTCTGCTCCACTGGAAGAGCCACAGACGAGGAGGAGGAGCTTAGATCCCGCTCCGCCTCCGAAGTCTGCCCCTCGCGATCTGGCTCGTTGTCTGCAAGCACTATACCGGTCTCCAGACGACGAGCCAGATCCACCTGGGAGCTCCAGGACTGAAGCCGCCGCTCGGCCTCAGCGCGAGCGGGGCCGCTCCCAGCTGCTGAACCCTCTCCCCTCGAGAAGAGAGCCAAACGAGAGCGGAGCGTTTTCATCGGAAAACGCTCGCAGTTTGCACAGGAGGCTCCCTCGAGAACCTCCCGTGCGTGCTCTTCCCCCAGACAGTATACACAGAGCATGTGAGTGTCACCAGGTGTAAGATACCTGGTACACGGCTCTGCGCACCTGCGGAAGTGACGCTGCTTCTTGGTACACTTCATAGTCTTTTCGTTCTTTCCTTGACGCTTCAGGATACAGGCAAAACAGTCCCTGAAGACGAAGAGATACTGTCATGTTGGCAAGGCGCCCTTATATACTTCCTGGTCGCACCTTGATGACATCATAGGCTGCCGCCGGTCAATAGGATTGACGTAATTCGATGTGATTTCAGGCACCAGTCACGCTGGAGGCGTTCCCCGTAGCGTCAAAGCTGACGCAGCGCGAGTTCCCTTTCGAAAGGGAAGTTAATTTCAGGCCCTGAATAAAAACATAATTCATTATGTAAGGTATTTATACACCACTGAAAACATAGTTATGTTTATTATATTGCATTTATGTCAATAAATCCTCATAAATACTACACACTGCACCTTTAAATTAAGTTTACCATAATTTGATTGATTCATAAATGCATTTTTTCCGTGATGGATTTACATCATAAAATTATTATAAAAAAAAAAAAAAAAAAAAAAAAAAGTAGTACAAATGTAAAAGGTTAAAGATGCTGCAAATATATTATTATATTATATGTCAGTGTCTATCCAAATTTGTGCATGCATATGAATGAGATCACCCTGGCCAAAAATATGTTGGCTATTTGACTCTTTTGGTTTATTCGAAATGTTTCTCTCATGTTAGTGGTGCTGTGTGAGTATGTGGGCTAAAGCAGATTATGAAAGTGAATGTCTCTGTTGCTAAAATGGGATTACATGCTGTTAATGGGATGGAAGCAATTCATTATGCTAATCAAGAGGTAGTGCTTATTTAAGTGCAAGGAAACATCTTGACACATTAAACTTTTGTGAGAGTGTATGAGGAGGAAAGTGTGTTGTGCAATTTATTAATCAGTACCCTAATGTAAAAAAAAAAAAGTATAGTTCCTGCTTTTCGAAAATGAGTTTTATGTAAACTCCTACAAGGATGCTTAAAGCTACCAAAAGGCTTTACTCAAGTATTACAATCAGACAAATCCAGAATGTCAGATTTCCTCCATCCACAGTCTTCAGATTTCTTGGGATTTGCTTGTAAACTCTTGTTTGGGTAAAGATTTACACAAACAGATCGCAGTGATTTGTGGGAAAGGAACTTCATTTGGCTTTTTTTCCACAAAAAAAAAACAAAACAGCTTTTACTTGCATTGCCATTCAAAAGTTTGGGGTCAGTAAAACATGGTAACACTTTAATAAGGTCTCATTTGTTAACATTAGTAATGTATTAACTAACATGAACTAATAATGAAAATACATTTGTTACAGTAGGCCTAGTTATTAATCTTTGTTAATGTTAGTTAATAAAAATATAGTTGTTCATTGTTTGTTCATGTTATTTTACAGTACAAATACAACTTTGGTTTTAATAAGATTAATAAATGTTGTCAAAGTATTGTTCATTCTTAGTTCATGTTAACTAAAGTACTTAACTATATATATATATATTTATTTATTCAGCGAGGATGCTCTAAATTGATCAAAAGTGACAGTAAAGACATTTATAATGTTACAAAATATTTCGTATTGAGATTTTCTGATAAAAATGTATCACAGTTTCCAACATTGATGATAATAATAACGAATGATTTCTGAAGGATCATGTGACACTGAAGACTGGAGTCATGATGCTGAAAATTCAGCTTTGATCACAGGAATAAATGATGTGTTAATATATATTTAAATAGAAAACAATTATTTTAAATAGCTATAATATTTCACGTCACTGTCTTGGTGAGCATAAGAGACTTCTTACAACCCCAAAATTGCCATTGTGTTTATGTCGCTTGTAGACAATAGTGACAATGACACAACAGGTGCAAAGCTTAAAGTGCATTTCTTCCGAATGTTTTAGGACACTGTATCAATTTAAAAGTAAAGCAACATGAGATGTCTGTGTTCTGTTTAACAGCATATTTGTCGATTTATTTTCAATGTGCATTTGCCCATCCTGGCATTCCAGAACGTACCATATAGATCCGCTTGGAAGAAGAGGTTACTTCCTGACATTACTGTGGAGAACTAAGAGCTTTTCCAGGGTCATCTGAGAAGGGCAGAGAGACGCAGTAATTGTAGAGCGATGTTATTGAAAAAGGATAATGGCACGACAAATCAATGAAAATGCTCTTATGTAAATAAAAATGAGTCATAATTATTTAACTGTGCAGTGCTTTTGCACAATGATTCAAACAAATTGCACAGAGTTTTATGCATGCGAAACAGTTTTAAACTCAATTGGACGCAGGACTGGATTATGAATGGGGCAGATGCCCCAGGACCTCAGACTAGGACCCCTGGCTACTATCTATTATTTTTAGTCTACCAAAACAAATGTTTCCTGATTTTTGCACAAATTTAAATATAAATATAATGAAAATAATATGCTGAGTGTGTTTTAGCCCATCCTATCTTATGCTGAATGCTGAATGCTCCAGCTAGGTACATCCTTGATTTCCCCATCAAAGTCAGTCAGAAATCTTGGAGTTACATTTGATGACCAGCTGTCCTTCAGAGAACACATTTCTAAGACAGCTCGCTCATGCCGGTTTGCGCTCCACAACATCAGGAAGATTAGACCGTTCCTAACAGAGCACGCAACACAGCTTCTGGTCCAGGCCCTGGTTATTTCTAGACTTGACTACTGCAATGCGCTTCTGGTTGGACTCCCCTCTTGTGCGATCCAAACACTTCGAATGATCCAGAATGCAGCAGCACGTCTTGTCTTCAACGAGCCCAAAAGGACCCACGTCACACCTCTCTTCATCTCCCTGCACTGGCTACCACTCGCTGCTCGCATCAAGTTTAAGGCGCTGATGCTTGCATACAGAGCCACCACGCGCTCAGCTCCTGCTTACTTTGACTCCATTCTACAAATCCACACCCCCACCAGAAGCCTTCGCTCAGCAAAGGAACGACGGCTTGTGGTACCATCACAGAAGGGGAAAAAATCCCTTTCCAGAACATTCTCACTCAACGTTCCCAGCTGGTGGAACGATCTTCCCAACGCCATCCGAAACGCAGAATCATTGACATCATTCAAAAGCCAACTTAAAACTCAGCTCTTCCGCGAGCACTTAACCTCATTAAAAAAAAAAAACGTTCCTTTCCTCTTTCTCTTCCTTTTTCACTCCCTACTCTAGCCTGTGCTACACTGAGCAATGTACACGGTCTCAGGATTTCAAGCTCTTATTGCGCTTCTCTACTCTTCATGACCAATCGCTTCATGTTTCCCCAAGTTATAAGTCGCTTTGGATAAAAGCGTCTGCTAAATGCATAAATGTAAATGTAATGTTGACTTCATGCAAGTTGAATCTACAGCAGAGATTATTGAAGGTGCACTATGTAATTTTTTTTTTGTAAAATATCCAAAAACCACTAGGCCAGTGTTATATATTTTGTTCAATTGAGTACTTACAATATCCCAAATGTTATTCTGAGCTACCCTGAATATTAGGTTGTCGTGCGTGACATGAGCGCGAAGGAGCGCACATCCGAAGATGCCGAATCTGCCCGAGCAGACGGATATTAGTACATCTCATCACACAGGCAACCAGTTTGCGCGTCTAAAGGGTCCTGCACACTGCGATTTTTCTAAATCCTCTGCGAATGTTGCTTGTCAGACTGTACGAACATGATCCCCGATGTAATACATGTCACACTGTAGGATCTCAGTTGTCATTATGTCAGACTGTACGACAGTCAGACGCAAAAAACGGACGCAAGCAAGAGACTCGTACGGACTGAGTTTTACGTCATCAATCCGTGACACGTTCGGTAACGGTGACACAATGGTAGTGTTCAGCAAACAACAAAAACAAGCGGTGGTTTTTTTCATTCACCTGACTCTTTTCGACATGTTCCCTGTTGTGATTTGATGTTGTCGCACGAAATGCGTCATCAGGTTCTGCGCTCCTATTGGTTCTTGATTTGACGGTCGTCCTAGGAGAAGTCACACTGCAGGATTGCGCCTCAAATCTTCTGACACTGCCAGAATTTTGTCCGAGGTAAAAATTTGATCGCAACGGTCATTAATCGGTTGTCGGTGCACATGTCAAACTAAGGATCAATGACTTCAGATTTTAGCCTAGGATCAGAGAAATCTTTTAGGATTTAAAAATTTGTCTCAGACGGCCAAATCGTGGCCAAAATCGCACAGTGTGCACCCGGCTTTAATCAGTGGTATGCCGCAGCAAGAAGAGCCAAGGCAGAAGAGGAGGCGCTGGCCAGAAGGCGACATGCAGCCAGGTGCAAGAGAGCTTGTGAAACACTCCTCCAAGCTAGAGACAAAAAAAAAATTTTTTTCATGTCTGTCAGTCAGGGGTGTAACGGTACACCAATCTTTAACAGTTCACAGTCGGCTTGTTTTAAGCGCGGAACACACTTCAATCCGAGTTCCCACACGAACATATTAAATATTCAGTCCATTTTATCACGAAATTCAAACGATAAATGCCGTTTTGACGCTCTATGTGGCGTGACTGATCATTGATCACAGTTCCGCGAGCATCTGTGAAGGTGATCGATCATCTCTTACTAAAGAATAAACATGAATGACCATCTGAAGGTGTGTTGAGGATCTTACTGTCACGTATCATATGTGGTATAGTCGCTAAATCAGTGTTTCAATGGCGGAAAGACCTCAATATAACTGCTATAAACGAAACAATTAGCATCACATTTTCCTCAGAAGTCATTCAGTGTCCACAGAATTTTATTCATTAGAGAAATCAACTCTTTCACTAAATATATGACCTATATTAGCCTATATATTCATTATATTCTACTTAAACTGTTAGGTCTTGATTATTTCATGCATGTTAAATAAACCTGTCATGAAAATGACAGACACTGTGTATAAATGATTATATTTCGACAACGAATTGGAGAAAAAACTATTTTATAATTCGATTTTAATTATAAATGCAAAATAAATTATTTAATTATAAATGCAAACATTTTTAGTTAATGCAAAAACTACATTATCAAGTTTACATGTTTGCATACAATATGTTATTTGAGTGTTGATTATTATACCTAAAAATAAATAGCAACTGAATTTAGGCTAATAGTTTGGGCTCTGTTGTTAACCTTTAATATTAATGTGCAAGTAAGGGCTCCCTATATAATTTACAGAAATATCTTCAATAAACTTTTAGATATAATTTAATTAGAGTCCTATCCCGATAATTTTCCACCGGCTGTGAGGTGAAGACCACATGTCCCAAGATTCTGCGCTCAAACTTGGCATCATCAAACTACGCCTTTGTTTTGAACAGGCGACCTCTAGTGGACGGAAAAGTTACATAGTGCACCTTTAATGTAACTATCCATTTTCCATTAGATTTGCTTTTATCCCAAAACATGACCTCCTGATCTCTGAGAAAATCAAGCCCTTGGTCATTCATTGCTAATGTAACCCCTCCTGTTTGAACAGCCCGCTCCAAGCGGGACTCGAATCCTGGTCTGCTGGCATGAGAGTCAGATGCTTTAACAAGGAGGCTAAAGGCTGTAACCTCTAGTGTCAGTCGCTAGAGCGTCTCTTGAGATCAGAGGAGGTTTACTCGCACAGCAACTACTAGCTGGACTCCGTTACACTAATGCAAAACTTGACCAGTTGAGTGTCAATAACACATGAGTGGCAGTCACATACATTTAGTTCTCCAGAGTATTTAGCTTTTAAAAATGTGCCCACTGTCCAATCTATGATTATCTAAAGTATGTTTTTTTGCTTATCGTTAGCCTCATAGCATAATTGCCTAAGTAATTTTTTGCCCAAATATGATCTGGGCAATTATGCTATGAGGCTAACGTTATGGAAAAGTTTTCATTGATGCTTCTAGGCATGTCAAAGCTGCCACCTCAGGTTGATGATCCTCAGGTTCCTTCTGATCCAGACTATATCCAAAATATTAAAAAGCGAGTATATTGCTGCATGTAAACCCTAACTTGTTAATTGGCAACATAATGCTTTGATAGCACAGCAATTGCGGAATATGTACAGCAATATAGAACATTTAACATATACAGTATCTGTTCTCAAACTAAGCTCATGCTCCACTCGTCACCATGATGGAACCCTACAAAAAACGTATTTTCAGTTCTCAAAACTGACACATTTTAAGGAATCTGTTCCGTAAAAATCAATGTTTTGAGTTTTATGAACTTGTTTCTATTAATTTTATATTGCTGTCCTCTTTCAGCAAGGGCTATGCTAATGCTACTAAAGCATTGTGTAACCAATTAGCGAGGTGGCATTTATTGAATTAGCTAATTAAAGCTAGTCAAGTTTCCACTACTAAAAATTTGACATTGGTAATTTTAAGTTAAATGTATGAATTAGCTTACTCAAATATTTCAAGTTCAGAACAATTAAAATGTATGATTGCAAAATAAAAATCTGCAAGGTCTGCTTACTTAAACATTTCTTAACTGAATTTTGTTGTTTTGCCAACTTATTTCGGGTTTACAGTGTAGCAAAGCATTACGCACTACTATGTCCCACTTAACATTAATCTTGCACACACAAAAAAAACATTAAATAACACTTAACTAACATTTACTCTCCCAAAGCATGCTTGGAAATAGAAATCCCAGCCCAGTTTCAGTTAAATTAAATTTAAGTTTGTCTAAATTAAAAGAAACGAGTTCATAAAACTCAAAACAATTCAGATTCCTTAAAATGTGTCAGTTTTGTGAACTCGGAAGAAAAAGAAAGTTCAAAATACTCATAAAAGTTCATTCAAGTTCACAAATTTGTTTAATTTATTTTGAGCATTAGGGTTTACAGTGTTATTTAACTAAATATTGACAAGCATTCTGCTTTGTTTTAAGCTTGTGAAATATTTTGTACATGCATATTTTTTACTGTAAAACTATGATCACAAAGTCTACACACATATTGGCTCATTTCTTCTTTATTTTAATGTATAGGCGGTTGTGAATCACTGCTGTGTATTTGTTTGGACTGGTATTTGCTGTTCTGTTATTGTGGTGTCAGCTATTTCCGATAAACCGATTCAAAACTGCATGTATGAATAAAAAAAAAAAAAAAAGGAAGCAGACAGAGAAAAGTCTTTTAAGAGCCCTGCAGAAATATTGTTGTATTTGTAATTTATACGGTCCTTGCAAAAAATATTGTTTTGTCAGAATTCACAGCTATTTTTGAATGGAGTGAACTCTTTTTTTTTTTCTTCTTTTTTTCTTTTTTGGGGAGTAGTAGACTGTGCTGATGTAGTTGTTTAATAGTGACAGCTGTTGGATCGTCATAGCTTAAACACAGGGATTTTTATAGTGGATTAAGCCAGATCATGTCCTGTCTGCTGTTGTGATCCCAGGCAAACCTGTGTGATCCTTAAGGATATGTCAGGTGATGACGGCACGGCTGGTCTTTGACATTGCGGTTTAGTTGTTTTGGAGTTTTATTAGACTTTTCAGTGAAATGTATGACATTTAAAGGTGAAAAGGGTGGATTGATTGATTGATTGATTGATTGATTGATTGATTGATTGATGGATGGATGGATGGATGGATGGATGGATGGATGGATGGATGGATGGATGGATGGATGGATGGATGGATGGATGGATGGATGGATGGATGGATCGGTCGGTCGGTCGGTCGGTTGGTTGATTGATTGATTGATTGATTGATTTCTAAAATCCACTTTTTATATTCAGAAGCCATCTGCATGTTGAATCCTCTGAAAAGTGTCAACACTGTGATAACTCTGGCTATGTCTTTGTGCATTTCAGAAAACTGCTTATTCCAGGGTTTTTAGTAGAAAGCAGCATTTTTCTTTGTTTGACAGCTTTATTTGTTTGAACATCCCGACCAGCCCGGGACAGAAACATTGGCTCAACATGGTGTTCAACCAACAGCAGGCAGAGTGTTTAGAAAACCTGCTTTTTGTTTATTTATTTTTTTTTATTCCATTTGCTGATGTTCATGGCAAAGGAATTATACACTTTACTAATATTTTTATTTAATATTAGTATTTTATTGAATATTTATTTATATATATATATATATATATATATATATATATATATATATATATATATATATATATATATATATATATATATATATATATATATATATATATATATATATATATATATATTCTAAAGGTGTCATGAACTGCATTGTTTTGTTTGTTTCCTGGGGTGCACTTACAATGTTAGTATGATTTTTACATCAAAAATTTTGAAATAAGAAGCATTTTTCCTAACCTGGTTTTAGCCCACTGATTTGAACGCTTTGTTTGAAGGGGCGTGTCTGCTGTGAGACTTCAGTGTAAATGTCCACTGCTGTGATTGGCTGTTGTGAGACTTCAGTGTAAACGCCCACTGCTTTGATTGGCTACTGTGAGACTTCAGTGTAAACGCCCACTGCTGTGATTGGCTGCTGTGAGACTTCAGTGTAACGTCCACTGCTGTGATTGGCTGCTGTGATACTTCAGTGTAAACGCCCACTGCTGTGATTGGCTACTGTGAGACTTCAGTGTAAATGCCCACTGCTGTGATTGGCTGCTGTGAGACTTCAGTGTAAACGCCCACTGCTGTGATTGGCTGCTGTGAGACTTCAGTGTAAACGTCCACTGCTGTGATTGGCTGCTGTGAGACTTCAGTGTAAACGCCCACTGCTGTGATTGGCTGCTGTGAGACTTCAGTGTAAACGCCCACTGCTGTGATTGGCTGCTGTGAGACTTCAGTGTAAGCACCCACTGCTGTGAGACGTCAGTGTAAACATCCACTGCTGTGATTGGCTGCTGTGAGATTTCAGTGTAAACGTCCACTGCTATGATTGGCTAACATCTTTGCATATGAAATAAGTATTACATGTGGAACTTTTTTACTATTACAGCTATTACAAAATTTACAGCTATTTACTATTACAGCTATTACTATTATACTATTACAAAAAAATCCTTGATGACGCAAATATCGTCATTTTGCATCATCAGAGGATTTTTTGGGCCAGAGGCTAAAGACTACAGCCAGTAGAAGGAGCTAGTTCTTCATGTTATCAACCCACCCATAGGGGTGGAATCTCTCTTTACCAAATAATCATCACTGAAATGTACCGAATACAAATAGATATTGCTCAACCGTAACATAAAAATTGTTGAAAATAAATAACCACATTCCTAGCATTAGGATGCTTTGGAAAGTAATGTTATTTTAGTCCAGTGATCCTGTATTGCTATTCTCTCCTCGTCATCTCACTAACACACCAGTGGGCGGGGCCAAAGTTGATGAAGTAGGTGTTTATTTTCTTCTGCAGAGGCGGTCTTTCATTCCACAATGAGTCGTTCTCTGGGCTTGGTTTCAATAAAAGCGTTTTTTGGACTAACAAGGAAGTTTTCAGTTCTGAAATTTACAGGAAATGTTATAGTATGACCTCCATTTGATGTTAACCACATAACCTTTTTAATGCTTGTTTTAGCTTAATCAAGCCAAATTGGCTGCTACAATCATAAATTCTGCTTGGCAGAGCTGGTAACTTCCAGACTGCAGAGGAAGCAGGGCGAGTCCTTGGATTAATGAGACAGAAAAGGGGGATGGGACGTGGGGTGGGGGCGGCAAGAAGAGGAGGAGACAGAGGGGTACAGGGGAGCAGGCACGCGCCGGGCTGCCTCTGTTGTTTTGGGAGACGTTTAAGCTTTCTCTTACTCACGTTTCCCTCTTTTATTCATCTGTATTAGTTCACTTAGCTTAGCTTTTTGAATGTGGCGTTGAATCTCACTGGATACGACTCAACCAGGGCTGATTATTGATTCATCTTCACTTATCACTGATGGTCATGGTCAAGAAGAAAGGTGAGTGTGTGTGTGTGTGTGTATAACTGACCATATTTGTATCATAGTGTGGTCACATTGCACACTTTTAAGAGTAAATGGTCCTTTACAAGCTCAGAAAACAGTCACTTTTATACCTTTCAAGTGGTTTATAGTAAGTGTGAATCATCACATGCTGTTCTTTCAACGCTATCAGTCCCAGAATGCTCTATCTGCAGAGATGCAGGCTGGATCTCACCTCTTTTTTAAAGTGATTCTGACACTGTATCTTGTGGTTAATTTGTTAAACATAGGTTGATAATCTTAGTTTATGTGTGTGTGAGAGCTATTTGAATCACAGGAACCGTTATATAATAGAAAGAGTCCTTTGTGCTGCAGTCGTACCTCTCAGGTCCACAGGTTATTGGATCAGAGCTGTCGGTCATTGCATTGTCAGATTGAGTTTGCGGCACGTCTCCTGCTGTCGCTTCGGCTGTGTTGCAGTTTTAAATGGGACGCAGAACCGTGAGGTACACACACGCAGCCCGCAGCCGTCGCCATAGCAACGCTGACAGGAAGGTAGAGTCCATTGTTGTGTCTCGCCTGCAGTGGCCTCTTTCGGTTTTAGGGTGTCTCTTTAAAGATGTCTCATCCCTGCTGCAGTTCATCTGCAGAGATGCTGTTCATTTCCTGCATTGTGTCTTTAACTATAATGATTATGAATGGGACATAAGGTCTTTTTATACTACAGAGGGAAGACTGCAAGTGTAAAATGCATCTTTCTCAGCGCAAACATTATAGACTTTCAGTATTGATTTATTTCAGAATATAATCAGCTCCTCTTTCCCTTTTACTCATTAAAATCAAAGGTAATTTGAGAGTATGCAATATTAGGATACTACAGTATTGGGTTGGGTTACACTTTATTTCGGTGGTCCACTTTAGACATTCTACTAACTATAAGTAACTTTGCAACTACATGTCAACTAACTCTCATTAGAGTATTCATGAACTGTTAGGCTAGGGTTAGTAGAATAAGTTAGCATGTAGTTGCGAAGTTACTTATAGTCAGTAGAATGTCTGTTGGGGAACATCAAAATAAAGAGCAGATATTAAGCAGACAGTCTACACTCAAAAAAATGCTGGGTTAAAAATAACCCAAGTTGGGTTGAAAATGGACTAACCCAGCCTTTAGGTTGTTTTACCCCAGCATTTGGGTTGTTTTAACCCAGCGGTTGGGTTAAATGTTTGCTTAAAACAACCCAATTGCTGGGTTAGTCCATTTTTAACCCAGCATTTTTTAGAGTGTACTGATACTCTAATGACTGCTAGTTGACATGTAGTTGCAATGTTACTTATAGTTAGTAGAATGTCTATACTGGACAATCGAAATGAAGTGTTATCTTGGGATGTTCCATGAAAAATGCCTGCACTGTACAGACTCTAACAAACTACAGTGCTTTTGTAGTACCATGGTACTATCAAATGGTGATGTCACTGTGCCTTTATACTAGTATTTCTCAACTGCTTATGTTTCAGGACCCATATTTTACTTCACATCAAGTGGCATGCAAATACTTTGTAAAATTGTCAAATAAATTTGTCATGTAAACATAAACAAAAACTTCCTTCAAAGGAACAATTCATAATTTGTTTACCTTCTGCACTTTTATTCATGTTACACAACTTGCTCATGGTGGCATCTGTCTAAACGGCCAGTTTCTACAAAGTAACAGATGAGTTTACACCAATGTTTGATTTGACACACGATCAGCAAAACAACACACACACACACACACACACACACACACACACACACACACACACACACACACACACACACACACTTATAAAAGTGAATTAGTGCATTTATTTTGCTATAATTTCTATGCATGATTATATGGTTAGTTGCATTTTATTTGTTCCTTGCACTCCCATATTGCCGGCACTGTGAGAACAGATGGTTCTCTTTCATTACATTATTCATATACATTACCATTCTTTTAATACTTTTATTCAGCAAAGGTGCATTTAACTCATCAAAAATAATCGTAAAGACATTTATAATATTACAAAACTTTCGATTTCAAATAATTGCTGTTCTTTTGAACTTTCTATTCATCAAAGAATCCTGAAAAAATAATCATAAATGTTTCTTGAGCAGCAAATCGTCATATTAGAATGATTTCTGAAGGATCATGTGACACTGAAGACTGAAGTCATGATGCTGAAAGTTCAGCTTTGCATCACATTAATAAATAAAATGTTAAAATATATTCAAATTAGTGCTGTCATTAGTGCTATTTATATATATATATATATATATATATATATATATATATATATATATATATATATATATATATATATATATATATATATACATACACACACACAGTATATACATGCAAATATTTCTTAAATATATACATGAAGTAGTGTGTATTTATATATACATAAAAATTATACACAGTACACACACATATATTATGTAAACACAAACTTTTATTTTGGAATAAATTCTAATAGAATTAAAAAGTTGTTTAAAATTGTAATAATATTTCACAAAAATACAGTTTTTACTATATTGTTGATCAAATGAATGCAGCCTTGGTGAGCATAAAAGACTTTTCAAAAACATAAAAAAAAAAAAAAATCAAAGAATACCATGGTATGACCATAATGCTAGTGTCCAAATAACTTTGCATATTTAATGTTAGTACCATGGTATTTTTTGTCCAAAGGTGGCATTGCATGTACCCATCGTAGAGAAGCCAAACATATAATGCAATTGAGAAAATATAAATCCACAATGATAGATGAATCCAAGCTAATTTTGTAAGTACTGGTAAAAATAGTTTTACCCCGTCTTTGTGTGTTCTGTATATCTTTGAGTATGGTGCCATTCGCTGTGCAACATGCCTAATGCAAAACTCTATTGAAATGAATTCCATATCATACACTAATCAAGTTTCATCCAAGTCAAGGCAGCTGTCTGCATAGACAGTAGAGAGCGAGTCCATCGAGCTGTGAGTCTGAAGTAATATGAGTAATGCTGGGCTCTCAGAGCTGGAGGTTAACTGTTCTGACCGGCCCACTTAATCTTGTTGTGCCACTTCAGAGCTTAATCAGCGTAAATGCTTGGAGGAAGTCTTTTATAAAGCTTCTCAACGAGTGAAGTACGGTAGCTGTCATCTTCTCTCCCGAATTATTATGACTCTCATTCTCTTTTTCTGTGCGTGCAGGATCCCTCAGTACAGTTTTTACATTAGTGAATGATTTATTTGGCGTGTAGACTGTGAGAACTGTTATATGAGATACCTGTGAGACTGTTATATGTTACCTTTTTAATGTATTTTTTACAGGCTTCCATAAGGACCTGTGTCATATATAGAGACCACACTGTAAACCCAAACACTCAAAATAATTAATTGGTTTGAGTAGAGCCAACTCAAATTATACAAATTAGTTCAAAGACACATTTAAAGGAACATGCCAACTTTTTGGACTTTAGCTTATTCACCGTATCCCCCAGAGTTAGATAAGTCCATACATACCATTCTCATCTCTGTGCGTGCCATAACTCTGTCTGACGCACCCACCGCTAGCCTAGCTTAGCACAAAGACTGGAGATAAATGGCTCCAGCTAGCCTACTGCCCAATAAGTGACAAAATAACGCCAACATTTTCCTATTTACATGTTGTGATGTGTATAGTTAGATTGTGTACTAAGACCGACGGAAAATTAAAAGTTGCGATTTTCTAGACCGATATGGTTAGGAACTATACTCTCATTCCTGCGTAATAATCAAGGAACTTTGCTGTCGTACCATGAGTGCAGCGGCGCAATGAAATTACGCATCGCCTGAAAATATGCCTTCTGAAGCGAATCGATGCGTTTGTGTAAGAAAAATATCCATATTTAAAACTTTATAAAGTAAACTTTTGGCTGACCGCCTTTTGTGGAAAAGTGTTGAATGTTGAAAGTGAAACTCAAGATGCGTAGTCTTTCGATCGGCAGGGGAACTTTCAACAATTTTTCCATAAATTGAACAGGGAAGGCGGTCGCCCGAAAGTTTACTTGATAAAGTTTTAAATATGGATATTTTTCTTACACAAACGCATCGATTCGCTTCAGAAGGCCTTTATTAACACCCCAGAGCCGCGTGGAGCACGTTATTTGACGGACAGATGCACTTTTTATGGACTTCAAAAACAGAGAACTATGAATCCAATTCTAATGCTTGGATTAGCCTAGACTTTTGTAATATAACCCCGATTTTATTCATCTGAAAGAAGAATGTCATACACACCTCGGATGACTTGAGGGTGAGTAAATTATGGGCTAATTTTCATTTTTGGGTAAACTATCCCTTTAAGTATTTTTTCTTGTCAAATCTTGTTGTAATCATATAAACATGAGGAAAGATGGCTTCATTTACATTTTATTCCTCTTTTTAGACATACTTTTTCTGATATTTTCATGAATACTGAATATGTTTATGATGGATAACGATGCTTCAGCTCTGGCAGTGAGAGATATGGCTCTGATCCCACTTTCCAGTGCTTTGTTTAGCCTGAGACGTGAGGGTGAAGAGGGTTTGGAAAGGGGGCAGGGGAAGAAAGTCGACGCATAAATATGTATGAAAAAACGTCTGCGAAATGGATGTCCCGCGAGGCTCGTACAATCCAACACGCATGCACACCCATCCAGCCCTTCCCTTCCCTGTGATGGTGATTCAGTAGCGCAGGGACTGTCTGTGTTTGATGTTCAACACTTTGAGACAGAATGAGTCTGGATTAGTGTAGACACCGTGGAGAGAGGGAATGGTGGGTTGGAATGGAGAAGGTATCTTGAGAGATGCTTCCTTAGTTCAGAGATTTTGAGAAGGTTTTGGGGTGCACTGATCTATAGTGGATATGATATTACCACACAATCAAAACAAGTTTGATCTTCATTTGCAGCTGTAGTACTTCAGATTTATTTTCTTTCTAAATGCATGTTATTCTTATTGTGAACAATTCATCCAGCCATCATAGTTTTTACCTTGTAATTTTTCATTAAAATGTCATAATTTGACATAATGACAAAATAATTATTTCTGGTGAATTATTTAAAGCATTATTTACTCACCCTCATGTTGTGAAACACCATCTCAGCATCCGAAATGGCATGTTTTATAGTAAATACTACATTTGCTTTGAAACTTATTTCTATATAGTATGAATGAAATTCGGACGTACTACATCCACCATGTTGTCACTGTCATGTGACCTACCAGCATCAGTTGTGTTGCTTCACTGCCATTTACGAATCCTCTCCCGTGGCCTCATGGGATATTAAAGTGTCCATCGAATGCACACTTCAGAATCTCACCAGAAGTAGTAGGTCATCCGGGTTTACTTTTCGCCTACTGTTTTATGAATACTGTATTCAGACATACCCGTCTGCTCACAGTATTTCACGTACTATATGAAAGTAGGCATATTCGGACGCGGTGTGTGTACTTTTGTGTGTCATAAGCAAAAGTACCTGCCAGTTAAAATATGGGTTTAAATTGACATGAGGGTGAGTAAATAATGAAGGTAATTACTCTACATTTTTTTGCATGATCTATTCCTTTAAAGCCCCGCTGTCACATTTTGATAACACTCATAATTGTCGAGGATGTTTTAGATGAAGTGAAGCTCAGAACTGACGCAAAATAAATGGAAAACAAATGCAGATCAATAATAGTAAAAGCTTTATGTGTTTCAGTCTGTGCTGAACTCTTTCTCAAGGGGAATGTGAAATGCTCGTTCTTGCCATATTTCTCAGGGCTGTATTTATAATCAGGTTTCGAGGAAATCTGAAGTGAGGTGGGGATGTTTTTGAAAGGAATATTTGAAGGTACATGATCTGCTGTATGAATACTCAAGGAAGTAGAGACGTATACAGTCTGACTTTCACATTTCTGCACTTATCGCAATTTGATTTCGTGCTGAATATCCTGTATTGTATTTGTCTGGCTATTACAAGACCAAGCTCAATCTTTTAAGATCGAACATTAGTCCGGGGAGTCTGCTCTGTATTTTCTACTGCACAAGAGGCATGATCAACGGGCATGGTTCAAATTACTCCCCCGCCAATAGCGTGCCAGGTGGATAAGCCAGTCTGTGATTGGTTCCCGCAATTTTGTAACAGAAGCAGGATAGAAATATGTACAGGTTTCCAGCCTGAGCTGCAGGGCGACTATCGGGCTGCAGATCAGGGTGGCAGATCGGGCTGGGTTTACCCAGTCTAGTATTATATGCCATTTCATGATGAATTTAAGGTGCAGTGGTTGTTGTTTTTAGATGTACACTACCGTTCAAAAGTTTGGGGTCAGGAAGATGTATTTATTTTTTTGAAAGAAGTCCACTTTCGTAGACTGGGTAAACCCAGCCTGATCTTCCATTGATTTGATTTCGCCCTGCAGCTCAGTCTGGAAACCTGTACATAAATTTATCCTACGTCTGTTACAATTTTGCGGGAACCAATCACAGACTGGCTTATCCACCTGGCGCACTATTGGCGGGTTTAACACGATGACTGATAGCGATGGGATGGATCGATTCCTGTTGATCACGCCTCTTGTGGTCTGATTTGTTGAAGGACTATCCAATTGCGTACAGAGTCATTTGAATTATGCTCGCTGATCACGCCTCTTGTGGTCTGATTGGTTGAAGGACTATCCAATTGCGTACAGAGTCATTTGAATTATGCTCGCTGATCACGCCTCTTGTGGTCTGATTGGTTGAAGGACTATCCAATTGCGTACAGAGTCACTTTTGATTACGCCTCTTGTGCAGTAGAAAATACATAGCAGACTCCCCAGAACAATGTCAACCACAAAGACAACCACTTTTGCTCACCAAGGCTGCATTTATTTGATCAAAAATACAGTAAAAAAAAAAAACAGTAATACTGTGAAATATTATTAGCCGTTTTCAATTTGAATATATTTTAAAATGTACTTTATTCCTGTGATCAAAGCTGAATTTTCAGCATCATTACTCCAGTCTTCATGTGTCACATGATCCTTCAGAAATCATTCTAATAAGCTGCATTACGGATGTTGAAAACAGTTGTGCTGCTTGTGTGCTATTTTTGTGGAAACTGTTTTTTTCCGGATTCTTTGATGAATTGAAATTTCTGCATTATTTTAAAATAGAATCTTTTTGTTACATTATAAATGCTTTTTTACCGTCACTTTTGATCCATTTAATGCATCCTTGCTGAACAAAAAGTCAAATTTACTGACCCCAAAATCAAACTTAGATTGCTTTTGTAATGCAAACCAAAATGGACTGTTACTGAACTTAATAGTAGAACTACATGTATTTGACATGCAGTAGCTCCATACCAGCCTCTCACATTCCACCTGTACTTGTGCTGTCACCCTGTACGTACTTGGTACAGACCATGACAAAACTATTTTCTCTCTCTCTTTCTATACAGTGGCCCATACACAGGAAGCTCACCACCAGACGGAGAAGCCTCTGATACGCTGTGCTAAATGTGGAGATGTGTGCAAGGGAGAGGTGTTACGAGTGCAGGCCAAACACTTCCACATCAAGTGCTTCACATGCAAAGGTGAGTGAATGAATGTCACCTATGCACACATACAACTTACATGTTCCCTTTCGCTCAGTCACTACGACGTAACATTAGTGACTAACGAATGGGGGTTTCACTTAGAAGCCAATTACCTTCGAAGAGTTTAACAATGCCCAATGGCAGTGCCAATGCCATGGGCATGCGGAATTTGCATGCGTAACTCCGCCCCATGTGTGGGTATATAAGGAAGTATGCTGACAACATCGCATTATGTTTCCGCATTATGTTCGCCCGTGCACTTCCGGGTGCGATCGATCTCCGTTGCTGTCTATGGGCACATTCACTGCTCGACGTGTTTGGGTTTCAGCACGTTCGGGCAGTGTTTGTGGATGTGTCATGTTCCCACTGCAGCAACGTGACCATCGCGATGTCGTAGTCGAGACTCTTGCCACGTCCCCTCTGCCACACCCCAATCTACCGTCTCCTAGAGAGGTGGTACTTTGGCTGGTGGCCAGGGTGACCTAAGGGTGGTGCCGTGTTATTAAGAACCCCGACGATCATTCCTCGGGCCACGCCCCCCTCTCGCACATCGCTTCCCGTGAGTGCTGGACTGAAGCGGCGGGACCGTCTCTGACGCCCCGTTCATTTCATTCATACTCCAGATTAGTGTTGCGCGGGTCGGCTTTTTTTCCAACCCGCGGGTCCTGCTTTTATGAAATTATTTGGCCCGCCCCAGCCCGCACCGCACCAGTGTATCAATTTTAAAACCCGCCCCGCCCCGCATCCGCGACCATTAAATAGACATACTAGCCATTGTAATGTAAATGAAAACAGCCTTTATTTCTGAAAGTGCTTGGAAACATGGCCCTGTAAACTGGCAACACCAAACGATTATTATGAATATGAACCATAAATCAGGTCATATTAATAACAAGATAATGATAAAGATTTTCAACCTTTAATTTTCACCAAAGTAGCGTTTGGATCTTGAAGGCTTAACCATTTTTTATTTCAGATTTGTATAGGCAGTTTATAGCCTCCGCTACATAACCACTAAACTTTTGTTTTATTTAGCACACAGAAATGTTCATAGCGTGTTTACATTCGCTGTGCAAAAAAAGAATGACGTCCACTGTACCAGATTTAATCTATTTCGGCTAGACTCCAGCACCTCGTCTTCCATCTTCACTTTTATCTCTCCGTTTTTGTTGTCGTGGCTGCCGATGGTGGGAGCTGCTCGGCGCGCAGCTGTCATGACGTGCCGCGTGATGCCAAAGGCTTGGGGACATCATGCAAGTTACGTTGCTACGGCTTTCGTATTGTAACCTTATCAAAAAAACCTAATAAAATATGAAAATAGATACTCCCAAATATTTTATATAGGCTATGGGGAATTGCAGGCAACATACATAGATTTTTTTATTTTGTTTTTAATGACCCGCCCCAACCCGCCCCGCAAATAAGTGAAGATTTCTTAACCCGCCCCAACCCGACCCGCAGGTTACCCGCGGGGCCCGCGGGTTATGAGACGACCCGCGCATCACTACTCCAGATAGCAACGAGATGTCGGTCGCCGCATCTCAAGGTGGGCTAGAGTCCTTTGGGGATGACGATTAGGCTGTGCTCCGTCTTCGGATGTGTCAGCGCTGCCGGATCCGACCTAGAGTTGACAGCCAGGTTATCTCGGGCTGGTGTGGAACTCCGCCCTGTCACGAGCGCTCGTGGTTGCGCGATTGGTTTTTGGGGGCGGCACCTGACGGCCTTTCGCTCCCGAGATGCATGAGGAGATCACGCGGTCCTGGAAGTTCCCGTGACCGTTCGGTGGCCTCCTCCGCCTCCTCTGCCCTCGATGGGGCCGCGGCCAAGGGTACACTGGGGTACCCCCACACTGTTGAACACTCTGTTGCGCACTACGGTGTCCACGGAGGGCTTCGACGTGGCGTGGCTATCCTAAGCGCCCCCCCTACCCCTCCACCCGCCCCAAAGCCTGTGGGCTCGTCTACTTCGGTGGCGTGGTCCTGCAGAGCTACGGGCCGCTGCCCCCTTGCACATGCACGAGGGTGGAGCCGACCCAGGGCTCTTCAATGAGTTGCATGCCGCCACTGACCCCGGGCGGTGAAGGTGGTCACACGCTCCCTGGGTCGGGCGATGTCCACAGCTGTGGTCCTCGAGAAACACCTGGCCTTACCTGGTGATGTGGTGGATGTTGAGCGGGCCTGCCTCCTCAACTCGCCCATATCCCAGGCTGGCCTCTTCGGCGGCGCGGCTGAGAACTGCGCCCAACGGTTCTCGGCCACCCAAAAGCAGACTGAGGCTGTAACACGTACTGCCCCGGCGGCCAGCTGCTGCACCCAGCCACTGGCTCAGTCGCCTCAGCCCGCTCACCGCCGAGGGCACCCTCCCGCCCGGCCCCCAGCAGCAGTGAGCAGGTGTCTTTCCCTTGGCAAGTCCCTGCCACCCCTGGGGTTAAAAATCCACCTTCGGCTGGTACCCCAGAGTTCTCCATATGCAGCCCGTAGCGGGTCATGTAGCGGGTCTTGTAACCAGAAGGTTGCAGGTCCGAGTCTCAGGTCAGGAATTGTCAGTGGGGGGAGTGAATAACCAGCGCCCTCCACCCTCAATACCACGACTGAGGTGAAACCCTTGAGCAAGGCACCGAACCCCCAACTGCTCCCCAGGCGCCGCAACAATATGGCTGCCCACTGCTCCGGGTGTGTGTTCACGGTGTGTGTGTGTGTTCACTACTGTGTGTGTGCACTTAGATGGGTTAAATGCAGAGCACAAATTCCAATTATGGGTCACCATACTTGGCCACACGTCACTTCGCTTCACTTCACTTCACTACTCTCTTAAGTCCTCCCTACGGGTAGGCATTTTGGCATATCTCCACTGGAATATGCTTCCCAGTGTACCTAGGTATTCATGTGATTAAGTGGGAGTCCTTCGTCCATACTAGTCTTACGACAGGTTACTCACACTTACGCAGGGCACTGGAAGACAGCCGAGTGGCGTCACTGTATTGGGACCCCCATTCGTTAGTCACTAACGTTACGTCGTAGTGACTGAACGAAATGTCCCTTTGCCACATCCGCTGTACTGCTGGAACGGCCGGGAGTTCAGTCTTGGCTCCGCAGCAGATAACATAATGCGATGTTGCCAGCGTACTTCCTTATATACCCACACGGTGGGGCGGAGTTACGCATGCAAATTTCGTATGCCCATGGTATTGGCACTGCTATTGGGCTTTGTTAGACTCCTCGAAGGTAATTGGCTTCTAAGCGAAACCCCCTTCTCTGTTCCCTCCTCAGGGAACAAGGGTTACATACGTAACCAATATGTTACATTTCAGTGCTATGAAGTCCAGTTCTGAATGAGGAATAGATGTCTACTTTACGCTGTGAGTGTGTGTTAGAAATCAGGAATGGTGAGAGAACATTGTGCTTGGTACGTTTTTCCTCTTCAAACCAAACTTGGGTCTTCAGACGACTGTCTGTCTAGCGCACTTCCCAAAATGTTTATGCATTAGGTCATTTGGCGGAGAGCAGGCGGTCTTTTGTGGCTGTACGAACACATTAGACCACATGAGCATTTGCACTACGAAAGCAATCCAGTCTATTGCGTTTTCGACTACCTCTGGAAGTGGTCGAAAAGTGGACAAGCTCAAAACAACTTTTTAGACCCCGTTTACACCTGTATTTATCTTAGTCCACTTGTGATCTGATCAACCTAAATGCATCTTAATACCAAGTATAAACAGGGCCTAATAAATTCATACATATATAAATATTTTTTTGTTTTGTTTTGATTTTAGGGTGAAATGTGAGATTGACGTGAATGACAGGTTTCAAGCTTTTGGAATGTTCATAGTCCAATCCTCTCTGTCTGAGATGCTGCAGTTCTGGTTTGCTGAATTTTTGTCTTGTGTGAGTCTTCTATGACTCACCTCTCCAGTCAGAAATCAGGATCACTGTGTAATTGTTAAGAGTGTTATAGATGGGTTCCAGCTTGACCTATTTAGCATGCGTTTCAGGATCTAAGTCTTAAGAACAAACCCTACCCACTTGTGTTTGTATATAGCATTAACTCTATAGGGACAGGTGAGGTCAGCAACAACAGTGAAATGGCAGGAGTTAACATGAAATTTAAAGCAGTTTCAGTAGTGCCCTGTGGTGCGCCATGCTATAATTCATTTAGACATTGGATTATTATTATTATATTATTTAATATATTTAATTAATCCATATTTAATTAATATATATATAATTATAGAAGAACACATTTTTCATGTCGTTTCTCAATTAAGAGAAACTGAATTTATAATATAAATAATAATGTATAATAATGTACTGTAATATCTATCCATCCGTGTGTGTGTGTGTGTGTGTGTGTGTGTGTGTGTGTGTGTGTGTGTGTGTGTGTGTGTGTGTGTGTGTGTGTGTGTGTGTGTGTACACTACCGGTCAAAAGTTTGAGAACAGTAAGTTTCTTCTGCTCACCAAGGCTGCATATTTATGAATAGAAAGTTCAAAAGAACAGCATTTATCTGAAATATAAAGCTTTTGCAACATTATAAATGTCTATACTGCCACTTGATCAATTTATCAGCATCCTTGCTGAATAAAAGTAAACCCCCAAAAAAAACACTTACCGACCCAAAACTTTTGAACGGTAGTGCAATGTTACAAAAGCTTTCTATCGCAGATAAATACTGTTCTTTTGAACTTTCTATTCATCAAAGAATCCTAAAAAAGTTTTACACGACTGCTTTCAACATTGATAATAATCATAAATGTTTCTTGAGCAGCAAATCATCATATTAGAATGATTTCTGAAGGATCATGTGACACTGAAGACTGGAGCAGTGATGCTCAAAATTCAGCTTTGCATCACAGGAATAAATGACATTTTAAAATATGTTCAAATAGAAAACAGTTATTTTACATTTTAATAATATTTCACAAAATTACAGCTTTTTTTGTACTTAAATGTCACTTCAGGGCCATGGTTTAATAAGCCCACCAAATCCATCTGCTTTTAGCAAAACACTCAAGATTATGCAGACTATTTTGTCAGTAGCACTTGATGCAGACCTGGGTATAATCCTACATTACAAAATAAATCATGTCATGCCTGAGCTGCGATCCAATTAACCCAGAGGCTCTCTCTCTGTCCCGTTGTACAACTTCAATTACAGAGAACAGCATTATGATGATATACGATCTGCTCTCTTTTGCACATCGCTGTTAGCCTGACAAGCCAGACCCACATCAAGATGTTGGGTCTGGGAACTCACCATTGGAAGGGCTCAATACGAGGGGTGTCTTTCAAATTCCCTCTGCATGCAATAGGATAGCGCTACAACCAACCAGAGCAACGAAGAAGGTGAAGCGGAGCTAGTTGAGAGATTAAACTTTCGCCGTATCCGGTCGGCAAAACTCTGAACACATCTTCCTTTCTTAAGAATGACTTCAGTGCCATTCTTTGTTCTTTTCTCAAACAAAAGCTTAACTCCAGAGTCGCGGCTAAAGACAATTCGAAAGACCGCTGTTCGCCAGCTTCTTTGTTTACAAGTAGCATGCGGAACCGTCACAACTCTGTCGTCATTATGTTAAGCCTGCCCACCGTCTCTATACACAACGTGATTGGCCTGACCAGAATTTGTTTTTTCCAGCTCGCAAGCCAACGGAGAGTTGCTAGACGACCCTGGCTGCAAATTCGATTTCTAGGCTACATCTCTGTAGCACATGACAACTTTAGGGATTAATTAATGGAAGTAACCTTGTCCATGTATACACTACCAGTCAAAGGTTTGGACATACTTATTCTATATCAATACTATTTGTCACTTTTTAGAATAATAGTCATCGAAACTATGAAATAAATGGAAGTATGGGAATTATGTAGTGACCAAAACGTGATATAAATGTTGGGTAACACTTTAGTTTAGGGTCCAGTTCTCACTATTAGCTAGTTGCTCATTAGCATGCATGCTACTAGGATATTGGCTGTTTATTAATACTTATAAAGCTCATATTGATGGCTTCTTTCCATATTCTACATCCCTTAATCCTACCCAATTCCTACCTCACTAACTATTAATAAGCAGTAATTATGAGTTTATTGAGGCAAAAGTTGTAGTAAAAGTAGACCCTTAACTAAAGTGTGATCAATTGTTTTATGCTAAACAACTTAATTCTACAAAACTAATTTCCTGCATATAAGCATAAACATATTTAAGATTAATATTTTTAAGATAATGAAAAAAAATTATTCAGTCAAGTGCATCCAAACGTATATTTGGGAAGTATATTGGCCTATAGTTGTTGTTTTCTTAACAGTCACAGGACTATAAGTCTGTTCACACAGAATGCTTTATTCAATTCCACTGCACTATTTTTCCATTGTTTTTCAATGTAAATGCGCTTAACAGGACTGAGTTCATGTCATTCTCTCTGGCCCCACTGACCTCTTAATACATTACAGACAGAGACTCTGACACTGTCTCAGGGAGAGTGACTATTTTAGACTAGGGATTTAACAGCTTATGAATTTTAAATATGTAAGGTGATAATGAATATGAGATATTAAACTCAGACTTTTCAGACAACTCTGGATCGACCCTCACAGATATTTGAATTGAATTTGAACATGACGTAGTAATCTGGGCAGATAATCAGTGTAAGAGCTAAGTGTCTACTTTGTGTTCACCACCCTCAGGGATTATGTCATTCTTACTGTAAATCTGTATAATAATAATCAGCCTATCTAATCAGTCTAATCACAGAGCAGGACACAGACGACTATATCATTCTATTCTTCATTTATGTTCTTGTACACAACCTTCCATAATGTGATCTACCATTGAATCATGTACATTAAGACCAACATGTATTAAGAAAGTGTTTTTTGGAAAATAAAATGTATATTTTAGAGCATTTTTTACTTATTAATTTAACTTGTATGTCAACTAATGCTTGCCTAGAAATCTAGATGCACCCTAGCGGCCGTCTAGCAACTCTCCGTTGGCTTGTGAACTGGAAAAACCTTCTAGCTAACGTCACCACCTCCACCATTTAAGTTGAAACGATAGTAATTTGATATTTATTTATTTATATTTTTGACAACTGAAGTATGATTATATACTGATTGATATAAATAAGGTTGAATGCCTAATCTCTCCATCGTCAAGACGGTCAGTAAAGTTGTGCCTGCTATCATTGAGCCGCAGTGAAACAGCCAATCAGAGTAGAACTCTGCATTAATATTCATGACCCTTCCAAATAAGGCAAAAATAGACCATTTCATCCTGGGGAAGATTTCTAGAGTTGTAAATGGACCTGTAAAACCGTAGCTGGACAATTATTGACCTTAAATAAGCCATATACCCTCTATGTAGATACCAGAGAACAATTTGTGAACAAATGTTGTTTCAAATCATTCTAGGGCACCTTCAAGAAAGGAAGATGTGTTCAGAGTTTTGCCGACCGGATACGGCGAAATTTTTAAACTAGCTCCGCTTCACCTTCTTCGTTGCTCTGGTTGGTTGTAGCGCTATCCTATTGTGTGAAGAGGGAATTTGAAAGACAACCGTTTATCCCGCCCCTCGGATTGAGCAATGCCAATGGGGTGTTCCCAGACCCAACATCTTGATGTGGGTCTGGCTCGTCGGGCTAAACTAATGCAGTTAACATAAATAAAATCACAGAAAGTTAAATTCATGCATTCAAATTTTTGGAGTTTCCCAATTGCATATCTATTTTTGAAGTTTATATTTAGCTAATTTCTAGATAATCATTCTTATGCTTCTTAAAGGCATATAAACGCATGTCATTTTAATGCTAAAACATACAGAGCTCAGCTCATCACATTGAATGAGAGTTTAATATCTGAATCTTGGAGTTAATGAATTCTTTTGTGTCTGGGTCATCCAGAGATGAAAGTCAGACTGTAGGAAATGTGTCAAAGGACGTTGTTACCAAGCCCATTATTTATTCATTTATTCATCACATCAAATGATTCAGTGCTGATTTCCACATTTTAAAAGGAGACACTTTCGTCATATTGTTTATTCCCTTCAGATTGATAGTGGTTGTAACTGCAGGTTAACTTAAAGGGATAGTTCACCCAAAAATGTTTTTGACATTTACTCACCCTCATGTTGTTGTAAACCTGTTTGGGATGAATATATATTTTTAAATAAATGTGTTTTATATGCCCTTAACTTTTTCGGTCCCACTTTATATTAGGTGGCCTAAACTACTATGTACTTGCATCAAAAAATAAGTAATATGTACTTATTGTGTTCAAATTGTATTACGAAACACTTTGCTGATATTGAGGTGGATACGGGTAAAGTTAGGGACAGGTGTGGTGGTATGGGTAAGTTTAAGGGTAGGGTTAGGTGTAAGAGAAGTGTCAACAGCTTAATTATAAATGTAACTACAGAAATTAATTACATATGTAATGCATGCAGTTAATTTTATAACTGTAAGTACAATGTAAAAACATGTATGTACACAATAAGTGCATTGTATCAAATTAATAATTTAAATGTTAGTACCTAGTAGTTAAGGCCACCTAATACAAAGTGGGTCCACTTTTTCTACAGTAAAAATCGTATTTTTATGACTATTTTTCACTATTAAAAGAATACATGTAATTTGCATATTTATAATGAATATGTATCTCGCTTTATTCGTGAGACTAGCGTAGGGTGGTGTTGTCCTCATACGGCCCTGCAGAAGTTTCTTTTTATCGGAGCGGATTGTGTAGAAGGCTGTGAGAATCACTGAAGTCTGTTACATAACAGCACTGCAGAGCCTTACTGTGCGCTACGTACACATTGTACGCATCTATTATACCTCCACTCGCTCTTTCTCTCAGTAAATCACACATCCTGCATCAGTCACGGCCGCGGTTCAGCCCGCTGGGACCCAGGATGATGTGCGGAAAGCCATGAAAAATAGTTTGGACAACAAGACTCCAAAACAGAAAGAGCTCTTAAGATCTTAAAATGAAACACAATGAGCTCTAAATGTGTTTCAGAGAGCCTGTTGGTTCAGATTAGGCATTTCAAGGTTTCTGACTGTTATGTTTTCTCTTTGGCCATTGTCCTCCACTGAGGTTTATTTTTACACTTGCTTTTCCTAGTGCGCCAATTATGCTGCACTATCCTGTTACAAGAAGAGGAACGTATGACAAAGAAGTCATTATAACCCTTAAAAACATCAAGGTTAAACCTAAAAATTCCACTCATCAACTATTGTTCCAAATATATACACTGGTATATATTTTTTGAGCTTTGTGACATGGCACGAGCTTTATCCTGCTGGAAATAGCCATAAGAAGATTACTACACTGTGGTCATAAAGGGATGGACGTGGTCAGCAACAGTACTCAGGTAGGCTGTGGTGTTTAAACGATGTTCAATTCGTAATAAGGGACCCAAAATGTGCCAAGAAAAAATCCCCCACACCATTACACCACCAGCAGCCTGAACCATTGATACAATCCATGCTTTCATGTTGTTTACGCCAAATTCGCAGCAGAAATCGAGACTCATCAGACCAGGCAACATATTTCCAATCATCTGTTGTCCAGTTTTGGTGATTTGGTTGATTCTCTGTAAACCTTAGAGATGGTTGTGTGTGAAAATCCCAGCAGATCATCCGTTTCTGAAATACTCAGACCAGCCCTTCTGGCACCAACACATAATGCCACATTCAAAGTCACTTAAATCACCTTTCTCCTCCATTCTGATGCTCAGTTTGAACTTCAGCAGGTCGTCTTGACCAGTGCTGCGTCCCAATTTGCCTACTTATACTACGTCCTAAAAGTATGTACTTTTTATGAAGAAAAAGCACATACATGAGTTATATGAGTTACTGTTGCCTTTCTATCAGCTCAAACCAGTCTGGTCATTCTCCTCTGACCTCTGGTATCAACAAGGCATTTTTGCTCAGTTTGAACTTCAGCAGGTCGTCTTGACCAGTGCTGCGTCCCAATTTGCCTACTTATACTACGTCCTAAAAGTATGTACTTTTTATGAAGAAAAAGCACATACATGAGTTATATGAGTTACTGTTGCCTTTCTATCAGCTCAAACCAGTCTGGTCATTCTCCTCTGACCTCTGGTATCAACAAGGCATTTTTGCTCAGTTTGAACTTCAGCAGGTCGTCTTGACCAGTGCTGCGTCCCAATTTGCCTACTTATACTACGTCATAAAAGTATGTACTTTTTGTGAAGAAAAAGCACATACTTTTGAGTGTAGACAAGCTTTGGGACAAACTACTTCATCATCTTTAATGGACAGCTCTGTCGCTTAGTTACATGCATCCGTCACCGTTTGAACTACCCTGTCAATCATCTTGTCACAATTCAAATCCTCCACAGTTCAATTTCATTTAATTTCCTACCATAACGGAGAGAAACGTACGTAGTAGGACGTTGATCTGCCAGTCGTGGGTCTTTCATGCGGAGACTCCCCTCATGTGTTTGCAATTTGAATATGATGATGCGTTTATCATTACAAACGTATCATGACAAAAGTTCTCAATGCTGTTGCTGATGAAATATAATGTGGATATAACATTGAATAAATATCTTTTCATCAGGTTAGATACTGATAATTATTCACTCGATCCCCTTTTTTTAAACCTCTCTACTTAACCGTCGGAAACTCGCACAGCCGTCATGTTTGTAATTTTTTATTTGTGTTTGTAGTTCTAATAGGATCCTCGTCCAACTCATAATGGGTTGTGGGCAATATTAGCCGTTAGAGTGCATTGATCAAATTCTAACCGGAAATACTCTTTTCAACGTACTGCGGAAACTAGATTTGGGATGTACTAATTCTATTTTCGAGTACTAGGCCTATTTAGGAAAGATAGTATGCAAATTGAGATGCACCGCATGTCTACATGTCTAAATGCATTGAGTTGCTGCCATGTGATTGGCTTAATAAAAATTTGTGTCGCTGGTGTGTGTGTGTGTGTGTGTGTGTGTGTGCGTGCGTGCGTGCGTGCGCGTGCGTGTGAAAACACACACACACACACTGCCAGTCCTGTACATGTATATTACACACCATAAGAATTTGATTATAAGAAGCAGCATTTGAACGGTTGTGTGTGTTTTGCTGTAGTATGTGGCTGCGATCTGGCTCAGGGAGGATTCTTCATGAAGAATGGAGAATATCTCTGCACTCTGGATTACCAGCGCATCCACGGCACCCGCTGTAACATCTGCGGAGAGTTCGTGGAGGGGGAGGTGGTGACCGCGCTCGGAAAGACCTACCACCCAGCATGCTTTGTGTGCACTGTCTGCAAGTAAGAGCCTAAGGAAACCCGCACACACTAAACATTATACAGTCACTGACATTGTGGTTTATGGTATAAGCCCAACACTGGGAGGAGTTTTAACAGGGATCGTATATTTTATGACCTACAGGAGACCATTTCCTGCTGGAGACAGAGTGACATTCAATGGCAAAGACTGTCTGTGTCAGTACTGTGCAGAGCCCATGTCTCCAGGACCCACCAAAGACGTCGTCGGACCCAGCAGTGAGTGCAGGGACCTGAAGCCACAGCACATCTAAACCTCGAGTCAATGTCACAAAACCAGTCAAGATTTGTCATATTTCAACCCAAAAGATAGAAAAAGTTACATTCATATTTTTGTTCATAACATTTCAAGTCAAGTGAAAATAGCAATAAAATATATTTACACTATGTAAAAATAGCAGCAGGCCTATTTTCTTTGCAAAAAGTAGTTAGATACTTATAATATTGGCAGATACTATTTGCACCTCAGTGTTGTTGTACATTTACATTTAGTCATTTAGCAGACGCTTTTATCCAAAGCGACTTACAAATATGAGCAATAGAAGCAACTAGAACAGTCAAGGGCTACAGTATGCAAGTGCTGTAACAAGTGTCAGTTAATCTAACACAGAACAATTTTTTTTTTTTTACATTACATTTTTACATTACGTTTTTTTTTACATTAAACGGTATACAATAATAATATAGAGTGTAAATGATTATATTTTTTAAAATGATTAAATGGATCCTCCCTACACCTAACCCTAAACGATAAACACTTTATTATTAAACACGTTAGACACTTTATTTACACTTTTCAAATTTTATTATTTCTTTTATTTTCTTCCTTTTTATTGAAAATAAATGCCTTTCCGATCTGATATGTGATGGGGGTAAAAAGGAGTAGAGTGAGGTCGGCAAAAGGCGGATTCGAACAATTAAAGGTATTCTTTAATTTTGTCTGGCCCAATCAGACGTCAGTGGCCAGAGTTAGTGTAAATAGCCTCTGCCTCTGCCTAGACATTCCCATTAGTGCAATGTGCGAAAGGGAAAGTTTCTAGCCAGAAGGAATAAAGAAGAAGTTTCCACGTTTCATCATACTACATTTTCTCATTATGTAACTTTATAAAGTAGCTTATTAAATTCCTTAATGGTCAAACATTTAAACTTATGAAAGAAAGAAAAATCCCATCAGTGTACATTAACTATAGTAAGAGTAACGGCCACATAGACACATTGCATCCACACAACAGTAGCCGTTAACGTTAAGTGATTGTATAAAATCCTGTAAAACCACTTAGAGATGCACTGGCACGAATTTACACGTGAAACAGTAAATTATTCAGACACTCCATCCATCTTTGTTCCCTGTTTCCGAATGTTTGGGGGCTTTTGGCCAGGATCCAGCTACAATGATAAATAATTAATATTTATTTCCTCTTAAGTCTTTAAGCTTGGCTACTGAAGCCAAAGATCTTCTTTCATCTATAAAGTAACAAGTAAAATGTGAAGAAGAAGAAAAAAATAGCAGGCAGATAAGATAATGGGTGTAATACAGCAATGATGAATACCATTGTTTGAGTCATGTGTAGTGGATCAAGACCATTGCTAGTACCCAAATATATATCAAGGAAAAAAGAATCAAACGAGTAAGTCTTAGAGGCAAATCAGTTTTTCTTGTGTGTGTGTGTGTGTGTGTTTCAGGTTGTGCGGGCTGTGGCAGAGATATTAAGAATGGCCAGGCTCTGTTGGCTCTCGAGAGTCAGTGGCATTTGGGCTGTTTTAAATGTAAGGCCTGTACCAAAGTATTGACTGGAGAATACATCAGCAAGTAAGACACATTCAACACTAAATCCATCCAATATGGTGGGTGACTGCATGCATTGATTTGTTCTTTGTGCACAGAGACGGCGCCCCCTACTGTGAGCAAGATTATCAGGTCCAGTTTGGAGTGCACTGTGAGGCGTGTCAGCAATTCATCACGGGGAAGGTCCTGGAGGTACGGGAAAAAAAACACACACACCGTTTTAAGGTTCTAGACTGGTAACAAACTGACCTTTTGAAATAATTTGTATGTAGCTTTTAGTCTATGTCTGTAGCTTTGAGCAGTGTAGCTTTGATCAATTGAAATAAAGCTGAAATAAAACTTAAAATACAATTAGAAATGTTGCCTTGACTACTAACTAAGAAAAGCTCAAGTTTAAAATGACAACAAAAAAATAATTAATTAATTAAGCTATATATAAAATGTATAATAAAAATGACAAAAGCACATAACAAAATTACTCAAACTTAAACTAAAATTAGTTTAAAATAAAATATAAAAGCTGATTAAAAATATTATTAAATACTATAATAATATATAAATAATAATACTAAAAGAACACTGGCTTTGAGGTGATTTATATATCAAAATTCACATATAGATGAGACGGGCAAGAGCAGCCTCCAAATCCACAGTACTTATCTTACTGGATTTGTCTGCTGCTTTTGACACAGTTAATCACCAGATCCTCCTGGCAACTCTCATGAAGATGGGCATCTCAGGAACCGCTCTCCAGTGGTTCAAGTCTTACCTCTCAGGTAGGTCCTTCAGGGTGTCATGGAGAGGTGAAGTGTCTAAGTCACATCATCTAGCTACTGGAGTTCCCCAGGGCTCAGTGCTTGGACCACTTCTCTTCTCCATCTACATGTCATCACTGGGATCGGTCATTCAGAAACATGGCTTTTCCTATCACTGCTATGCCGACGACACTCAACTCTACTTCTCATTTCAACCTGATGATCCATCGGTTGGTGTTCGTATCGCTGCCTGCCTAACAGACATTTCAGCCTGGATGAAGGAACATCACCTGCAACTCAACCTTGCAAAGACAGAACTGCTTGTGGTCTCAGCCAACCCAGCACTTCACCCCAATCTCTCCATTCAGCTAGGATCATCAACCATAACTCCGTCCAGGACAGCCAGGAACCTTGGGGTTGTGATTGATGATCAGCTAAAATTCACTGACCACATCACTGCAACAACCCGGTCCTGCAGATTTGCACTATTCAACATTAGGAAGGTTAGACCCTTCCTATCAGAGCAAGCCGCACAACTACTGGTCCAAGCTCTCGTTCTCTCCAGACTGGACTACTGTAATGCTCTTCTTGCGGGCCTTCCGGCATGCACTACCAAACCCTTGCAACTGATCCAGAATGCAGCGGCGAGGTTGGTCTTTGGTGAGCCGAAGAGAGCACACGTCACGCCTCTCCTCATCAGTCTGCACTGGCTACCAATAGCCGCTCGCATTAAATTCAAGGCACTGGTGCTCGCCTTCAAAACATCCACTGGCTCTGCACCAATATACCTAAACTCGCTCGTTCAGACTTACACACCCTCCAGGAACTTGCGTTCTGCCAGTGAACAACGCCTTGTGGTGCCATACCAGAGAGGCATGAAATCGCTGTCACGGACCTTTTCCTGGACCGTTCCCACCTGGTGGAATGACCTGCCTATCTCAATTCGTGCGGCCGAGTCTGTAGCCATTTTCAAAAAACGTCTAAAGACACATCTTTTCCAGCAACACCTGACCGAATAGCACTTATCATTCTATTCATTGTCTGTCTGTCTAATTTATTTAAAAAAAAAAAAAAAAAAAAAAAAAAAATTTGTATACTTCTGTGCTAGACTAACTGAGACTTGTTACAGCACTTACATATTGCTGATATTGTTGCCCTTCGACTGCTCTAGCTGCTTCTATTGCCCCCATTTGTAAGTCGCTTTGGATAAAAGCGTCTGCTAAATGACTAAATGTAAATGTAAATGTATATTCTTTGTAGGGACATATACAATTTTTCAGTAACACTTTATTTTGATGGTCCCTTTTGAACATTCTGTTGAGGTAACTTTGCAACTAGCAGTCATTAGAGTATTAGTAGACTGTCTGCTTAATTAAATTAAACTGCTTAATAAAAAAAACTATCTGCTAACTTTTTATTGTGATGCTCCCCAACAGACATTCTACTGACTATAAGTAACTTTGCAATTATATGTATATTAAATATACCCTACCAGTCTACTAATACTCTACTAACACTCTAATGAGAGTTAGAAGACATGTAGGTGTAACGTTTCTTATAGTCAACAGAATGTTTTAAAAGGCCCATAAAAATAAAGTGAATGAGAATGTCCTGTAAATTATGATTCCCTTCCACCGATCTAATGCTTCAACTGTAAGCAGCTTAAAATCTTAAGCAAATAATGAACACCCTCAGAATATGTCCAACTTCCTGTTTGAATAGGAAATATGTCAACACAGGAAAGAATATTGCGTTCATCAAGTGGTAACCCAACACAGTACAAAAATTGTTTTGTTTATATTGTTGTTTCATGCAATCATAAGCCAATAATTCCCTGCATGAAACACTTTCTGATCAGCACAAACCTTATCTATGTTGCAAGTATTATAATGTAGTCTGGGTCATATTTTTCAGAACTGACCTGAGATTTTGGTGTCCGAACCTACCATTTGAGAATCACTGTTTTCAATCACATGCAACATGAACAGTATATTTATCACTTGACAGCACACATTTGTATGTCCCACAACAAAATACGGTTACACTTCATTTTGATGTTCCCCTTTAGACTATTATAGTTGACTACATGCACCTACATGTCAAATAACTCTCAATAGAGTATTAGTTGAGAATTAGTAGACTGTTATGGTTAGGGTTAGTAGAATAAGTTGGCATGTAGTTGCAAAATTACTTAAAATAAAAATTACTCAAAATAAAGTGTTAGCAGATATTATAGGAACACTCCACTTTTTTTGAAAATAGCTCATTTTCCAACTCCCCTAGAGTTAAACAGTTCAATTTTACCTTTTTCGAATCCATTTAGCCGATCTCCGGGTCTGGCGGTAGCACTTTTAGCATTGCTTAGCATAGATCATTGAATCTGATTACACCGTTACCATCTCGCTCAAAAATTACCAAAGAGTTTCGTTATTTTTCCTATTTAAAACGTGACTCTTCTGTAGGTGTAACCCCTCCCATTCGAACTGCCCGTTCCAAGCCGGACTTGAACCCGGGTCCGCCAGCATAAGAGTCGGACACTCTAACAAGGAGGCTAAAGGCTGCAACCTCTAGTGTCAGTCGTCAGAGCGTCTCTTGAGATCAGAGGAGTGAGGTTTACTCGCACAGCAACTACTAGCTGGCCTCCGTTACACTCACCCCCTTAAACCTCACTCCCATCCGGGTCACGGCGTCAATGTAACCCCTCCCGTTCCAAGCGGGACTTGAACCCGGGTCCGCCAGCATGAGAGTCGGATGCTAAAGGCTGCAACATCTAGGGTTAGGCGCAAGAGCGTCTCTTGAGATCAGAGGAGAGAGGTTTACTCGCACAGCAACTACTAGCTGGCCTCCGTTACATAAGCTATGCTAAAAGTGCTACCGCCAGACCTGGAGATCGGCTGAATGGATTTGAAAACGGTAAAACTCAACTGTTTAACTCTAGGGAAAATGAGCCTATTTTCAAAAAAATTTGGAGTGTACCTTTAAGCAGACGGTCTACTAATGCTCTAATGAGAATGAGGGTGTATTCACACTAGGGAAGTTTGTTTCGATTAAAACAAATTCTTTGCAATTGCTCTAGTGCAGTTCATTTGAATAAGTGTGAACGCTGATCCTTGGTGCATGCCAAACGAACAGAAGTAGATGCCTAAAAAGGTGGATCTCATAATTCAATTGACATCTAAATTAACCAAAAACAGGACGTGGTGTCAAAAGATGCGACCCTAAAAAGGACAGAATGCTTAAGTGTACCTTATTCTTATCACTATAGTTGCAATGTGTTGCCCAGTACAGTTCGGTACAGGCGTCAGAAAAGCCGTTGTCTTGCAGCAGATCTTCGTTTGTGGAATTCCTGGTGCAGTTTTGACTCCTTTACAAATTTTAGAAGCTGTTTTGGGTTTGAGTTTTTAGCTGAACAAAAACCACCATATGTACAAGCTCTTTTAGTCCATCACACATCATTGTTTTGGTAAGTTCCGTTGCAAAATATACAGCTTGTTTTCCATATCTTTAGGTTCGGTGTTAAAAATGACAATGTAAATGCTAAGCAAACTGGGACTAAATGTATCGTTTTCTTTTTTGGTGTTTGAACAGTTGACATGAAGGTGCAATGTTGCTGCGTGTTCACACTTGACATGTTTGGTTAAATTAAAACGAACCCTGGTGCGATTGCTTTGTTAGTGTGGTTCATTTGAAGTGTGAACGCTGCGATCTGAACCCTGGTGCGCACCAAACAAGCGGGCCGAGACCGCTGAAATGGGTCTTGGTCTGCTTCCAAAAAAACTGAACCAAACTACAAGTGTAAACACTCTTATAGTGTGACCATCAAAATAAAGCGTTACCCAAAAGACACTGATTGTGACACAGGCCTGCAGCACAAAAGCATGTTACACACATCCTATCTCTCACAGATAACCGTCTAGAGTTTCACAACAGGCTCACAGCAGACTCCGCAATATTGCAACAGGAAGTTTCATCCGGCTAATTGAATCTGATTGGCTGTTCGAGAGACACTTGCTCTTTCTTTTCACACTTTAAGCTTTTCCTGTTTGTTATAATGGGATGTGTTGGTGCATCGCCGCTCTGGCGTATAACTGAAGGACTTTGAGTAGTTTGAGATCACAAAACTACACAGGGCCTGTAAGTCTCTCTTAAGGCTTATTTTTGTGGATGAGGATAGCTCAAACGTTTCTGTGCTGTAAAGAGAGACTGTGAGCACAGAATATTTCTGTATTCTATTTGATAAGCTCATTGGTTCTGGTCATTTGAATAAAAAAAGTCGTCTCACATGATACACATGCAAAGCATCAGTTTCTTAGTAACAGACTGTTTGAGTTATCTGACTGCAATGGTTATTATACAGTTTAACTTGAGTGAGTACATATTGTGATGTGTTCGTTTCTCCACAGGCAGGGGACAAGCACTACCACCCCAGCTGTGCTCGCTGTAGCAGGTGTAACCAGATGTTTACAGAAGGAGAGGAGATGTACCTGCAAGGTGAGTCTAAGGCTGTACAGACAGCAAATATATATTTGTTCTGCATGATACAGTCTCCATTTGAACGGAGGGCCAAAACAAGAGAAAAAGATGTGTTATTAGTATTAATCTATGCATTGTCAAAAAGATCTTGTACTTGAACTAGTGTGGACAAGGCCAAAAAGTAATGAATCATGAATTGTATCTTTTATGGCTTTTTTTAATTGCTGTTTAACCAAATGTATTTATTATAATTATACTTCAAATAATATAAAGCAAGATCATTTTAAATACTATATGCTATTTTGGTGTACAATGATGCTTTTGTTTTCATTTTTGCTGAGCACATTGAGTTTGAAGGATAAATCGACTTGAATGACTATAGTTTTTTTAATATTGTAGTCGTATGTAAAGTATCTAGAGGATAGTGGCAGACAATGATACACTACAAAATGCAATACCATTTAAAAGTTTGGGGTTGATTTTTTTAAAAGATTTTTTTATGTTCTCTTGTCACCAAGGCTGCATTTATTTGGTCAAAAATACAATAAAATCTGTAATATTATGAAATATTATTACAGTTTAAAACAACTGTTTTATATCATTTGAATATATTTTAAAATATAATTTATCCCTGTGATGCAAAGCTGAATTTTCAGCATCAGTGTCACATGATTGCTGCTCAAGAAACCATCAATGTCAAGAACAGTTGAGCTGCTTAATATTTTTGTTGAATCACAACAGATTTTTAGGATTCTTTGATGGATAGAAAGTTCAAATGATAAACATTTATTTGAAATAGAAAGCTTTTGTGACATTATACGTGTCTTTATTGTCTCATTTGATCAATTTAATGCATACTTGCTGAATTAAAGTATTAAAGGAGTAGTTCACTTTAAAATGAAAATGACCCCATGATTTACTCACCCTCAAGTCACCCCTAGGTGTATATGACATTCTTCTTTCTGATAACCACAATCTGAGTTATATTAATAAATATCCTGGCTCTTCCAAGCTTTATAATGGCAGTGACGGGGTCCAACTTCTTCAGCCTGGCTCGTCTGAGGGCCAAAACCAGGGTGAAGCGCGTCCTTGTGCACGAGTTTCTCTATGCAGATGACGCTGACTTCGTGGCTCACACTGAACAAGAAATTCTGTGCAATTATTTTGCCGCTGCCTGTACAGAGTTCGGACTCACCATAAGCCTCAGTAAGACAGTGGTGATGGCTCAGAACGTTCCTGCTCCCCCTCACGTCACCATCAATGGCACAGTGCTGTCGGTTGTTGAGAAATTTGTCTATCTCGGCTCAACCCTGAAAGCAAACAACAGCCTTGATGCTGAACCGAATACCAGGATCGGTCGTGCCTCAACAACCTTTGGGCGAATTCAGTCTTGCGTCTGGAACAACAGCCACCTTTCTCTCAAAGTGCTCTCCGTTCTGCTTTATGGAAGCGAAACGTGGCCTACATACCGGTGGCAGGAGCACAAGCTTGATGCTTTTCACTTCCGTTGTCTACAACAGATCCTTGGCCTGCCATGGATCGCGTGCTGAAGCTCACTAACAGCAGTGAGATGTACACGCGATCCGGAGGAGACACCTCAGATGGATCGGCCATGTACGCCGTATCCACGTCTTCCAAAGTCCATCTTCCATGGGGATATAGCTGTGGGACACCGCCCTCAGGGCCGACCCAAGCTCCGCTTTAAGGATGTTGTCAAGCGGGACATGAATGTTTTTGACATCAACCCTGACTGATGGCATCACCTTGTGGAAGACCGGGCAGCTTGGCGGTCTGCGCTGACAGAGGGCACGATTCTGTTATGCCATGCTTACACCATAGAAAGGCGGTAAGAAATGTTAGACACCGTTTAGATCAGCGATTGCTCTGCAAAAGGCCTTGATCGACGGGGTCCATTGAGTTTGAAACTCAAAAAAGTGCATCCATCCATCATAAACATAATCCACACGGCTCCAGGGGGTTAATAAAGGCCTTCTGAAGCGAAGCGATGGGGTTTTGTAAGAAAATATCCATATTTTAAACTTTATAAAGTAAAATATCTAGCTTCCAGCAGACCGCCTTCCGTATTCAACTTACGGAAAAAGCGTAACTGGCGCGATTTATTATTATAACTCCGATTGTGTTCATCAGAAAGAAGAAAGTCATATACACCTAGCATGGCTTGAGTGTGAGTAAATCCCAGGGGTCATTTTAATTTTAAAGTGAACTACTCCTTTACCTTCTTTAAAAAGAATGTAATATATGTCCACGATGCTCTAGAAATTGAGAATTAAAAAAATGACTAGCTGGCCAATAGTAAATGTCACCTCTGAATATTATGTACATATTCATTTTAATTGTTCTCTATGCGTTGTCCAAAAGTGACACAATTCACATGACAAATGTGGCCTCTTACCCTGGTTGTCTTGGATGGCTTATAGTTTCATTGTTTATGCAGGGTCAACTGTTTGGCATCCAAGCTGTAAACATTCACCTAGAGGCGAGGAGAGACAGCGGGTACGGTCCTTTCCATGTCATTTTGTATCATTGAGTTTACATGTTTGTCCAGTATTGTTGTTGTCTGTGTGTTCTTCTCTGCTGACTCCAATGTAAACAGATATCTCATTGCTAGCGTTGAGGTTGTACTTTCTCCTTCTGGTTGTTTTCTAGTAGACTTGTCGCTCAAACAATCGTTCCGGGAACACCGCTATAGACTAGGTGATTCAGAATCTTGTATGATGTCCAACCAAACCCCTGTGTCTTCCTCCACAGCTATTGCCTGCATCTCTAGCTCTCCTCAGCAAAACAGAAAGGCAGGTACTGTACTCGCTGTCAGCTGTGCCATGGCATCCCATGACCATGTGCTGCCCCCCGGAGGCGGCGGGTTGCAGTGCTCCCTCACTGGCAGTACACTGTAGCGCTCAGACCGCCTGCTCTCAGTTTTAGTCATAAACCATCATTAACATCTGGTTTATTCCATCTCATAGATGCTGATGCCACAGAACAGATATTAATCAACATCCCAGTTATGTTTAGTTGATTAGTAAGTTAAAAGTCAGTTATTTGTGTAACCCTGACTCACATTCCTGTGGTCTTTGGTTATTGTGTTATAGTATTACTAAATAGGCCTCAGATGAAGCCAAGCCGCTGTAATCACGCATGGTGCATTTCCGCATTTCAGAATGTCGAGTAATATCAGATACACTTACATTTCCCACTGTCGGAAACATGAAAATGCCATTGACATTCATTGTGTGGAAGGCAAATGAATGATGTCATTTGTTTTTAGGCTTGTTTTAAAGGTTCTGTCATCATTTAGTTCTGGCCTTCATAATATATGGGTCAAAATACAACACTGGTCTCGGCTTGTTGGTAACATGGACAATTAGGACATCTTTTAATCACGTCTCACATTAAATGTTTTCGTTTATATAATATGCATGTGTGTGTATATAAATGTATACACACACACAGATACATACACTATATTGCCAAAGGTTTTGGGACACCTGCCTTTACATGCACATAAACTTTAATAACATCCCATTCTTAATCCGTAGGGTTAAATATGGAGTTGACCCACCCTTTGCAGCTATAATGTTGGGCGGGAAGGCTTGGCTTGCAGTCTCCGCTCTAATTTATCCCAAAAGTTCTATTGGGTTGAGGTCAGGACTCTGTGCAGGCCATTCAAGTTCCTCCACACCAAACTCGCTCATGTTTTGTGCACTGGTGCGCAGTCATGCTGGAACAGGAAGGGGCCATCCCCAAACTTTTCCTACAAAGTTGGGAGCCTGTAATTGTCCAAAATGTCTTGGTATGCTGAAGCATTAAGAGTTCCTTTCACTGGAACTAAGGGGCCAAGCCCAACCCCTGAAAAACAACCCTCCCTCCACCAAACTTTACACTTGGCACAATGCAGTCAAGCAAGTACCGTTCTCCTGGCAACCGCCAAACCTAGATACGTCCATCGGATTGCCAGACAGAGAAGCGTGATTGATCACTCCAGAGAACACATCGCCAGTGTGGTGAGCTTTACATCACTGCATCCCAAGCTTTGCATTGCACTTGGTGATGTAAGACTTGGATGCAGCTGCTCGGCCATGGAAACCCATTCCATGAAGCTCTCTACGCACTGTTCTTAATCTTATCTGAAGGCCACATGAAGTTTGGAGGTCTGTAGCTATTGACTCTGCAGAAAGTTGGTGACTTCCACAACTGCGCACTGTGCGCCTCAGCATACGCTGACCCCACTCTGTGATTTTATGTGGCTGTTGCTGTTGTTCCCAATTGCTTACACTTTGTTATAATACCACTAACAGCTGACCGTGGAATATTTAATAGTGAGGAAATCACAAATGCACTTATTGCACAGGTGACAACCAATCACGGCATTACACTTGAATTCACTGAGCTCCTGAGAGCGACCCATTCTTTCACTAATGTTTGTAGAAGCGTCTGCATGCCTAGGTGCTTGATTTTATACACTTTTGGCCATGGAAGTGATTGGAACACCTGAATTCAATGATTTGGAGGGGTGTCCCAATACTTTTGGCAATATAGTGTGTATATATAATGTTTATAAATATAAAATTATATACACACACATATATTATTATGTAAAAACTTTTACGTTAGATGCGATTAATTAATCGATCTGACAGCACTAGTTTTGACCCATATATCTGTTTACAAGTCAAAGTGTTGTTCTTATTTCTTATTATATTTTTATTAATATTTTGAGGTAGCTTTTATTTTAAGATTTTTTTTTTACTTTTAGTAATTTTGTTATATGCTTTTCTTTTTTTCTCTCTCTTTTTTTTCAAATATTGCGATTTAGGGTTATTAGATTTTTATTTCAGTTTTAGTTAATTTCTTTTTTATTTATTTTCAGTTAATACATTTAGTGCTATATTAATAATTTAAGTTTTCATACAATATATATATATATATATATATATATATATATATATATATATATATATATATATATATATATATATATATATATATATATATATATATATATATATATATATATTTCAGCTAACAGAAATGTTTTTAATAGTTTTAGTCAAAGTTAGTCAAAGTCAAAGTTTTCTTAGAACATTTGGATATTTTGATGTTAAGAAGGATTTATATTTATGTATTTATAATGTATTTATGTTGCACTCATTTCAGATTTGTTGTGGATGCCTTGTTGGTTAGGATGTCTCTCAATAGATGAGTCATAGCATTGATCAGCTGATTGACTTTCTGCACCCTTATTGGCCATGAATATTTTAGCGTACACTATAATGGTGTATCTCTGTGCAAGCACTCACAAAATGTATTTATGTGTTTGAGTAAGTAAGTCAAAGTCAGAAAGAATACATTAGGCTAAGATTATGTGCAATAAAGCAAATATAAGTAACACCTCAAAAACAAATCTTCTGCTAAAGGCAAGTTTATTGAATAATCATGAATCATACGAATCATTATAAAATGATGGTTAGCTGTTTAGATGCAAGTGAATAATTGTTTATTTAATGCTTATGTTGACTAAAGGTTGTTGGTTTTAAACCTGTGTTTGTTCCACAGCCGATGCGCTCGTCGACCGAGAGTATATGTTCCAGACCTGGTTCAAGCATACCTAGCTCACCGGGTCACACCATATATGTAAGTGCATTAGTTCATCATTGTGCAAGTCAATATATAGGCACACACATTTAGCTGTCTACAGGAGGACATAACATAGATCATTTTTTGGCAAGACTTTACAATAAGGTTTTATTAGTTAACATTGGTTAACTAATTTAGTTATCATGAACTAAGAATGAACAGTACTTCTGCAGCATTTAATAATCTTGTTAATTGAATAAAAATGTTAATTTCAACATTTACTAATACATTATTAAAATTAAAAGTTTTATTTGTTAACCATACTTAATGCACTGTAAACTAACATTAACAATGAAGGACTGTATTTTTATTAACTAACATTAATATTAAAGATGAATAAATACTGTAACAAATGTATTGCTCATTGTTCAAGTCCATGCTTTGTTAATATTGCTAACATTGTTAGTTAATACATTAACAAATGAGACCTTACTGTAAAGTGTTACCATTTTTTTAATATATATATATATATATAAAGCTATTTATATTGACCCTAAAGATTTGTTGAAGTAATTATAAATATTTCTGTATCAAAAGTATTTATATTTCAAAAGTGACAGTAAAAACAGTTATGTTACAAAAGAGAATATTAAATCACAATATTACTGTTTATGATCAAATAAACTTTTGAATGATAGAGTAAGTGCTTTTAATGTTGATTACTCAACAAAATCTATAATTATTGTGCATTTTATTGAACTTTACAATGTTATAAATTGCTTAGCTGAGTTGTCATGTAGTTTTCTGGATGTTAAAATAAATCGAAGTCCTAATAGATACAGTAGCTCTCTTTCCTGTCATTGTGAATTCTGACAGCAGTGTTAAAATATAAATAACAGTTAACTTATTAAAGCAATAACCATGATTAAATCACTATAACACACAAACTCTATTGCTTTTTAATTTAAATTCTCATAATCAGACCCTTTGATCAGCCAGGCTTTTTATAGAATTTTATATTTTCACTGCTGTCATGTAGAAATTCAGATATCTGAGTGTGACTTCCTGTCTGTGTTTGTGTTTCCCTCTTAGGCAAAAGTAGACAATGAGATCCTTGATTACAAAGATTTAGCTGCCATTCCCAAGGTCAAAGCCATTTATGACATTGAGCGTCCAGATTTAATCCACTATGAGCCACTTTACACCACCACACTGGAGGAATCAGAGGAGAGAGAGAGTGTGGGAGAGGTAAACATAAGTCAAAAAGAAGCTCTGTTCCAAACCCTAGAGACCTTTCTATTTAGACATCATCATAGTTGACATGCTCATGATGTGAAAACTGGTTCAAAAGGTAAGCTGCAAAATTATAGGCAAATTCTACAGCAGCATTGCATATATATATATATACACACACTCACCTAAAGGATTATTAGGAACACCATACTAATACTGTGTTTGACCCCCTTTCGCCTTCAGAACGGCCTTAATTCTACGTGGCATTGATTCAACAAGGTGCTGAAAGCATTCTTTAGAAATGTTGGCCCATATTGATAGGATAGCATCTTGCAGTTGATGGAGATTTGTGGGATGCACATCCAGGGCACGAAGCTCCCGTTCCACCACATCCCAAAGATGCTCTATTGGGTTGAGATCTGGTGACTGTGGGGGCCATTTTAGTACAGTGAACTCATTGTCATGTTCAAGAAACCAATTTGAAATGATTCGAGCTTTGTGACATGGTGCATTATCCTGCTGGAAGTAGCCATCAGAGGATGGGTACATGGTGGTCATAAAGGGATGGACATGGTCAGAAACAATGCTCAGGTAGGCCGTGGCATTTAAACGTCCCCCAATTGACACTAAGGGGCCTAAAGTGTGCCAAGAAAACATCCCCCACACCATTACACCACCACCACCAGCCTGCACAGTGGTAACAAGGCATGATGGATCCATGTTCTCATTCTGTTTACGCCAAATTCTGACTCTACCATCTGAATGTCTCAACAGAAATCGAGACTCATCAGACCAGGCAACATTTTTCCAGTCTTCAACTGTCCAATTTTGGTGAGTTTGTGCAAATTGTAGCCTCTTTTTCCTATTTGTAGTGGAGATGAGTGGTACCCGTGGGGTCTTCTGCTGTTGTAGCCCATCCGCCTCAAGGTTGTGCTTGTTGTGGCTTCACAAATGCTTTGCTGCATACCTCGGTTGTAACGAGTGGTTATTTCAGTCAAAGTTGCTCTTCTATCAGCTTGAATCAGTCGGCCCATTCTCCTCTGACCTCCAGCATCAACAAGGCATTTTCGCCCACAGGACTGCCGCATACTGGATGTTTTTCCCTTTTCACACCATTCTTTGTAAACCCTAGAAATGGTTGTGCGTGAAAATCCCAGTAACTGAGCAGATTGTGAAATACTCAGACCGGCCCGTCTAGCACCAACAACCATGCCACGCTCAAAAATGCTTAAATCACCTTTCTTTCCCATTCTGACATTCAGTTTGGAGTTCAGGAGATTGTCTTGAACAGGACCACACCCCTAAATGCATTGAAGCAACTGCCATGTGATTGGTTGATTAGATAATTGCATTAATGAGAAATTGAACAGGTGCTCCTAATAATCCTTTAGGTGAGTGTATATATATATATATATATATATATATATATATATATATATATATATATATATATATATATACTTAAAGGGGTCCTATTATGTTTTTTGACATATTCAACTTTTTTTAGTGTGTAATGTTGCTGAATGAGCATGAAAAAGTTCTACGAAGTCACTCCAAAGGGCGTTATTCTCTATATCAGTGTGCACTGAAACACCTCGATTGTAGTCTTCTGAGAATGAACACTACACAATATAACTCATAAATAAGGCATACACAATAAAGAGGACGAGGCCTTGTTGTAGTGCCGTTACTCCCACCAAGTGCTGAGGGGGGCACCACAAGAAAATCCTCTCCGCACCCCTCTCCGATATTTCTGAAACATGCACAAAGCGGTTGACCAATCACAGCACACTGCTTCACCCGTCTAATCAGAGCACATTGCACTTTTCGGAAGGAGGGGCTTCGAGACCAGAACTAAACAGAGCGTTACTGACAGACTGTTAAGAAAGGTGCTGCAAAAATGAAAAATATGTTTTTTTATATATATTTATATTCTAACAGACCCCAAAAACAAAACAAAAATTGAAAAAAGGCATAATAGGCCTAGATTTCCCTTTAAACTTCATTCAGCAGATGACGTTATCAAAGGCTATTGTGATGCTGTTGTTCAAGGTACATACAGTAGGTAGTGAATAGGGATGCAGCTCACTAGAGTTTGAAACAGAGCTCTCAGAGTATGGTATTGAACACAGACTAATACATTTTTCCGCTTGTGTAAAAGTGATATTTATTCCAGTAGCTGCTCACTGCAGAACACGAGATCCAGGGGGCGGGGTTGGATCCAGGTCCAGGGGGTGGAGTTGGATCCAGATCCAGGGGGTGGGGTTGGATCCAGAGGGTGGGGTTGGATCCAGATCCAGGGTGCGGGGTTGGATCCAGGTCCAGGGGGTGGAGTTGGATTCAGAGGGCGGGGTTGGATCCAGGGGGTGGAGTTGGGGTAGGTGTAGTCTCAGCCTCAGACGTGACGTTGGCTGAACGTCTGATGCATCCCTCGTGGCAATGAGCGCTTACCAGGATCAACTAAACGCTGGGTTTTCAAAAGTATGTGAAGTTCACGGCTCCATTGTTGCAATAATATAGCAAAGTATATAAAGTGGGAGAACCAGATCCAACTCCGTCCCCTCGATCTGTGTTCTGCAGTGAGAACCATCTGATTTATTCACGTACAGTAGTACTTTATACTTCCTTCACCTGGAGTTTATATTGCCAGCACAACATCTCTCTGTTGACAGCTGCAGAGCTCCAGGAGAGAGTGCTCGCCCATGCCAGACGACAGAGTAAGTTATTCACATGACCTCTTCCACTCATTCTCATGTTATTGGTGCTGTCTCAAATGACACACTGTATGTGGATTAGCAGTCCATGAGACCATATTGTGTCCCATTTATGGCTTCTCAAGAGGCACCTTTGTGTCGCACTAAGTCGCCACTAAGTCGCACAAATTCTCTGCTGTAAATCTATGTTTTACTTTTTTTATAAGATAGAGCACCTTTGTGTCGCACTAAGTCGCCACTAAGTCGCACAAATTCTCTGCTGTAAATCTATGTTTTACTTTTTTTATAAGATAGATAGATAGATAGATAGATAGATAGATAGATAGATAGATAGATAGATAGATAGATAGATAGATAGATAGATAGATAGATAGATAGATAGATAGATAGATAGATAGATAGATAGATAGATAGATAGATAGATAGATAGATAGATAGATAGATAGATAGATAGATAGATAGATAGATAGATAGATAGATAGATAGATAGATAGATAGATAGATAGATAGATAGATAGATAGATAGATAGATAGATAGATAGATAGATAGATAGATAGATAGATAGAAAGAAAGAAAGAAATATGATAAATATGAATTTCTTCGCAAAATTTTCTTTGTATATGTATTTATTTATTTTTTCTTCTGGTTTTTCAGACCAGGTCACCCACACCGACTGCTGAGGTAAGTCAGATTTAGAGTTTTATTTCAAATGCAGGCAAAAATAAAAAATATTACATAATAATACTGAATATTTGTATGTTACTATATTTTATTCTAAAAATTCAAGAATTCTAAGAATTGCATTTTTTTTAACTGTGTTTGTTTCCTACATGTTTTTTTCAGGGTTACTATGACATGAGAGAACGAATCCTCCACAGGTCGACGAGTCAGGGCTCCATCGGCTCGCCCATTTACAGCCGCCACAGTTACACACCCATGTCACGCTCACCACAGCACTTCCACAGACCCGGTGAGCTATGAACCCTGTCTGGTGCTGTCTTCATAAGACTCATTTATTTAATTAAATTTAATATTTCATCAAATCAAAATTTCTTTCATGGATTATTTACAGCTTTCTAAGCTGTATTTACACTTTTCCCCTAGTGTCCAAATTTAGTTTTAGAATATAGAAAACCTATCCAAATCCTCTCTAAAAGCTAGGACTTGTGGAAACCGCGATACACTACCATTCAAAAATTTGGGGAAAGGTTTAAAAAAAAAAAAATTAACACTTTAATTCAGCAAGGACAAATTATTCCAAACTTTTGACCAGTAGTGTATATGTAGGCAAATGTTGTTATTTATTACTAGACATTGTTACATTTGTGCATATAATATATGATCAAGTGCATATATTGTGCATATAAATGATTAAATCATCTTTCTTATATTTATTTATTAAAAAAAGTTTCATAAATGCAATTAATTTCGTTTTTAACTTAATTATTTATTTATTTTTAAATACTGCATTTTACTTTGTGCGTTAAACATCAAACATGTCAGATTGAGTCTACATACGCCGATCAGGCATAACATTATGACCACTGACCAGTGAAGTGAATAACACTGATTATCTCTTCATCACGGCACCTGTTAGTGGGTGGGACATATTAGGCAACAAGTGAACATTTTGTCCTCAAAGTTGATGTGTTAGAAGCAGGAAAAATGGGCAAGTGTAAGGATTTGAGCGAGTTTGACAAGGGCCAAATTGTGGTGGCTAGACGACTGGGTCAGAGCATCTCCTCAAACTGCAGCTCTTGTGGGGTGTTCCCGGTCTGCAGTGGTCAGTATCTATCAAAAGTGGCCCAAGTAAGGAACAGTGGTGAACCGGCCGACAGGGTCATGGGTGGCCAAGGCTCATTGATGCACGTGGGGAGCGAAGGCTGGCCCGTGTGGTCCGATCAAACAGACGAGCTACTGGAGCTTAAATTGCTCAAGAAGTTAATGCTGGTTCTGATAGAAAGGTGTCAGAATACACAGTGCATCACAGTTTGTTGCGTATGGGGCTGCATAGCCGCAGACCAGTCAGGGTTCCCATGCTGACCCCTGTCCACTGCCGAAAGTTTGAGGTGTTGACCTGACCTCCAAATTCCCCAGATCTCAATCCATTCGAGCATCTGTGGGATGTGCTGAACAAACAAGTCCGATCCATGGCAACTTACAGAACTTAAAGGATTTGCTGCTAACATCTTGGTGCCAGATGCCACAGCACACCTTCAGGGGTCTAGTGGAGTCCATGCCTCAACGGGTCAGGGCTGTTTTGGCAGCAAAAGGGGGATCAACACAATATTAGTCAATGTTATGCCTGATTGGTGTATATAATATGTGTGAGTGTTATATACACACACATACGCAACAAATATTTATTATTGTCAAATGGCTAAAAAATATTGTTTTTAGCTATTTCGCCCAGCCCTAATTTGAACTATTCTCCCTATTGACCTCTGACCCTGTTTCTGATTGGAGGCACTGAGCCGTCCAGTGGTCGGAATTCCCCAGGGTCCAGCACCCCTCCTCTATCTCTGACCCCTAAACATTTTCACCTGCCAGGTACTGTTGGGAGTCTTTCAGCGGCCCTCTGTGTGTCAATCCTAGCATGCCCCTGTCTAAACACATTTTCACAATTCATTACATTTTCAATGTCTGGTTATCTCTCTGTCTTAAAGTGGCAGTTCAGCTATATTATATTCTGCACGAGCTAACAGCACTCACTTTTTTGTTCAGTGTATAAAGATCTTATATGTTATGTACGTGATGCGGTTGACTTGATTGATCATCAGTGCATTTTGTATGTTATTGCTTTAGTTTTTTTGGTTTTTAAAACCCAGTAACTCTGATATCAAGAACATTCCCCTTTTTTCTTTCTTTCAGATCAAGGAGTAAACATCTACAGAAAACCCCCCATCTACAAACAGCATGGTAAAGTCATTCAGAATCTTTGAGGTCAACGCATTAACTTTTACATTGATAAATGATAGGAAATTAGATTTGGACACATGCCTATTGACTTTATAATATATTAAAACAGTGTTTCCCAACCACTTTTGGATCTTAAGGTACTATCATACCTCTCACCAACAACAAACTTTCTAACTCATATTATACTGGATTTCATCATTAATGCTATTAAAATGGCCATAATTATCACTTTTTAGTCAAGTTCCATCCTCTTTTTTTCAGTGACTCCTGAGATAATGTGCAAAGTTTTGAAGAGAAGTTTGAGAGGATAAGAAAAAGCTTATCTGAGAAAGACAAAGGGCCCTATTTTAACTATCTTAAGTGCATTGTCTGAAGTAGAGACCTGACTTTTTCTGTCCCGCTCCCACCTGCTCCAGTAGGATTCTGGCCCGCTCCCACAAAAATATACATTACCTTCTCCCGCTCCCGCCCGCAACATTCATGTTTTGTCCCGCAAAAGCCTGCATAAAAGTATAAATAGATTTTTTTCTGTACACCCATGAAACAAGTAATTTAACATGAAAGTAAGCGCATGCATGGTTTGGCGTGGCAGAATGCGCGTAAAGTGCGCTCCCTTAATAACTCCTAAAGAGCTGACATCTCAGTTCATCGCAATCTCACAAAGCTCCATTATGAAGCTGACTGCACAATGAATCTACACTTTCATTGTTATAATCAGAGGATTTGCCAGCATGCAGAATTGGATGGATTTTGAGTTTCCACCGAAATTACCTGGAACAATTTGTACCAGGAACTTTTTTTACAGGAACTTTTTTCCCCCAGACCTGCTACTGTCTGTGTTTCCACTGCGGTCTAAAGCGACTGCTGGTTATGTATTGGTTTACTAAAGAGGTAATTAACAAAACTGCAGAAAAGAGACAAGCACTGATACTAAAGCGTATTCTGAAAGTCCGTAAAGCTAGATTTAAATTAAGACAACGTATGTTATCAGCTATTACGGACATTGACCGTGAGATGGCTCAGACGAACGCGCGTCATCAGACAGAAAGAGCAAGACCGATATTTGTTGAACGCAGAATGATCCTCGCAAAAGACTTTTAAAAATGCCTGTTGAAATAAAATGCTGCGCCGAACCAATCAGCATGTTCAGCGCCCAAGTCCCACCCCCGAAAGTTCCTGAACTTTGAAAAAGTACTACCTCGCAAGCAGGGACTTTAGGAGGGGGAAATCTTTACCAGGAACTTCATTTAGACCCCAGTTCCTGCAGTCGAAACACACAGAGTACCACCCCAAAGTTCCTAGTTCCTGGGGAAAGTTCCTGTGGTGGAAACGCAGCTTTAAATGCATCTGATTTGCCATTGCGTTTTAGAAATCAACACGTATGTCTGTGATTGGCTACATTGCACAACGCAGCAAAAACATGTTATAAACAGAAACTCTGCCTATGCTTGTGCCTGTAAATATTTTTTATTTTGTTTAGTTGTTCTTGTTGCTTTTGTGCAATTTATTTGTTTTTAGATGTTTTATTTTTTATATATAATTTTATTTTGCGGGAGTCCCGCAAATAGTTTTATTCTCCCGCTATTCACCCGTATACACACACGAGTATCTTACTGCCCGCGCCCGCATTCGACCATCAAATCTAGTCCCGCGCCACACTCTATTGCATTGGGTCCCACAGTATTCACTTAAGGCATGTCCGAATCCACTTTTGCTAGTTTAACGACGAAAAAAAAAATGGTCGGCACGCCAGGCACATGGTCTAAAAGGGTTGTGTCTCTTAATGGGTGTTTTTTGGGTGTAACGTGCAATAAACCAATCAGAGTCTCATCTCCCATTCCCTTTAAAAGCCAATTGCACCATGGCAGATTCACTATTTACATGGCGTAATTAGCGAGCGGAAAGACTGAACGCTTCTCCAGAGAGGAATCCTTTTTAATATTTAAAAATGTTTGTGTGCTGCTGCGCGTCCCTGTGTGTGTACTCACGTTGTGCGCATATAGGCACATATTACTAACACACCCTTTAAATAACACAAAAAATACCAGGTTTTTGTTGGTCAATGGCGCAGTCGTTTTCAGTGGCCTAAAAATAGCAATGCGCCAACTACTGGTTTTCAGACCAGCTTGCCCATGGGTGAACAGATGGGTGCGAGTGCATTTGCTATTTAAACAACGTAGCGCAGGACGTCAGGTTGAAACTAGCAAAAAACACTCGCCGGGTGTATGATAGGGCCCCTAATGATACAGTGAAACTCAGGTAGAACATTTAATAAAATTAAAGAAATATGCACTCTTTGTATGGTGAAAATGAAATGCCATTGAAGCTCAAGTAGGAAATATCACACAACAGCAAATACACTGTCTTTGGTACATTTTTTAATGAGAAGCTGTAACTTATAGGATGAAGACTTACAAGTTTAAAGCAGCAAAATGGCAATGTTTAAGCACCCGCTGAGGAATGTACACCCTTGGTTGGGAATCACTGTTTTTAAGCATTGCATTGTGAAGATTGTATCTGAGTGAGTTCTTAAAATGCTTACCTATTCTACTTTTTTATTTATTATATTTAAAATGACTATGTAGTTGTATCATTGCAAGCATTAACGCCTTCATGCTGAGGAACTAGCTGTTCTGTTTACTGTTCAAGTCGGTTTACAGAGTCGTATTCAGCAATACAGGCATGTTCCTGTTCCCTTTAACACTAGGAACCGCCAGGTGTCACTGTATACCTGTACAATTTACCCATGCAGATGATTACTGTTTTGATACGGCTAAAAAACATAATATGTCACTGTATTATGCCACTGTCTTCACAAGTAATGTCATGAAATGATTATTTTTAGTCATCAACTATGTTTCTGTCCTGTTGTTTTATGCTATTTTAAGCAGGTTACACTAATCACTTTTTGGTGAATATAGGCTAAATCAGCCTGCAATGAGGATTATGAGAATTAGAAGGAAATAAATACATATTTGGGTGGTGTAATATTATAATAAAATGTCATTAATCACATATTAAGATAACCCATGTTATTTAAATGACTAAAATACTTTAAATAGACAATAAAGAGCAATAATAATCCACCGCACTGCATAGGATGTATGACAAAGGATGCAACGACAAATTCAAGCGCACAGTGAGTTTCACCGAATTAATTATTAGTTGTAATATTAGTTATATCATTTATAATCTGAATAAGGTAATAACACCAATGAACTTGGGGTAATCATGAAAATTGTTTTATTCATTACATCATAGATTGGAAAAAATATTTTTTAGGAAACGGGCAGACTTGAATAAATAGGAACACAGTAGCAAACAATACACAATAAAAATTGCAAAACAAAAATGAATAATTCATTCAAAGTTTGAACATTTATGAATAGGCTAAAACATCATTCACCGTTGTGTGACCGTTTACATTAAGCCTACACGTCGCTCAAACACAGTGTGAAAATATAAATGATATGGGGGTAAATTTGACCCGCTGGCGCATATAGGTATAACTAAGCAATTTTTAACAACGGAGGATTGTAAATAACAATTTATTAAAAGTCAAGGACTGGGGGACTTGGATATTTTATTAAAAATCTGTTATGTACATTTGAAAAACAGCCATGGGTAAATTTGACCCCGTGCGGTTCTAGTGTTAATGCTGCTTGGCTCACAACAGCAGGGCATTTATATAGCCTGATTGATAAAGAAACGAATCTTCACAGTTCAGTGGTGACCTAGTTAACAGCCAGGGTTGATTTTCATTTACCTTAAACTAGTAGTCAGAAGATTCTTATTGAGGGAAAATCTTAACAAAGTCATGGAATTTCAGAATATTTCACGCCATGACTGTGTATGGTTTGTATGTCACTTTACCATAATTCTGTGTTTTGTTTGTTTGTCTGTTTTTGTTTGGAAACTGTGAGTCCCTCCACCTCATTAATATCTGCTAATGTGCCATTTAACACCACCTCAATGTAAACATGTAAGTACTGTTTGAAGTCTTCTCAACTGAGCTCATTTCACTATAAATATTAATCAACCAACCGATCAATCAATCATCATTAAATTGTCATCTCCTGATGAGTGCCTGATGAGCTTTCATTCATATTCATCAATAACAAAACTTGCAAAAAATTGCAAGATTTTTAAGATAGATCTGCATAAGTTAGTATCTGCTAATGTATTTAGTGACCCCTTATTACCAAACATATAAAGTCATGAAACATCTGTTATTTTTTTACAATAACCCTATAGTGAAAAATACCTATACACTCTAAAAAAATAAAATCCTAAATCATAGGGGAACCTTTTTTAGTGCTATATAACACCAATTTTGGTGCTTCAGCGGTTCTTCAGAGGTGCTATATAGCACCTTAGTCAAAGAACCGCTGAAGAACCACTGAAGCACCGAAATTGGTGCTATATAGCACTAAAAAACGTTCCCCTATGATTACGAGCCAAGAACCATTTTTGGTGCCATATAGAACCTTTTTTTTTAAAGTGTGTGTACCAAAATGTCTTATAATATATCAGTAAGTCTCAAGAGATGTCAATAAATATATTATTGAATTAATATATATATAATTAGACTTTATTTAGAGTACTTGTTTTCTGCCCAATGCACATTTCTTAATATTACGCTTAAGATATATATTTGTATCACTATTAGTAAGGATAGTATGAGCACTGTTTAATATCAGTCTATAAATGCAAGATATTTAAAGTGTACCTAACGTATACTTGCAATAGTTCCACTTTAGCACAATCAAATATACTTAAGTATATCTTTAGTTGGACTATTTTTGGATAGCTGAAGTACATTAAGTACAAAATTATTTGTTCCCATTTAGCAGACTAAGTATACTAATTCAGTATACCAAAAGTACCTTTGAAGGGGGTTTTCATTAAATACATGAATATGTAAATATATGTGTAGTATACTTAGTATACTGTAGCATAAAATAAATGTATTTCAAATACATTTTTGTATATTTAATTTTCACTAGGGAATGATTATATTGACAGCTTGTTGCTGACACCCTAGTATTATGTTCCCTATCAGTCAGTCACGTTCTACATTACGTCAGAACGACTGACGAATGGAGGCCCCGTTCGTCAGTCGTTCTGACGTAACGTCTCTGTTCCTTCAGGGAACGAGGGTTACATACGTAACCGAGACATTTGTCAACACACATTGAAAAAAGAATAAGTACATAAATAGTAATATGTAGATAGATTTAGCAGGTCAGATCCCGCTGTCTTCATGCGATGTGTTCTGAAGCCAGTGATTGTTTGTCAGATTGCTGCATGGCTTATTTTGGCTGAGTGATTTATGATATAGCTGTGCATGTTTAGCATGCAAGAAAACAACCAATAGTCTCTAATAGTAAATACCGGTATTGTGAATGTGAATGAGGAGAGGCCTTAAACGCATATGCCACATATGGTTAGATGTTGGTCTATCCACACTGATGGTCCAGCTCCCCCGGTTTATTGATCTAGATTCAGCTGCCTTTGCAGCCCAGAGCAAGTCTGCTGATGACATCATCAAATCGGCCAAATTCCCCTCGGCGTACGCCCCTGGTCCAGACTACCCAGCAATGATAGAGACAGACTGCTGGTCCTTCCCGATCACCCATGCTGTCCTAGGTACTGTGGTCATCCATGATGCATCTGTTTCCACAGTCTTATTGCTTCTGCCTTAAAGGGGCAGTTCACCCAGTAAATGACACTGTTTACTCAACCTCGTGTTTTTTCAAGCCTCTTTTAGTTTCTTTCTTGTTGTTTTTTAAAGTGCCCCAATTATGCTATTTTAAAAGTTCCTAGTTTTGTTTTGGAGGTCTCCTACAACAGGTTTACATGCGTCCAAGTTAAAAAAACACTTTACGTTTCTCTAATATACATTGCACATCACCTAACTTTTTCAAAGAGTCTGAAAACGGTTCTTTCGAAGATTCAGTCTCTTGAAACCCCTCCTTCCTGTGAGCCTACTCTACTCTGATTGGTCAGACGGCCCCAGCCTGTGTGATTGGTCTACCGCTTACAGCATGTGTCGGAAGTGAAATGCTGATTACCATATCTGAATTTCTCACTTAATTTCGTTCACTTCCTGCTTAAGTGAGCTTTTCGGACAAAGCAACAGAGTCAACACCGAGAGTCAATTCCTGTGCTAGAGTCAACCCCAGAGTCGAGGAATTGACTCTTTTGGAGTCGACTCCCTATAGCAGCGCAGAAAACTGCGTCTTCTCGACAGTCTCAGCTACAACTACAGTGTTTGAGGGCGGGTCAAAGTACATGTTCACAGGCAGCCAATGAAGACCATAAGCTGGCATTATGCAAATGTGTTACATTGTCACGTTGGTATGTGTCTGGAATTGCTGACGACTCATTTTGGCAGTTGACTTTGGGCCCTATTTTAACAATCTGAGTGCATGGTCTGAAGCTCAAAAGGGTTGTCCCTAGTCTCTTAATAAATTATGGGTGTGTTTTGGGCTTAACGTGCAACAAACCAATCAGAGTCTCATCTCCTATTCGCTTTAAAAGACAGTTGTACCATGGTGGATTCGCTATTTACATGGCGGATTTTGCGAGCGGAAAGACTGAACGCTTCTACAAAGAGGAATCCTTATATTTGTCATATTTAAAAATGTTTTTGTGCTGCTGCGCATCCCTGTGTGTGTAATAAGCAGAGTGTACTCGCGTTGTGTACCCGCCTATTAAGGGTGTAACAATACACATATTCGTACCGAACCGTTTCGGTACAGGGCTTTCGGTTCGGTGCACACGTGTACCAGTTAACAGTCGGCTTGTTTTAAGCGCAGAACACACTTCAATCCGAGTTCGCACACAAACATATTAAGTATTCAGTCCATTTTATCACGAAATTCAAACGATAAATGTCGTTTTGACGCTCTTTAATGTGGCGTCACTGATCACTGTTCAAGCTGCCGCGCGACGCGTGAACGCGATCAACTGAGAACGCGATCGATCATCTCTTCCAAAAGAATAAACATGAATGAACATCTGAAGGTATGTTGAGGATACATTACAACTTACTGTCACGTATCATATGTGGTGTAATCGCTCAATCAGTGGTTCAACGGCAGAAAGACCTCAATATAACTGCTTGTAAACTAAACAATGTCATGTAGCATCACATTTACCTCAGGCAGTCATTCAGTGTCCACAGCTGATAGTTCACTAGATAAATCAACTCTTTCACTAAATATATGCACTATATTAGCCTATATATTCATCATATTCTACTTAACCTGTTAGTGATGTCTTGATTATTTCATGTATGTTTAATAAACCTGTCATGAAAATGACAGACTCTGTGTATAAATTACTATATTTCATCAACAAATTGGAGAAAAAACAATTTTAATTAGATTTAGAAGTTATTGCAAAAACTGCCTAATGTGAAGTTTACATGTTTGCGTACAATATGATATTTGAGTGTTGATTATTATACCTAAAAATAAATAGCAACTGAATTTAAGCTAATAGTTTGGGCTCTGTTGTTAACCTTTAATATTAATGTGCAAGTAAGGGCTCCCTATATAGTTTACAGCAATATCTTCAATAAACTTTTAGTTATAATTTAATTCATTTAAGGACACACATTTTTTTCAGTACACCACTGTTTAATAAAAATAAATAAAGCCATTTTGTAAAACTGCTGTACCGAACCGTGACTTCAAAACTGAGGTACGTACCAAGCCGTCAGTTTTGTGTACCGTTACACCACTACCGCCTATAGGCGTATATTACTAACACGCCCCTTTAAATAACAAAAAATACTGCGCTATTGACTTTAGACCAAGTTTTAGTTGTTGGTCAATGGCGCAGTCGTTTTCAGTTGCCTCAAAATAGCAATGCGCCTGAACACACCTCGTTTTCAAACCCATGGGCGAACAGATGGGAACGAGTGCATTCGCTATTTAAACGCTGATTAATTCCTGACACCATCATTCTATTGTAAAACGTGGCACTGGATGTGAAAATGAAAACTGCGTCAGACTGAAACTAGCAAAAAACACTTGCGCTGTGCCTGGCGTCGGGTGTATGATAGGGCCCAATAACTTTATTTGCTGTGCACTTTGATCTGTAAAACTTTGCGGACATTTTACATTCTCAAACAGCTCTATTACACACTGCATTAAAGGTAATATTCAAAAAAGCATAATACGGGCACTTTAAAAAAGAAAGAAAACACTATTAGGATTGACATGAAGGTGAGTAAAGTTGTATTTTTGGGTGAACTACAACCTTGCCCTGAAGATGTAAAGCAGATTTATTAACATATACAGTGAGGAAAATAAGTATTTGAACACCCTGAAATTTTGCAAGTTCTCCCACTTGGAAATCATGGAGGGGTCTGAAATTGTCATCGTAGGTGCATGTCCACTGTGAGAGACATAATCTAAATAAAAAAAATCCAGAAATCACAATATATGATTTTTTAACTATTTATTTGTATGATACAGCAGCAAATAAGTATTTGAACACCTGTCTATCAGCTAAAATTCTGACCCTCTGCCTTTAAAATGTCCACCTCCACTCCATTTATTATCCTAAATTAGATGCACCTGTTTGAGGTCGTTAGCTGCATATAGACACCTGTCCACCTCATACAATCAGTAAGAATCCAACTACTAACATGGCCAAGACCAAAGAGCTGTCCAAAGACACTAGAGACAAAATAGTACACCTCCACAAGGCTGGAAAGGGAGCAATTGTTGCAGCAATCATTAGAAAATGGAAGAAACTAAACATGACTGTCATCTCCCTCGGACTGGGGCTCCATGCAAGATCTCACTTCGTGGGGTCTCAATGATCCTAAGAAAGGTGAGAAATCAGCCCAGAACTACACGGCCAATGACCTGAAAAGAGCTGGGACGACCGTTTCCAAGGTTACTGTTGGTAATGCACTAAGACGTCATGGTTTGAAATCATGCATGGCACGGAAGGTTCCCCTGCTTAAACCAGCACATGTCAAGGCCCGTCTTAAGTTTGCCAATGACCATTTGGATGATCCAGAGGAGTCATGGTCATAATTCCACTAAACGTGTTTGGAGGAAGAAGAATGATGAGTACCATCCCAAGAACACCATCCCTACTGTGAAGCATGGGGGTGGTAGCATCATGCTTTGGGGGTGTTTTTCTGCACATGGGACAGGGCGACTGCACTGTATTAAGGAGAGGATGACCGGGGCCATGTATTGCGAGATTTTGGGGAACAACCTCCTTCCCTCAGTTAGAGCATTGAAGATGGGTCGAGGCTGGGTCTTCCAACATGACAATGACCCGAAGCACACAGCCAGGATAACCAAGGAGTGGCTCTGTAAGAAGCATATCAAGGTTCTGGCGTGGCCTAGCCAGTCTCCAGACCTAAACCCAATAGAGAATCTTTGGAGGGAGCTCAAACTCTGTGTTTCTCAGTGACAGGCCAGAAACCCGACTGATCTAGAGAAGATCTGTGTGGAGGAGTGGGCCAAAATCCCTCCTGCAGTGTGTGCAAACCTGGTGAAAAACTACAGGAAACATTGACCTCTGTAATTGCAAACAAATATTAACATTGATTTTCTCAGGTGTTCAAATACTTATTTGCAGCTGTATCATACAAATAAATAGTTAAAAAAATCATACATTGTGATTTCTGGATTTTTTTTTTTAGATTATGTCTCTCACAGTGGACATGCACCTACGATGACAATTTCAGACCCCTCCATGATTTCTAAGTGGGAGAACTTGCAAAATAGCAGGGTGTTCAAATACTTATTTTCCTTACTGTATGTGTAGATGCAGTAAATGCTAATATCAAGTTGCTTATTCCTGATAGTTTAATATTTAATATCAAACTGAAATCTTATATAGAGTACTTTTTCTTGCAGTACTGTCAAGTTTATTGTTCATTGTTGTGTTTCAAATTATTATATTATTGCCATTAAAAAAACTGCCATTTGCATAAAAAAAATTGTGAAACGTTAAAAATTTGACTACCAAATGTGAGATTGACTTCAAACGTTTGTGTTGTCTTTCTGTCCATGTGTAACTGTGTAATCGTCTGTCTTGATGTAATACACAAGTGATCATTTCATTTCTGTTCTGTATGTATCCTGATGTAAAGTGTGTTTCAGACTAATGAATGCATAACATAGACTGTCTTTTACATGAGCTCTCCCCTCCATCCTTGATTTCAGGTGTATGTGAGTATGAATTTGTCCTACTAATGTGTTTTTATTGTCGTTGTGCTGCTCAGGAACAGACGGGAGGAGAAGGTCAAGAGAGGAGGATGAGGAGGAGCTTCAGAAACGCAGACTGATACAGGAGGAACATCTCAACAAGGTCAGGAACTGAAAGAATGATGCAACACAAAGCACAGATCTAGAACTTGTTTTCTGTCTAAATGGCTTCATGTTTTCGATTCCAGATCCAATCTGGTTTGGGGAAAATGATCCTTAAAGAAGAGATGGAGAAAGAGAAGATCCGAGAGCGGCATGCACGGAGCCTGTCGGCACAACGCTACGAGCATGGAAGCAGTAATGCTCCTCAGTACAATAGATTAGACATTCATGTTCTGGATCTTGACGTTCTTCATGATTGAGGAATTGAGGAACAGGGTTGCGAGCCATTCAGAATTAAACTGAAAATTAATATACAATTCCAACTGAATTCCTGCATCGTATTTGACGTAGTAAATAGGAGATGCAGAATTTGAATTTAAGGAAGCAGGATTCATGGAATTAAATATATCCTATAATACATTTTAAAAATAAATTTTATATATGTGTGTGTGTGTGTGTGTGTGTGTGTGTGTGTGTGTGTGTGTGTGTGTGTGTGTGTGTGTGTGTGTGTGTGTGTGTGTGTGTGTGTGTGTGTGTGTGTGTGTGTGTGTGTATAATATGTACATAATTTTTTTCATAGTGAATGTGCCCTATTACACATTATTACTTATTGTTATTAAAATAAGTTATACTATTTTAATAATAATTTTTTTAATTTATTAATAATATTATTATTGTTATTACAATTGCAGATCAAAGTTCACCCTCTAAAACAGGCTCACTGCCTGGATATGGGCGAAATGGACTGCACCGGGTAAGACTAATTATAATATAATATATAATAATAACTGGCTAGATGTACATCATCCTACTTATTACACGGCTACTTGCCATATAAGTAAATAATTAGACATGAAATATTGATCTGGGTCGAAATGTTGTCTTATCTCTTTAAACACATAGTTTCTTCGGAGAGAGCAGTTGCTAGCAATTGGCAAAGTTCAAAATAGACAGACATTTAAGGGATACAGTACAGTCATTCCAATTATTACACGGTATTTCGCCACATAAATAATTATGGGGATTAGAGACATTGATTTGAGATGTAACTGTTTTAAAATCGTACCTGTTTGTTATTTTATAATATACGGTCAAAACTAGCATAGCAAAATGGCAGCAGCTGTGTTTGTATAAAACGAGAGTGGGATGCTATATGACATAATTAAAAATTAATTGTACACAAAATATTGATTTGAGTTTAAATATTTTATTAGCTCACTTAACGACAAAACTTCCATAAGGAAAAACCTTTCCTAGCAAGCTGACTTCAGTTTCCCGGATGAGCCTGTTATCAGTTTTTATCGGCTGTTATCAGGGGATACCATACCACTGGATGGCGTGATTGACCAATCAGAATCAAGTATTCCACAGAGACATGTAATCTTAATAAAGAGATATTACGCTGAGAAATTTCTTTTTAAGTTGTAAATAAAACTTACTGGAGTACATTATACAAGAAAATACTATTTCAGTTTGTATACTTGCTGTTTCTTTATTATTTGAGAAATGTATTAGCCATTTCTAAGTGAAAATTGTGTCAAACTAAATCAGTTATCATTTATATTTTTCCAATATTTTCAACCAATTTTGTCTGTTTCTTTTTCTCCAGCCTCAGTCGACTGATTTCACACAGTATAACAGTTATGGAGACGTGTGCGGTGGGATGAGAGGTTAGTTTATCTGAACTTAAATTACATATAGGAATATGTAATGAGAGCAAATAATAGTCAAATATGTATTGGTATATGTATTATGGAAGTAGTATAAATGCATATGGAAGATAAGGTCATATTGGTCATTTTAATGACTGAAAATATAACCAACTCTTTTTTTTCTTCTCAACAGAGTTTCAGGTACGTAGATATGATTTCCATTTCCTTATTGCTTTCTTATTATTAATAAGTGATATTATTTAAAATAATATCTTCAGCATGCTCATACTCATTCAAACTACAGTATGTGAATTCAAATTGAAAGATACAGTTGTCATGGCTCACTAAAGTAGCTTCATGTTCTCTCTCTGTTCATGATTTGTTTCTAGCCCTTGCATGATGGCCACCGTACAGCCACCAGAATGGACAGAGGAGTGTCTATGCCTAATATGCTGGAACCAAAAGCAAGTGTAACATATTAAACTAGCAAAACATGATCTGATATTGAATACCAGTTCAATTGTTAGGCTGCTTAGTATCCAAGGAACTACTTGGATGTAATGTAACTATACAGCCAGATTTACGGCCCGTTCACACCAAACACGATAACTATAATGAGAAAAATATAGACCTTATGTAGCGCTGCCCTCGTTGTGTTCTGTCTTCCGGTTTGTATTTCTACAGCATGAAGGTAAGATCTTATGGATTTATGAATGAACCGCTCGTTTTAAAATCTTCCTGGTCTACTGGCATTTATGACATCCGCTTCAAACATTACAATGCTCATGATGTTAACTCTACAATAAGTAAATCCACATCACCACCTAATTACTTTTCGACAGTAGCCGCATTTCCATTACCCTTCAAATTGCGCGAATTGAAATTGCGGATCGAAAATACGGCCAATGGAAACGCATCAATTTCGCAAAAACTCCCATATATCGCAAAAAAAGTTTTTACGCTCGCATGAGGTGGTTGCAATGGAAACCGTTTTTTCAAATTTACAGGTCACCTGGTGTAGAGTCGAGACAATCATTCTTTACAGATGACGTGGACAGAAAGACAGAAGACGAGACCGAGTTCTTTATTAAACTCATAAAAGACAATAGAATTACAGGAATACTGGATTCTAAACACAGAAATGCAAGTATAAGGTGCTTTCCTTGTCATAACGCGTCTCTCCTTCCATTAAAAATAATGGCTAGTGCGGTGACTGGGATATACATAAACCTACCACAGGCATAATTTTACTTATCGCGAGAGGAAAAAAAAAAGTTTTAGTCGCAAAACATCGGTTAATGGAAACGCCGTCATTTCGCAATCGTTTTTATCGGCATTTCGAAAATATCGCAAAAGTTTTGGGCAAATCTGTAATGGAAACGCGGCTAGTGATGCCATAGAAATATACGGAGCTGCCGCAAAAACGAAAGTTCAAAGACAAAATTCGAAAGATGGCTGTTTCTCTGGTGCATAAGGTTTAAAGTTCTAAAAATCTTTCTAAATATAAAATAATAGCAGACTCCACACCACAACTATAATGGAGAAACTGTAGCTCCCAATTCGAAGGCTCCTACTAATGCAGGCTCCAAATGCATCCTTCGTTTTCTGTTAATAAAATTCATTGCACGCCATTAGCCATGTTTCCATTACAGATTTGCGCAAAACTTTTGTGATGTTTTCGAAATGTCGATACAAAACTATTGCGAAATGACAGCGTTTCTATAAGGTCAAGTCACCTTTATTTCTATAGCGCTTTTCACAACACAGATTGCTTCAAAGCAGCTTTACAGTGATGATAGGAAATGAATTTTGTTTTAGATAGTACGTTTTTGATTGATTAATTTCTGTTGTAAAAACTGATTTCAAAATGTAAAAATTAGTGCTGGGAGTCTATTAAAAAAAATTAACTAATGAATCGCATTTTTTTCTGTAATTAATCACGATTAATTTTTTATATTTTAAGTTTTTAATATTTTGATATTGTAATAATTTCAGTTACTGTCCAAATTAATGTATAAACAATTTAAAGACAGCATATTTTAAATATGTGTTGTAATGGCATCTTTTTATGAATGAAGGCATTATGTAAATGTCTGCATCTCTGAGTCCTCACTCCTTTCCCTTCACCAACCCTGATAACTATAATGATAACTCTATTAGCGTCTACACCACTGGAAAATATCGCTCTGTTTATTTTGTCGTCTGCAGCTTTAAATGCTCAAGCTTTTTAAAGCAGGATGGATTCTGATTGGCTGTCATGTATTTATCGTTCATCAGCTGGGAAAAAATCGTTCTGAAAGTGATTCCAACGATATCGGCTGTGTCCCAATTCAGAGGCTGCATCATTCAAAGGACTCGGAAAAACAAAGGAGTGTTAAAACCCAATACCTACGTTTAAGCATGGGCGTCGGAACCATTGTATGTGGGTGGGACAAGACTTTTTACCATCAATGATATTGGACCCACTCACTTTTTTCGTCTCTAACATTCAGCACATGTCTGTTAACCTACCCCTAATCGATAAACACTTATTATTAAACACATGTTAGACGCTTTATTTTGACCTTTCTAATATTTCTTCATTTTTATTGAAAATAAATGCCTTTCCGGTCTGATATGTGATGGGAAAAGGGAGAAGAAAGAGTTCGGCGAAAGGCGGACTCGAAGCGCGTGTCAATTTGTGTCAAAACTAGACGCCGTGCATCTTACCCCTACACTACTGCCACTCTCAATAATACGGCGATTTCCGTAATTTTGTCTTTCCGAACAATACGTTTAGCAGGGACCCACCCACATTTTTTTTGCTTCCGACGCCCATGCGTTTAAGAGTGTAATTTGGCAATATCTCTTTAAAAATCCTGTCATCACTAGCCACGTTTTTCATTACCCTTTAAATTGCTCAAATTGAAATTGAAAATACGCCCAATGGGAACGCATCAATTTCTCAAAAACTCCCATATATCGCAAAAAAAAAAGTTTTTCAGGCAATTCGAAAAAGGAAATTTTCGCAAAAATACATTGGACACAGTTTTTTTTTTTCGCACCTGGCGTACATAAAAGGCGATCATTCTTTACATTCTTTAGTTATCATTCTTGGTGTGAACGGGCCTTTATGCTTTCCTGATTTATTTGACCCTAGACTACATTTCAAACAATTAAAACGCATTTTGGGGTATTTTTGTACTGATTGATATGTGTCCTTTAAAGGTATATCCATATGAAATGCTCAAGGTAACCAGCCGCAGTCGCTCCAAACTGCCCAGAGATGTGGACAGAACCCGACTAGAGGTAATTGCTCACAGTATTTATATCCCAAAACACTGCATTATGATATAATCCAGATGCTGTAGGTGATTTTTATTGATTTTCACCTGCATTTCTAGCGCCACATGTCTCCAGAGATGTTCTTTGAAATCTTTGGGATGGAAATTAAGGAATTCGACAGGTTACCTCTGTGGAAACGCAATGAACTGAAGAAGAAAGCCAAACTCTTCTAACCAGGATACACACCATCTGCCCACAATCTCATAATGTATCATACAGCGGTTTACTAATCTTCTGTTGTTTCTTGCTAAAACTATAGCCAGAAGAAGGTTCCCTGCTGCAATATCATATGATGTCAGTTTGTAATAAACGGAGGGTCCAAACATTTCAGATATATCTCCAAAATCCACAGCACTTTGTTCTTTGTGTCTCTGTTGCTTTAATTTTCCCTCTACCATAAATGAGTCTTTGTCTTTTTGTTCTTTGTTTTTCTTGCATATCTTGGCAAATCATGTTCATGCAGGTCTGATCATCTGAACCTTTTTGCAGTTGTAATCCGTTTAATTCAGTGTTCCAGTAAAGACTAATCTGTTTGCGTCACTTTTGGTTCAGGGAGGGATTGTAGATGCTGCACTGTGTGGGTCTGTGTCTTTGTACCTGTTCATGTAACTTTTGAATGCATTCAAATAGTAGCACATATCCATGTATTCACCCTTTACTACTGTACCAGCCTCTAAAGCATCTGTAAAATTATAGGTGAAGTGTGTCATTTCTGAGCCATGGACAGAATTGAAAAAAATATTGACTGCTGTCAAACACTCCAGATATCATCCTCAGCTAACAGGGAATGTTCTTAGAACGTTCTGGCAAAGTTATGAACAAACGTTCTCCTGATAACTTTAATAGAATGTTCGTTCAAAGTTATCTGGTCTTTAATAGCACTATTAAAACATTAAAACAAAAAAATATATATTTATACATCATTCATGGACTGTTTCTCTGAAACATTTTCGTCGGACGGTAATGTTTTTTAAAAGTTGCTACTTTTGTAGATGGTTCATAAGTAATGTTCACAATGCTTGCAAAATGATAAAACAGAGAAAACATTCCTGTAATGTTTTCTCTAACGTTCACATTTACAAAGTGGAACGTTTTAAACGTTCTGAGAGCATTCAGAAATAATGTTTTCATAACTTAACGTTAGCAAAACGTTCTTGGAACATATATTTGTTAGCTGGGTTGGTTGAGTAGCTATGGTCGACCCAGTTAGGCTTCTCAAACCGGTAACTTTTTTATTTGATACCACTAGTGGTGCAGAACTGACGCACTTCCCCTTTAAGCTTTCTGAAGCTAATTTAACTGTTGAATCAATGCTAATGTCCATATATTGTATATTTAAATAATAGAATACAAAGTTAAGGTAAAAATTAACTGCATTTGACTTTTTTTTTAAGAGCTGGCCAATACTCGCACTGCCAATTTATTGTATTTCTACAGTAAATGAAAATGTTTCAATGAGCAACTCTCAGTAAAACCAAAGGCATTACAAGAGAATGGGCTCTGTAAGAGCTGTAGCCTACATCTGTTTTTTGTTTGGTTTTGTTTTCTCTTCCATCCTCAGTCAAATCAGACGTATTATTGTGTGATATATTTCATTAAGCACACTATGGTACACTGGGCTTCCTGTGAAGCTTGGACGTTGAATTATTGGACCAAATTAAGATCAATTCAGATGAAAACATTCTCATTAAACACCATGATTAATTACGGCAACAGGTTTGAATAAAATATGAGGAAATACATTATGTCTACTTCCTCTGTTTCTCTCTCATATTAGGAATGGCTGTCAATGTTTATGAACCAGAATTATTTTTATAATTTGTACAATATTCTTATTCTGGCAGATACAGGGTACAGATTTATATATATATATATATATATATGTATATCTGCAGTGGTCAGTGTCTATCAAAAGTGGTCCAAGGCAGGAACAGTGGTGAACCGGCGACAGGGTCATGGGTGACCAAGACTCATTGATGCACGTGGTGAGCGAAGGCTGGCCCGTGTGGTCCGATCAAACAGACGTTAATGCTGGTTCTGATAGAAAGGTGTCAGATTAAACAGTGCATTGTAGTTTGTTGCAAATGGGGCTGCATAGCCGCTGGGTGCCCATGCTGACCTGTCCACCACTGAAAGCGGCAACAGTGGTGGGCACGTGAGCATCAGAACTGGACCACAGAGCAATGGAAGAAGTTGGCCTGGTCTGAGGAATCACGTGGATGGCCGGGTGCATGTGCGTTGCTTACCTGGGTAACACATGGCACCAGGACGCACTATGGGAAGAAGGCAAGCGTGATGCTTTGGGCAATGTTCTGCTGGGAAACCTTGGGTCCTGCCATCCATGTGGATGTTACTTTGACACGTACCACCTACCTAAGCATTGTTGCAGACCATGTACACCCTTTCATGGAAACGTTATTCCCTGGTGGCTGTGGCCTCTTTCAGCGGGATAATGCACCCTGCCACAAAGCAAAAATGCTTCAGGAATAGTTTGAGGAGCACAACCACGAGTTTGAGGTGTTTGACTTGGTCTCCAAATTCCCCAGATCTCAATCCAATCGAGCATCTGTGGGATGTGCTGAACAAACAAATCCAATACATGGAGGCCCCACTGCACAACTTAAAGGACTTACAGGATCTGCTGCTAACTTCTTGGTGCCAGATCCAACAGCACACCTAGTGGACTCCATGCCTCAACAGGTCAGGGCTGTTTTGGCAGCAAAAGGGGGACCAACACAATATTAGGAAGGTGGTCATAATGTTATGTCTAGTCTATATATATATATATATATATATATATATATATATATATATATATATATATATATATATATATATTATTTATTTTATTTTATTTTTTAAATCAGAAAAACTGATCATTTGATAAAAGCACAATAAAGTGACAAGAGGTGAATTTTAAATAATTTTGTTTTGAGCAGATATCAGTCCCTCCAGAAAAACGTGATTATGCGATCGCATGATTTAATGCATAATCAGCCAAAGTCTGCATATTTATGCAGGGACCGCATTTTTTCAAATACACCGCACTTTCACCGCGTGAATTGCCTATTTCCGCGTGCAAAATATGCGGGGCTAGCATGATTTCATAATCCCCGCATTTTCGTTGCAAAAAAGTCATATATATTAGCAGAAAGTTGAAAAATGTTAGTTTACTTCACACAAGAGCCGCCATTTCCCCCTATTGCGCGGGTAATTACGTTTTGAAGTGACGTAATTACCCGACGTGAATGTCATCGAAAAGCTGCAAACCCCGTGTTGAAACCATAGATATCGGTGAAACCATGATGAAGCACGTAAATTCCCATTTGCCAACAAAAATAACAGCAAAAGACCGCGCAAAGCAGTTTCCCGGTGTGTTGACCGATTTCAAAAAACAGCATCATGAAGCTTTGAAGCGTTATGAATCAGTGAGTCGATTCAGAGGTTCGGATCGCCAAAGTCACGAGGCTTGTTTGAGATGAGCAAAATCTGCGCAGAACCGATCACCGGTGATCAGCGCGAGATGCATGCCGGTTAGAAAAGTGTCCGAGGGCGGTCCGCCTTGCTCTGATGTCATGCCGACGTATGTCAAAAAACTCTCGCGAGCGAAAGGCGCGGATTCTGCAGTTGAGCGCAGCTGCTCTCCACCGACTGCGCGGAGCAAAAGCATGATGGGAAACGACTTGCTGACGACACAGCTTAATGCTTATTGGTTTAAACAACCGTGATGTATGGTTCTTTTTTAAAATGTTTGATTTTAAAACTCTGATATCATATGGGGTTATTCCCAAACTCTCTAACAAAGGCGATCTCTCTGTGGGTTATGTGATTGTTGTCATATTTATAAAATATATATATATATATATATATATATATATATATATATATATATATATATAAACGTGTATGTAGGCCTAATTAAAGTAAAAATGATTGATAAACACGTCTTTCGAATGGAAATAAATAACAAAAACTTTGGGTGTCTTGTTCATAATATTTATTTTCATATAAAAGTAACATAAGTTAAATTACATCCAGGTTATCAGCAACAAAGTGCACGAGTGTGAATCCCGCGATATCCGCCTTTGATCTCGCAGGTGTCTGATCCACTACGAGAAGAGAGAACTGTCCGGCTTGCCTGCACTTTTTTCACTCCTCCCCTCACTGCAGCCGCCTAGTCTCGGCTGAACTGCAGGCGAGGCGAGGCGCATCTCAAACAAGCCTGCGTATTTCTGCAGTTTGACACGAGATCCGAATCATGAATCGACTCGCTGATTCATAACGCTTCGAAGCTTCATGATGCATTGTTTTGAAATCGGTCCAAATTGAGCCATGTGTTTATTAAGGTCTTCAATAAAACAAGATGAGAACTTAAATATTCAATTAAAAATATTCACTTTTTTTCTCTTTTTCATCAAACCGCAGTTTTTGCAAGTTTTATCGCATAAAATTGCATAAATATCCCGCATTTTCCATCGCATTTTTTAAGAAAACGTGCCGCATAATCAAGGATTTTTGCCCGCAACAATCACAAAAAAAGCCGCATTTTTCTGGAAGGACTGAGATGTCAATTTTGATGACATGATGCACATGTAATATATTTACATATATTGACATTTAACATGAAATATAAAGAAAATATACCAGGTTTTTCCTTAATATCACTTTCCATCCTGTTAAAAAAAAAATTTAATATTATTTTTTTTTAAAGGCTAGTTATGGCATCATCCAACAGGAAGTGACATCCTTTTGGAGGGAATTTCACAGCACAGACGTCAGTAAGTATTAGTGATTGATTTGATCAGCTTTGTGATGTTTTGCGGTATTTAAGTTGGTTTGTCTCATTCTAAAACATTACATCCCATCTGATAAAATGAAAGGTGGTAAAAATCTTAAAATGAACCTCGAGTTTCCTGTAAACAAACACCCACTCCCTCATGGAGCAGTGGCTGACTTTAGCTGTTTATTCCCATTGGAAATATGTTTTTCAAATATTAAAGTTATTTCTGAATAACTTCAATAGAAATTATTCCTTAAATTACAAAACAAGCATATATATTTTTTTAAACTTCAAAAGGTCCTATGGAATCGTATTTGATACAGTTTTGATACTGTGTTTCCCCTCTAGAGGGCCACAGTGCTGCATTGTGTGTATGCTGGTGTCGCTATTTCGCTCCGTCTGTATTATAGCGTGTGCAAAATAAGAATCCACTCAAACGATTGGACCTCTTTGTCTTGAATCAATGCAGCTGCCTATGACCTCATGGTCCCGCTTGGACCTTCATATTAAATAAAAAATGCAATAACCCGTGAATGGGGATGGTAAATCACAACTCATAAAACTGCCATAAAGGTCAGCAGAGACACTGAAGTTTACATAAATCCCCATTAGCTAAATTGTGACATTCAAATAGAATTATGTGCAGACGGATTTCACTTTCACAAACCCCATCACAATAGGATCTTATGACGATGTTTCAGCAAACAGTCCAAACCATCACGGAGGATATTTATCTTGGATTATATAGTGCAATATCATCAGCAGCGAATGACGGTTCGTGCTAAAAGAAGTTTAGCAAGCAAAGCATTATGATGGGTGAACCTTGGCAGCTTCACAGCTTTCCAGAGCATAAACACGCGTGTTTTTCTGTCGTGGTGGGGACTTTCCATTGACTTAATAATGAGATAGTTATGCTAACCCTCACAGAAATCTTTTTCAAGCTGATTTCAGGTCACTTACTATGACTTTTGTGCACATTTGGTTTCCATAATGTTGGCAAAACCTGACGCAGAGTCGCTCTTTCCTGCCGATGCTGTGTATTGATGACATAAGAGTATGTGTGTGTGTGTGTGTGTGTGTGTGTGGTGCCAGACAGTGATCAATTCTGTGACTCCTGTGTGTCTTGTAGGTTGGGCTATTAAGAGTCCTGTCTTTAATTAAACTCATGCTGACCAGCAGGGAATGTAATAACCCTTAGCAAATATTCTCTCTCTCTCTCTCTCTCTCTCTCTCTCTCTCTCTCTCTCTCTCTCTCTCTCTCTCTCTCTCTCTCTCTCTCTCCAAGATGACAGATGAAACAAGCAAATGTTTATTATAAATACAATACATTTACATGAAAATGTATATTTTTGTTCTCTGTAAATGTTAGATAAATAGCTTAGCAACTCTATTGTCATTAAGCGGTAGCCTATTTGTATACGTTTCCGCCAATGCAGAGTGTTCCAAATTGATCACTTATGAGGGTGTGTGTGTTTGTGTGTGTGTGTGTGTGGCTCAGGTAAACCCAATAGTATGGGGACAAAATGTCCTTTGTCCCCCACAAAGATGGCAATATCCAAAATCCTTGTCCTTGTGGGGACAGGAAAACAGCTTATAAATCATCCTATATGGTATTTTTTTATGTAAAAATGCAGAACATTTTTCTGTGATGGGTAGGTTTAGTGTAAGGGGATAGAATATACAGTTTGTACAGTATAAAAGCTTTTCCTTTTTTTTAAGTGTGTGTGTCTGTCTTGATGGCTGGAAGGCATGTATGTGTTGTGTGTTATCGGTCAAATGTTGACCTGGATTAGCAGGACAGAGCAAACAGATCGTAAAAAGCCATAAAGATGGGGTTTATTGTCCAAAGCAAACCAGCTCAACAGACACCGCTCTGTCATGTGCACTCATTCTGTTGTTTTTCTGTCTGTATGCATCTGAATATCTGCTTATGTTTTTCTTATATATGTAGATATGACTATGCAGATGCCCTGCTGTAGAATTCCTCTATATATATTAATACACATCTATCTCTGAGTCTTTTTCCAAATCTTTCGTGTGAATTGTGAACCTATTGACCTTAGTTGAGGTGTGATCTGGAGCAGGTGACAGATTTTCAATCAGACATTGGCAATGATTGAGATCTTATGTATTTTTCCTCATTATTTAATCATATATACATGTAAAAAAAATTGGATTAAATGCAAATTAGCGTTTTGTGTTAATACTATGTTTGAAATATTTAGATATACTATGTTTTACTATGTTTGAAATATTTAGATTTAGATATTTAGATTTTAACTGGTTTTGTGTCATATCTGGCCACAACATCATTATGCATTGTTAGTTTCAGACGAACTGGCTGAGAAATCAACAACGGGTTTACGTAACATCACAAATCCACACGATTCACCCAGACAAAAAGAGCCATGCTAATTAAATGTCAGTGCGTCATACAAACTTTTCACAGTCAGCGAGGCAGAAAGGGTTTCCTCCCGTTCGAGTCAGAACTCATGGAGCATAACCAACGTCCCCAAACTCCTCTATTCTCTATAATATTCATAACTTAAGTCTATGAATGTCGTCTGTACGACCGGATGAGAAATCCTGTCGTCTCACTGAATGGGTCTTAATCTCAACACAGACGATCTGTTGTGTGTTTTTAACATGTTCTCCTTTGACTGATGGCTTTGTCCTGCTTCTACTTGTTGACTTGTTGATTTGTTTCCAGTGCTGAGCTAAGAGTCCAGAAATTATTTCTGCATAGTAGAAGTGATACAGGACCACACCCCTAAATGCATTGAAGCAACTGCCATGTGATAGGTTGATTAGTAAGGGTGGCACGGTTCACAAAACCCACGGTTCGGTTGGTATCACGGGTTTAGGGTCACTGTTTTCGGTTCTCTACGGTTCTTGTTTTTTTTATCGTTAACACTCCAGAAATTTACTTCAGCATATGATATATATGGCTTAATCATCCACAATTTAGGATACAGTATCAAAAATTGTTATATCAAGTTGTTTCCTAACTGGCTGTCTACCGAGTCCGACACATTGGCGTAACATTTTTCATGTTAATCATATCAATTTTGATCAGAACAATGCACTGTGGCTTTAATTCAGCTGACCTGATTAACACATTTCACCATGAAGTGTCCCGTGTCTTTCACAATCACCATATGAAATCCAGCGCTGTGAAAAAATAACATAAAATACACGAAAACACAACACTGCCAGAAGTTTTTGCCCAAACTTCAAAGGCATGTTTAAATTATTAAAGCTAGAAGCATATCTTATTTTTTTGTTTTTTTATTTAAATGTTACATTTATCATGTGAACGACTTATATACAACATATGCATGTGTGTATTAGACAGAGGGGAACACGGTCGCATTTGCAGCAGATATGTTGCCCATCATAAATCAAAGCACGAGACAGACAGGGGTCGGAGGAGAACACCGGAAAATCTGACAGAATGGACAATATTTGCCTGTATTTGCAATCCGCGAGCCACGGTTCAGCTGCGCGACTCGCGAGACAAACCCTGCCAGTGTGTGTCTGCGCAACGGGCACACGCGGCACGGCGCCGCGCGGCTCACGCTCTCCGCACTGCATCTGCCCTGCTATACGATGCTGGCAGCCTTCCTTATCTCTCCCACTTTCATTTCTACATGTGACGTGACCTGCAGCACTCCACTTTTACTTTACTGTATGTCCACACAAACCTCTTATTTTGCGCGAAAAGGACGCCCACTGTCTGAGGTAACATATGGGCATGAGGATACATTGCGCATGCGCGAACCGTGCGACGCACACACTCCGAACCGAGACAAGCGAACCGAACGGTTTGTTTTTTTTCCATGTACCGTGCCACCCCTATTGATTAGATAATTGCATTAATGAGAAATTGAACAGGTGTTCCTAATAATCCTTTAGGTGAGTGTATATAAGCTCCTTCAAAATTATCAGCAGCTGTCACGTTCTCCAGAGCTCATTTACCCTCCTCCATCCCCAGCTCCTCCTCTCATCCAGTCAGGACATTTAATATCCACATTAATGATATCTGAAATACATTATGTTGGTTCTGTTGGTTCAGAACCATACCGCCAATCCAAACTATATGCTAATAGTCAATCAGAACTAGGGGTGGCACGGTACATGAAAAAAAAACGAACCGTTCGGTTCGCGTGTCTCGGTTCGGAGCGTGTGCGTCGCACGGTTTCGACGTATGCGCAATGTATCCTCGTGCCCGTATGTTACCTCAGACAGTGGGTGTCCTTTTTGCGTGAAATAAGAGGTGTGTGTGTGTGTGTGTGTGTGTGTGTGTGTGTGTGTGTGGACATACAGTAAAATAAAGTAAAAGTGGAGTGCTGCAGGTCACGTCACGTGTAGAAATGCAAGTGGGAGAGATAAGGAAGGCTGCCCGGAGTTGGAGGATGCGCCAACGATGTATAGCTGGCAGGGCAGATGCAGTGCGTATGCGCTCGCGCACGTGCATTCACACACTGGCAGTGTTTGTCTCGCGCAGCTGAACCGCGGCTCGTGTATTGCAAATACAGACAAATATTGTCCATTCTGTCACATTTTCCGGTGTTCTCCTCCGACCCCTGTCTGTCTCATGCTTTGATTCATGATGGGCAGCATATATCTGCTGCAAATGCGACCTGTTCCCCTCTGTCTCATACACACATGCATATAACATGCTGTATATAAGTAGTTCACATGATAAATGTAACATTTAAAAGTTAAGATGCTTCTAGTTTTAATAATTTAAACATGCCTTTGAAGTTTGGGCAAAAACTTCTGGCAGTGTTGTGTTTTCGTGTATTTTTTTCTTCTTTTCACAGCGCTGGATGTCATATAGTGATTGTGAAACACACGGAACACTTCATGGTGAAATTTGTTTATCAGGTCAGCTGAATTAAAGCCAGTGTGCATTGTTCTGATCAAAATTGACATGATTAACATGAAAAATGTTACGCCAATGTGTCGGACTCTGTAGACGGCCAGTTAAGAAACAACTTCTACATGATATAACCATTTTTTAATACTGTATCCTAATTGTGGATGATTAAGCTATATATCATATGCTGAAGTAAATTTCTTGAGTGTTAACGATAAAAAAACAACAACAACAAGAACCGTACAGAACCGAAAACCGTGACCCTAAAACCGTGATACGAACCGAACCGTGGGTTTTGTGAACCGTGCCACCCCTAATCAGAACCATACCGCCAATCCAAACTATATGCTAATAGTCAATCATACATCTTTGACGATAGTGGTCCTGACAGAAACAGTGTCAATGTTGCTAAAATTAATTTTAGAATATAATAAACCTGGAGCGGGACTGCCTGTTGGGTTTGTTTTTTATTCCGTTTGGTGCTGCTAGTGGTGCAGAAATGGCCCACTTTACTTTTAAATACATGTATAAACAGGACCCAGAACGATCTGTGACTCACCCAAACCGCTTGCATAGCTGATTATCTCCAGAGTCCCTGACGCAAGTTTCAGGTTTGTCAGTTGGCTTGTTTTCTCTCTCAGGGGGTGAAGAGTTGCCATGTTTGTCCTTTGCACCTCAGTGTGGGTCCATCTGATAAAACTGCATTGGTATGTGGCTGTGTGTTTAAGGAGCAGATGATGATAATGTGGCACTGCAGGGGAGATCCTTCTGACTGTGATCTAACAGTCTAGTTATTTCTGTGAGTTGTAATTCGATGAGAAGATTGCAGGTTTGCAGCTGAAAACTTGATTTAGTCTTTTCCACTTCCAGTTTCCAGACCTGTTTCCACTTTTTTTTTTATCAAATCATTAATATTTTGGAACTGTAATGTTGTGTAATTTAGTAATCTGTATTTCTGCAATGCATTTGTGTGTGACTGTTTTATTTCACACAATTCCAATAATGTTTGTCTAATGTAATTTCTCATTATTTAGATATTTACATCCATTCAAAAGTTTGGGGTCAGTTATTTTTTGTAATTAACACTTTATATTCAGCAAGGACACGTTAAATTAATCAAAAGTGCCAAAGACATTTATACTGTTAATAAAGATCTGATTTATAATGTTTCCTGAGGTGTACTTACATTGTTAGTATGATTTTTACATCATAAAATGACATAATTTAGAAATTTAGAAATAAAAGGCATTTTTCTATTCTGATATTAGTCCTCTGGCTTGAATGCTCTGTTTGAAGGGGCGTGTCTGCTGTGAGACTTCAGTGAAAACGCCCACTGTTGTGATTGGCGGACATCTTTGCATTTGAAATGAGTATTAGATTATGTGGCGGAGGGGGCGTGGTTTAGCGAGGTCTGCAAGCGCTGCCAGAGAGAGAGAGACGGACTGGGCACTTGTAGACCAGAAAGACGAGAGCTGGAGAAAGATTGCTGAGAAGTTATATTGTACTGATTTGTTGAGATTTGATTTGTTCTTGAGTGTTGAGTTTATTTTGTTTGTATCTGAAAGTTCTGAATAAACACGAGTCCCAGTCACGCAGACCCTGTCGTCTTCCTCCTTATTCTACGAACTTTGTAACATGTGGAACCCCTCTCGAATACTTTTACGAAGTTTTTTACAGCTGTCGAGCTTTATTTTTAGATATTTTCCCATCACATGAACGGCTGCAGTGATGAGCATTGAGTACACATGCAGTCTGTTGATTGCGTGAATGCACGCAAATGCTTTGACCACTACTAACAGCAAACACGACATCGATATGAAAACAGTAAGAGATGCATAAACGATTTAGAAAGAAAGTCTGTGTGAACTTGAATGATTAGCTATACATCAGAAATCACAGATCAGGCATTAAAGAACACTGTTACTCACTGTTTGTGGCGGTGCTGTCGAATCCATATCGTAAAAGCCTGTGCTAACATTGCGAGTAAAATAAACAATCCATTTTCTCCAAATTCTCTGGGTGGGCAAAGCAGAGGAAGGGGAGGTAACCTTTCCCCGTATAACAACATATGGGTGTAACGGAGGCCTGCTAGTAGTTGCTGTACGAGTAAACCTCATTCCTCTGATCTCAAGAGACGCTCTAGCGACTGATGCTGGAGGTTGCAGCCTTTAGCCTCCATGTTAGAGCGTCTGACTCTCATGCCGGCGGACCCGGGTTTGAGTTCCGCTTGGAGCGAGGCGTTTGGAACAGGAGGGGTTACATAGGGAAGATTCCAGATCGTCTCGTCTGAGCTGTCATTTTCTCAAAGGCAGAGCAGGACACCCAGAACTCGGTTTACACCTATCGAAATTTCTAGCCACTTGGGGACCATATACAGGGGAACTCATATTAATGTTAAAAAAAACTCATAAAATGACATTTTCATGCCATGGGACCTTTAAATAAATGTTTTCATGAAAGAATCCTGAAGAAAAAATATCACTGTATCAGTGTTTCCTCAACTTTTAAGCAGCACAGCGGTTTTCATTATTGCTAATAATTATATTTTTTTCTCAAGCAGGAAATCAGCTAAATGATTTCTAAAGGATCATGTGACACTGACGACTGGAGAAATTCAGCTCTGCATCACAGGAATTAAATATATTTTTAAATATAATATTCAAATAGAAAACGGTCTTTTGAAATTGTAATATTTCACAATAATACTGTTTTACTGTATTTTTATCAAATATGCAGCCTTGGCTTGGAGAGTACAAAGACCTCTTTCACATTTTTATTTTATTTTTTTAAACCTTTCCAACCCCAAACTTTTTGATGCTACTTCATATAACTTTCAGTTTTACATTTTCACCTTCTTTCCCATAATGTGGCTATGAAATAGAAATGTCATACTATTACATTTTGCAATACACACTGGGAATAACATTTAACAATTACTGTGAATAAGGCAATAAATAGTTAATATAAAAATAAAAAATATTAAATAATATACAAAAAAAATACAATATATATTACACAGATAATGAAGAGAGGTATACTTTGCTGTGCATTGAAAGATGGAAACAACACTTCAATAAGTAGTTGAACACAGCTAGTTAGATGGTACACTACGTAATATGAATAAGTGAAACTGGAATCTGTTGAATGTCTTTTATATCTGAAGTACTCATGAAGTCTGGATGAGTAATGGATGTGGAAGATGCAAACAGCTGCTAACCCAAACTCAAACACATAAAAACATTTAATCACTTTGTCACTTCTATAAAGCAGGACTGACTGCGCAGCTCATCTTGTAACAGAAAAGGTACAGAGCCACAAAGGAATAAGAAACGAATATAAGTGAGTCGCAATTGATTCCTGTATTGATTTCATCTGATGTCCTTAATTGGACTTTTATTGCGGTTTTAAATTATGGCATCTTAAATTAGTGAGACTGGACCAAGGGTCACCGGTAAAATAAGAGGCTTACGTTATGAGAGAAGGTTTCCCTAGTAACCCAAACATCGTTAAGCCTCTATAACACATGACTAAGACAGCTGACAATAATATATAACCTTCAGCCAGATGTGGTCACGTCTCTGTGTCCATATCTCAAGCCTACTTGAGCTCAACAATCCTTGCCCCTTGGCATCTTGGGATTGATATTTTCCTGCTAAAAAAGGCCAGCATACACTAGCACAAGGCCAATAATCACACAAATAATCTGTTCACTTTATCTGGTTTTTGCTTTTCAATATGCACTCACCGGCCACTTACCCTGATAGTATCGGGTTGGACCCCCTTTGGCTTCCAGAACTGCCTTTATTATTGTTGGCATAGATTCTACAAGGTGCTGGAAACATTCCTTAGAGATTTTGGTCCATATTGAAATGATATCATCACACAGTTGCTGCAGATTTGTCTGCTGCACATCCATGATGCAAATCTCCCATTCCACCACATCCCAAATGTGCTCTTTTGGATTGAGATCTGGTGACTCTGGAGGTCATTTGAGTATAGTGAACTCATTGTCATATTCAAGAAACCAGTTTGAGAAGATTTGAGCTTTGTGACATGGTGTTATCCTACTGATGGTGCTAAGATGGTGCCACTGTGCTCAAAAAGGGATGGACATGGTCAGCAACAATACTCAGGTAGGCTGTGGCATTTAATCGATGCTCAACTGGTACTAAGGCCATGTTTACACCTGGTATTAAGATGCGTTTCAGTCGATCGGATCACGAGTGGATGATGCTAAAAACGGGGTCGAAAACGCATTTCGTAGTGTAAATGCTCATGGTGGTCAAATGTGTTCAAACAGCCACAAAAGACCGTCTACTGTCCGCCTACTGACCTAATGCTTAAACAATATGGGAATCGCGCTAGCCACACTCTAAAAAATGCTGGGTTGAAATGGACTAACCCAGCAATTGGGTTGTTTTAAGCAAACATTTAACCCAACCGCTGGGTTAAAACAACCCAATTGCAATAGCATTTTTTAGAGTGCAGGCGGGATTTAAACTTTGGTTTGAAGATGAAAAACGTACCAAGCACAATGTTCTCTCACCATTCCTGATTTCTAATACACACTCACAGCGTTCGCTGTGGTTTTGCGGCTGTCAGAGCAGAAATTAAAGCTGCTGCTCTCTGTGTTTTTTTCCGCCGTCTCTAGGCCTGTTCATATGTAAATTGCACAAGCTTACAAAGAAATTCCCTAGAAGAAAATCAGGACAGAAGTGGTTGAAAGTGGACAACAGTGATGTATTAAAACACCAGGTGTATACAGGAATGTGTCTCCCTTGTCTACTTGTGATCCGATCAAACAAAACACATCTTAAAATAGGGCCTAAGAGACCTAAAGTGTGCCAAGAAAAATCCCCCACATCATTACACCAGCAGCAGCCTGAACCGCTGATACAAGGCAGGATGGATCCATACTTTCATGTTGTTTAGGCCAAATTCTGGCCATACAATCTGAATGTCGCAGCAGAAATCGAGACTCATCAGACCTGGCAACGTTAGTTTCCTGTTCTTATGAGTGTCAGTGATGTGTCTTCTGTTGCTGTAGCGCATCTGCTTCAAGGTTGGACATGTTGAGCGTTCAGAGATGCTCTTCTGCAGACCTCGGTTGAGACGAGTGCTCTGAACTCTGGCATCCACACGGCATTTTCCCCCACAGTACATGTTGATCACTGGATATTTTCACTTTTTCGGAACATTCTCTGTAAACCCTGAGATTGTTGTGTGTGAAAGTTTCTGAAATACTCAGCCAGTCTGGCACCAACACCCATGTCACGTTCAAAGTCACTTAAATCACATTTCTTCCACATTCTGATGCTCAGTTTAAACTTCAGCAGATCATCTTGACCATGTCTACATGTCTAAATGCATTGAGTTGCTGCCATGCAATTGGCTGAATTGATATTTGCATTGACGTTCAGTTGATCAGGTGTACTTTATAAAGTGGCCGGTGGTATAAGCCACAGGGGCTCAAAGGGCACCCTTTAACATTAAAGCGTTTTGTGTTTAGCAGGTCAACCATTGTAGATTATTTATGGCAGTTGTACATAAACTCAGCTGTACATGAAGACAGAAAGTTTTCACATGATCAGACTAAAGAGGTCACTGAAAACTCAACTGAGAAATGTATACAAAATGCCCATTCCACATGTCCTCCAGTGACTGGACCCTTGCTGTTTCCCCTTAGACTCTGCAATCATTTCTGTTTATCTTCTCTGGAAGAAAACGTTAACGGCCAGTTAGCGCCCCGTTTATAGCCAGGTGAGAGGTGTATGCTGGTAAAGAGCTGTGGATGATTTAATGAGTGTTTTTGCTTGTGTCTACAACACTGACCTCATGTTGCCATTTAAGACTGATCTCATTAACGGTTCGTTGCCTATGTATGGTAGCTAAATGCTCCTGACACGCTGGGCTACAGGATATCTCCCCTCAAGCTAAGCATATATTCTAAATCAGGCCAGATTATAGCAAGCATGTACAGGATTGTGCAGAGTCGGATATAAATAAACTGTACTAAAGTGACCAAATCCACTAAAACTATTAGGCTACTAGCTGAGCTGCTGATGCCTGACTAATGAGAGCTTGGTGCACTGATTACCATACAAACTTTCTTCACTATAGAAAACTCTCTTTTTAGACTTTTTAAAACTTGTTTTTAAGTTAAAACAAGATAAATAGACTTTAGAAGCAACAGGGCATAGTTTTCATAGATTGTATTATGTATTTTGTGTTACTGCATTGGCATGCTTGTGTAACCCCTCCTGTTCGAACCGCCCGCTCTAAGCAGGACTCGAACCCTGTTCCGCCGGCATGAGTCGGACGTTCTAACAAGGAGGCTAAAGGCTGCCTCTAGCATCAGTCGCTAGAGCGTCTCTTGAGATCAGAGGAGCAAGTTTTTACTTGCATGGCGACTACTAGCTGGCCTCCGTTAGACTCACTCCCCTAAACCAAAAACAAAAATCCAGAAAATCACATTGTATGATTTTTAAGTTAATTTGCATTTTATTGCATGACATAAGTATTTGATACATCAGAAAAGCAGAACTTTGATTTAAGATTTTCTATTGGGTTCAGGTCTGGAGACTAGCTAGGCCACTCCAGGACCTTGAGATGCTTCTTACAGAGCCACTCCTTAGTTGCCCTGGCTGTGTGTTTCGGGTCGTTCTCATGCTGGAAGACCCAGCCACGACCCATCTTCAATGCCCTTACTGAGGGAAGGAGGTTGTTGGTAAAGATCTCGCGATACATGGCCCCATCCATCCTCCCCTCAATATGGTGCAGTCGTCCTGTCCCCTTTGCAGAAAAGCATCCCCAAAGAATGATGTTTCCACCTTCAGCTTCACGGTTGGGATGGTGTTCTTGGGGTTGTACTCATCCTTCTTCTTACTCCAAACACGGCGAGTGGAGTTTAGACCAAAAAGCTCTATTTTTGTCTCATCAGACCACATGACCTTCTCCCATTCCTTCTCTGGATCATCCAGATGGTCATTGGCAAACTTAGGACGGGCGAGGACATGCGCTGGCTTGAGCAGGGGGACCTTGCGTGCGCTGCAGGATTATAATCCATGACGGCGTAGTGTGTTACTAAAGGTTTTCTTTGAGACTTTGGTCCCAGCTCTCTTCAGGTTATTGACAAGGTCCTGCTGTGTAGTTCTGGGCTGATTCCTCACCTTCCTCATTATCATTGATGATCTTGCATGGTGCCCCAGACCGAGGGGGATTGACCGTCATCTTGAACTTCTTCTTCCATTTTCTAATGATTGCACCAACAGTTGTTGCCTTCTCACCAAGCTGCTTGCCTATTGTCCTTTAGCCCATCCCAGCCTTGTGCAGGTCTACAATTTTATCCCTGATGTGCTTACACAGCTCTCTGGTTTTGGCCATTGTGGAGAGGTTGGAGTCTGTTTGATTGAGTGTGTGGACAGGTGTCTTTTATACAGGTAATGAGTTCAAACAGGTGCAGTTAATACAGGTAATGAGTGGAGAACAGGAGGGCTTCTTAAAGCAAAACTAACAGGTCTGTGAGAGCCGGAATTCTTACTGGTTGGTAGGTGATCAAATACTTATGTCATGCAATAAAATGCAAATTAATTATTTAAAAATCATACAATGTGATTTTCTGGATTTTTGTTGAAGTGTACCTATGATAAAACTACAGACCTCTACATGCTTTGTAAGTAGGAAAACCTGCAAAATCGGCAGTGTATCAAATACTTGTTCAACCGAGGTCCTGACTCTCTGTGGTCATTAAAAATCCCAGGATGTCTCTGTGCATCATGGCCTCCTAATAATCCCCATATCCTGATTGGCTTCATCACTCTGTCTCCTCTCCACCAATCAGCTGGTATGTGGTGGGCGTTCTGGTGCAAAATGGCTGCCATCGCATCATCCAGGTGGATGCTGCACATTGGTGGTGGTTGAGGAGATTCCTCCCTTCCATGTTAAGCGCTTTGAGTACCCCGAAAAACGCTATATAAATGTACACACACACACACACACACATATACAATAAATTGGCAGTATAACCTGGTAGACATTCTGCTGTATCAATTACTTTACGTTATGTACATGGGAGAGTGAGAATATACAGTAATGAGAAAATATAGGGCAATGTGTGTCCTAAATGTTAACTATGTCATAAAATTACCTTGATCACCATTTTGGTCATAATGCTCCCATCTCAGCATTCTTTATACTTTTAGGCTAGACTGTACTAGGCTTTAGCACTCTGTAAATGTGTTCCTCTAAAGCCTCCATTGTGGGTTGCCGTGGAGAATGTGCCTTATGGTGCAGGAAGTGAGGGGATTTGTCCTCTGACTGTTTGGACAGGGGTTCCCGCTGTGGGGACAAGCTGTGATTCCAAACACCTTTTGAATGAAAGCTTCAGTGCACTTACAAAGGCGAGAGTTGAAGCGCAGGACCATGTTTAGATTCACTGTAACATGTAAATGCAGGGCCTAGAATTTGAGGAAAACTAAGTTCTTTGTTCAGTAGAAATTTATGAATGCCAAATGTCTCTGTGAACGACTTTGTAACCTAATGGGAACTGCAGAGTACGCATGTGAGAACAAAGCCGTTCATGAATACGGATTTCCACACAAACTGGATGGACAAAATCCTGGTGTTGGTTCCTTTATGTCTCCCTTCTTACAAGGTATCTGGCTTATTTAAATAAAGGGATAGTGAGATTTTAGCATGTAGTAGCATGGTTTCTTTTATACACCAATATCCAGCAGATGGAATTGCAATAACAACGGGTGAGCTGAGGTTAATCAGCTGTCAGTCTCTTTCTGGCCTGTTTTTACTCTAGCTGTAATGACTTTCACAGAAAGAACTCCCAAATCCAATTGCATGCAATGCTGTCAACATGTTCACTGTATCTGCTTATAATTGTGATGCAAGAATGTGCCAGATCAGCACGAAAAGTGAATGAGACATTCATGGACATTTGTGGGTACTGTGTGTGAATATATCAAATACAATTCTTATTATTATTCGTAAATTATGATTTAAAAAAAAATTAAAGCTTGCATATTTAAGAGTTTTATTTTTAAAACATTAATATATATAATTATATATAAAAATTTAAAAAATAGCCTGTGTGTGTGTGTGTGTGTGTGTGTGTGTGTGTGTGTGTGTGTGTGTGTGTGTGTGTGTGTGTGTGTGTGTGTGTGTGTGTGTGTGTGTGTGTGTGTGTGTGTGTGTGTGTGTGTGTGTGTGTGTGTGTGTGTGTGTGTGTGTGTGTGTGTGTGTGTGTGTGTGTGTGTGTGTGTGTGTGTGTGTGTGTGTGTGTGTGTGTGTGTGTGTGTGTGATGCCTTTGTTTATTTTTTTTTATATTTTCCCGATGCCTTTTATGTAGATTTTATCATTTTTTTCTATCTTAAAATATAAAAATCCCTCATAATATCATTTGATAATAATGATAAAATGGATGTTGATTATCTAAACTGTAACTTTCATTTTCTAAAATAACGTAAATTAAAAAAAAGTTGTTATATGTTTAATTGTATTTATTATATTTATTATTATTATTGCTATTGTGCACTTTTATTTATGTTTGATATTTATGTAAACAAACATATTGCAAAGACAATTTTCTTTAAATCATGCCTAATTTATTTTTGCTATTTTTCAAATGTGTTCTGTATAGATTTGTATTATTTTACCCTTGACCCAGACCCTTTTCTAGATTAAAATATGAAAATCATCATCTTTCATCTATCAATGTTTAGAATGTTTAAAAATGTGATGATCTCAAGTGTAAAAGTAATTTGTCAAATTAAGTGAAATATGCAAAGTTGTGCAAAAAAAGAGAAAATTATTTGTTTAATTGCATTTAGCTATTATTAAAAATAATAGCTTTGATATTTGCCTTAGCAAGACAAGTTGACCATTTTAAGTTTAATGTTTATTAGTTTTTACTGTCATTTCCATCACAAAATAAATAAATGTTGATTTCTTTTGCTTTTACTCTAACACATTGTCACACACCTGTCTGCTCATTCTGTTCAGTTAAACAAGACTTTTTCTGTCGGCTGCGCACAACTTCCATCTCACAGGTGAAATGACACTTTCTGCAAGTATAGAGAGGTTTTATGTTGTACATAGCTGTCCATTTAAACTGACTGATACATTAAACAGCAAACGTTTGCCTTGTCAATCAAATGATTTTTGTTATCCATCCATCAGTGCTTGAGTGCTTGTATCCACATGTGTGTGTGATAGGCTGTGACCCTACAATGGAAACACATGTTGAGAAAGACCACAGGAAGTTGATGAATGAGAGCTCTTCCCTCATGACCCGGTGACCTGGACTCCCGCTACACCCCGCAGGTACTAGTCTGAGGTCATCACAGGATTTTACAGCTAAACCCCACCCTATGAGGTCAGTGGTCTTTACCGTCTACAAAGTTCCCTCCCGCAGGGCAGGTGTAAGGTGGAACGAGTCTGAAATCCATTGGATGTGGAACTTCACATGCTGATGGATGAGATCTGCTCAATTTAATAGGCCCTAGAGATATGGTAGAGACCATGTTTAACTTCAAGAAAATGAGGCTGTGAGTCTGTTCAATGTTGTTCAAACTTTATTCAGTGAGTTTTAACAATATGAAATATTCAGGAGGTATGTATATCTTAAATTAAAGGATTAGTTCACTTTTAAATAAACTTTTGCTGATAATTTACTCACCCCCATGTCATCCAAGATGTCCATGTCTTTCTTTCTTCAGTCGAAAAGAAATTGAAGTTTTTGATGAAAACATTCCAGGATATTTCTCCATATAATGGACTTCAAGGTCCAAATGACAGTTTTAGTGCAGCTTCAAAGGGCTTTAAACGATACCAGACGATGAATAAGGGTCTTATCTAGCGAAACGATCAGTTTCTGCGAGAAACCGAGGAGTATTTATGCTATTATTTTACCTCTTATCAGACGAACGTGATCATCTCTGAGCTCCGCCATAACTTCCGCTAAGTGAGGTCAAAATACGAGCGTGGTCATAGATATATCGATCGTAGATGCCTCATTCTACTGATCCGTGCAGGCGCTAATGAGGCATCTATGACCACGCTCGTATTTTGACCTCACTTAGCCGTCACCACTCAGAGATCAAATACAAACTTTTAGAAAATTTCAAGGAGGAAACAATCATTGGTCCTCTTGATATAAGCAAAATCATAACTGGAAAGAATCATTAAAATCATAATAATTATATAGGAGGATGAATATTGATTGAGGCTTTGATTATGAATGTAAGTAGGATATATATATATATATATATATATATATATATATATATATATATATATATATATATATATATATATACATAATTATACTGAAGCGGTAGTGGATTTCAGAATCCATCTTTCAACACACAAACACACACACATATATTATATAAGTTGTTCTTCTATCAGCTTGAATCAGTCGGCCCATTCTCCTCTGACCTCTAGCATCAACAAGGCATTTTCGCCCACAGGACTGCCGCATACTGGATGTTTTTCCCTTTTCAAACCATTCTTTGTAAACCCTAGAAATGGTTGTGCGTGAAAATCCCAGTAACTGAGCAGATTGTGAAATACTCAGACCGGCCCGTCTGGCACCAACAACCATGCCACCCTCAGAATTGCTTAAATCACCTTTCTTTCCCATTCTGACATTCAGTTTGGAGTTCAGGAGATTGTCTTGAACAGGACCACACCCCTAAATGCATTGAAGCAACTGCCATGTGATTGGTTGATTAGATAATTGCATTAATGAGAAATTGAACAGGTGTTCCTAATAATCCATTAGTGTATATTGTGTGTATAGTGTATAGTGTATAGGGGAGTGTATATGTGTGTATATATATATATATATATATATATATATATTTGTTTTTGTTTTTTTGTTTTTTTCACAAATATATTCATATATGTAAAATATTCACAAAGAAATGCTTACAAAAATTATGTAAATTTGACCTAGAAGCTCAAAATATATAGCAAAAATTAAATATGCATTAAATAGCCATCTACTCTGACTAAAGTATATTAAAGGATAAAATAAGCAGGATAATGTTATGTTATGTGTTACATTACGTTATGTGTTATGTTGTTACGCTATGCTACATTACCTTATGACATTACCTGATGACCATCAGCCAGACTGACCAGATTCTGAAAGACTGAAGTATAGCTGACCTGATGTGCCCTTCGCCCTCAGGATGTGCCACAGTTTTGACCTCTGTCTTATATTACTCTCTGAAGTAGTTTACTCAGATGAGTCACCTGCTGTCTGGACCGGAGTCTGACTGACCACTAAAACCTAATGGAGGGTGAGCAGGTGAGAACAGGAAATGCAGTACTTTTGAGGAAATTACTACTCTTGAGAACATTTGACATGGTAATGCTAGTTTTCAGAAAAATACCAAGGGTGCCCTCTCTCTTTGTCATGTGCCGCATTAATCTGAAATATAATTATTTTATATACAAATATCATACATGCAATTATTTTTGTTTTGACTACGAACTTTATTTTTAATATCTAATTTAATGTTTTTATTTTTTACAAATTATGTTAACATAATTAGCTTTTCTGAAATAACCTATGCAAAGTCCATTGTTATACCAATTAGAGATGGGTCATGATGATTGACTAATCTGTTATAGCCTTGTTGTCCAACAACCAACTAGTCAATTAGTAAGGGAAACTCGTTGTTTAAAGCTGCTGTCCCTAACTTTTTTTGTGTTCAAGTTTTACTAAAATAATTGACCGCTAGAGCGCAAAAAGTTATGGACTGCAGCTTTAAATAAATCTATTTTTATTTTACTTCCTTCTCTGAAAACGTCCATGCTAAAATACACCCCTTTAAAAACCTTTGGCCGGTGTGTTTAGCGCTTTCAGAAGCGTTGTGATGGTGTTGTGCTCCATTAAGCTGCATCATTTTTGAAGCATAATTGTACAGAGCTTCCTTAAGATGATTAGTTAGTTGACTTTGAATAGTTGACATCTACTTAAACTAACAGCTGATTGGTTGGCGAACTTCATTTTACAATAGTTCAAATAACTGTAACCCTGTTACTTTTGCTGAAAATATTGTAAAAGCAATAAAGGTATTGTTGAAGTGCATTTTATTGTGCTTTCTAAATTCTATACACTGCCCAGCCAAAGAAATCTCTGTTTGGATTTAAATAGGCAAATGTTTAAGAGTCTATGATTGGATCATTATTGCAGAGGTTATTATGTTTGTATCATGTTATATGTTTGGCAACAGTTCCTCTAACCCTAACTGATGGAGTGTGTAGCTTTTCATTTCTTAAACAACCATGTAGGAAGACACATCATTGCCATATTCCATGATGCACCTCTTGGTGGAAATAACAACACAACCTTTATTTCCATCAAGAGGTGCATCGATTTTTGGTCAAGATCTTGTATTGAGTCCAGCACTCTGTAAAGTCTCCTCCAGCACATCCTAAAGACTTTCAATGAATTTAAAGGGTCACTTCAGCGATTTAGCATTAAGCTTTGTATCATTAGAAACCCTGTAGTATATTTGAATTAAGGGAATTTTTCCCCCGCATATCCCCCTGAGACGAGAGAATTATGTCAAGTCAAGTCAACCTTATTTATATAGCGCTTTTAACAATGCAGATTGTTTCAAAGCAGCTTTACAGTGTTAAACAGGAAAATAATGCAGCATAATTTTATTCAGCCGTATAGCCGTTCTGGAGAAAATGATGTCATCAGTTAATTTCAATTATCATACAGTGACAGTGTGGGCTTTAGATCAGTAATTAGATCAGTAATTTAGTTTATATGGTTAATTTAGTTTAATAATTAGATTTATTTGGATATTTAGTTGAAAAAATTAAGAAAAATTTAGTTATTATGCACTTTATTTCTGGCAAAAAATCCAAATATCGCCATTTTGCGTCATCGGAGGATTTTTTGGCCAGAGGCTAAAGACTACAGCCAGTAGAAGGAGCTAGTTCTGCATGTTTTCAACCCGCCCACAGGGGAGAGATCTCACTCTCAGAATGTAAATGCGCTCGGCTCGGCCTCGGGCATTCATAACGGCAAAGTGAGTGTTTCAACTTTTCAGTGAATTCCTATGAAAGTTTAGCTTCCATTTGCGATCAGAAAATCCGCCAGACTGGACACGCTCTGAGAATGACAGCCGCGCTTACCTCAGCTCCGCTGAGATCTTACTTCCCTCTCGTGCTGAATGAGATCTGACTCCTGCTGCGTTTGTCCCGTGACTTTCGTTCGGCTCACTCACAATTTATTGAAAATACACGTTCAGTTTTTAATTGTAGTGTTTATTCTCTAACTGAACTAAATTATTGTATTACTATGAAGATCAAAATGACGCTGGGGGCAGTGTAGGGAGTGGCCTCGTAGGGCAGCGAAGCAAGTGCATTCTGGGAGTTGTTTTACATCCACATGAGACAAAAATACATTTTCTGTCTTTTCTCAGTCTAGAAGGCACCAAATTCAAAAATAATTTCACATTTCTACTACATAAATGACCCAGTTTAAATACACATTCATCTTTCCAGCGCTGAAGTAAGGTCTGGACTCAGAGGTGCCAATTCATGTGTGAAAATGATTCTTCATGCTCCTTCCAACTTCTTTCACAGTTTGAGCCTGATGAATCTAGACATTGACATCCTGGAATATGGCCATGATGTGTCTTCCTACATGGTTGTTTAAGAAATGAAAAGCTACACACTCCATCAATTAGGGTTGCACGATCTGTTGCCAAACATATTACATGCTAGAAACATAATAACCTCTGCAATAATGATCCAATCATTGACTCTTAAGCATTTGCCTTTAAATCCAAACAGTGTAAATCCAAAAAATGTAAGTATAGTACATTGCAATAGTAGTACATGTCAATAATTTGCTAGTCTTTATATTAATAATTTGCTATTCTGTCCATTAATGAGCACAGGATAAGAGTAATAATATGATTATGCAATGTATTCAGTGTTGAATCTTAATGACTAAGTGCCTGTAAGCAGAGTCACATGTGGTTCATATTAATCGGTGTCCCCACCAGGAGATGAGCTCAATGTTGGGTGAATTTCGCTGGATCATGAGCTCATGTTGATTTGTAGTTGAATAGCAATATCTATTTTAAATGACTGATTTCTTGTTAATGCTGTTGATCATGTCTATTTCTATTTATTTTAGATTACTCTAGCAGACTTTAGAGGAGGCCGCTGGCCTGATGCCAGGGCATGTGATGGGGAGACGCTCTGACGCCATCCTGCTGAGATCCGGTAGGATTACTGTTTACATTGAGCTCCATGGGAAATGGCTTTCATTGAGGGTGTGTGAGCTGCAGTGCTAAGTCATACGCACACACTGTAATCCCAGAGCCATTAACCGCTGCATGTGATGATGGATAGACTCCGTCTAATGAAGCATAATTGACTCCAGATGTGTGACTCACCCGGTGTGTTTACTAATGGTTCACTCGCACAAACAGCAATACACAAAGAACAATGGCAATAAAGCTCCTGGTGCATTCTGGGTAGATTGAGGACATTGTTGCATAATCATTTTGATTACACCTGAATTCAACATTACTCAAGTGTCTATTCAAATCAACCTTTTTATGTAAATAGTTACATACAGTGGCCACAAAATGCACTCGTACGCAATGGTCTTATTTAATATTTTTGAATGTCATTGTATTACAGTATATAACAACATTTTGGAATGAAATATAACACAATAAAAAAATTTAGTAAGACATTTAATAATAATATTAAAATTATGTATTCAAAAAATTGCATCAATTGTTTGCACATGCTACTTGGTTTGATATTTTGTATCTAATTGAATGACAAGTGTGACTTCAAAATCCACAAATAACAACAACAAAATACATTTTCTCTCACCTGTGGAAAACAAAAGAAGTTATTATGAAAAGCGTCTGTTTTTTTGGTCCCTAAAATAAAAAATGTCCTAGAATAACATCAATCTTTACTACTTAAGAGCTAAAACTGTTGAAACTTTCAAATTATTAATATTAGTGTGTATGCGTGTGTGTGTGCGTGTGCGTGTGTGTGTGGCATAAGGGCGAGTATGTGATTTTCCCTTCAAGTGTCCTAATACTTTTTGGGGCCACTGTAAATAATAATCTTCACAAGTCATAAATACATTGAGGTCAAGCCTTCTAATCAAACTAGTATGTATGTTATACCATTGCTATTATTTATATAAAAGTAAAGGCATATATGAATGGAAAGGCCTTTGATAAAGAAGGTCTTGTCTATGAATGTCATAGCTGAGGGCATTGTGTTGTGTGCAGAAATATTGTATGTTTTATGGTCTGCTAATTTCATAGCGTGTCCTTGCGTGTTTTAGAACGTTTTCAGAGTTTAAGAGAACCCATTCCACAGCTGTTCTGCACCTGTTCAGGCTCCCCAATAAACCTGTATTATAACCTCTGAGGATTCATTTCACTGTATCATAGAGCAATAAAAACGTTTAACCGCCCTTAAAGACGTGATACGGCATGAGGATTTGTTGCGGAAATAAAAGTCAACGTGCATGCATAGAAAGCTACATGAAAGCAAACGATCGGAAAGGGAAGTCATGTATAAATGTTCCTTTGGGAGCGTCAGTTTCAATGTTGACTCTGAGGAGCAGGTTTCAGGTTAAATAGCTGAACAAACCAATAACCCTAAAAGTTGCAGTTGTGGACGACCTACCATTCAAGTCTCATTCACGTATGGGACATTGCTATTTTGTCTCAGATTCAGAATTAGATGGCAATTTCTTCAGTTTGTAATTATGAGGAATATGAAATGAAGTGGAATAAAAAGCAAGATATTATGCTTTGGAATGTAGGCTACTGAAGTAAAAATAAAGATTTCCCATGATAAAAATACTCTGATAAAGTACTGATACATGAAAAAATGTAGTCTACTTAAGTACAATAATGGAGTAAAACTACTTTACTTTAGTTGTAAAAGTGACCAAAAGTGATGTCTGGCTTATAGATGGTTTCATCGGACGCACACGCACTGCCACGGTTCCGCGCCTGGCCCAAAGTTAACTTCCGGTCTGTGTTTGTTTATCGGTCTGGCAAGGGGATAGTATGGCGCACTACTCAGTAGAAACACATTTTTGACGTACTATTCTTGGATAACATGATATAAATATTAACGATCAAGCAGATAAAATATGACACCAGCGCAAAAACAGTGTCTGCGACTCACCAAAAAGCCTTAAATGCTTCATAAATATCCAACATACGAGAGAAGCGTCTAATGTAATTTAGATTGTATGTCTAATGTAATTTACTTGTTATTTATTTTGCTTGTTATCAGAAATAATCTACTCTAGAGGTAACTTATTCTGGCTGCGTTTACACTTGGCATTAACATGCGATCACTGTGATTGTCAGTCAGTCAGGACACAGCGAGTTTACGTTCACATCAAGTGGTCGCCATCTGGATAACTGATCGGATTTATGTTTCCCGCTAAATATTTAAATGTGCCTTTATCACGGAGTGCAAAACAACTTTTGCTTTGTCCTCTATTAATGGCAGTGGCCATAGAGCACGGGATTTTTTGTGATGCATTCATACAATCAATCTCAAATAGGGTACTTTATCTACAAGTTACCTTTCCCAACATTAATCTTATGTTATGAAACAAAGAAACATGTTATTCTGATGCATTGCATGATTGAAGGTGAGCGCACAAGCATTTATATAAGATACTGTACAGAAAATGGCATTACACGGTCCTTAAAGGGTTATTTCACCCAAAAATGTTAATTCTGTCATTATAACTCTCCCTCATGTCATTCCAAACCTGTAAGACCTTCGTTCATCGTCGGAACACAAATTAAGATATTTTTCTTCTTCTCTACGGTCTTACGTGTTGGGCTTGACATGATTGTGAGTAATTCATGTATGAATTTATTATCAATATTTATTTATTATTATTATATTAATATTTATTATTTAGTTTGGGTGAAATAACCCTTTTAAGGGGGGCATTTCCCCCACTCTATATTGAAGACAGAAATGGGAGATTATTTATAATAAACATGCTGAAACAATAAAAACATGTAAATTAAGATAATGTTGCCCAATTAAAATGAAAGATGATAGCGCATAAGACAGATAACGCAGCCTCTGTAGTTATTGATTCTTTGCGGACGTCTACCGAAAGTTAAGATTGGGCCACAAAAGCGCGCATGCGCAGTAACGTTTGTTTATGTTGTTGCCGTTGAAACCTAGATATCCACAATAAAGGCTAGATGTCTTATGGCGGAGTCTCTAACGTCATCACCGGCGGCCATCTTGTCACAGGCAGGGCTCTGTGGTACCTGATGATCTGCATGAACACAAATACTCTTATCTCACTGAAATCTTGACGGATTTACAAATGGTTTGGTTTCTTACAAACGTTATTAATGTGGCTATAATTATGGATGCTTGAACAAATTATGAATAATTTTTCATAAGTATGCAGTGTCATAACTACATCTCTGACTTTTATAACAAACCAAACAGTTTGAAAATCGGTAGAAAATTGAGCAAGTTATGGTTATTAAAAAAGTGTAAGCACCCTTGAAAACAATACGAGTGAGCGAGCTGACTGTGACAAGATGGCCGCCAGGTGCGGACGTCGACCTCCATTGGCCAGCAGCGCAGATGAGACATCTAGCCTTTATTATGGATATCTATGGTTGAAACAGTCTATAGGAAAATTGACATCTTCACCCCTTTTTTAAATATTATTTAACATTTGTTAAATATTTTGTAAGCATATGTAGTTGCTTGGAGTCAGTTGTTTTATTTGTGATGCCAAATTGTGTGAACATAATCTTTGGCTATTCAGGCTAACATACATTATGAACGCATGCAAAAACAAGAGAGAACCAAAGAAATATTAATAACTGATTATGTTCTTATACTCAGTGTATGCTTTTTCCTGTGAGCTTTTTGTTTTTCTATGCATTTTTTTGCATACACTTAAAAAACAATAAGTAAAATGTACTTAATTTTTCTTCTGCAAGTTTTTGCACGCATATTTTTAAAGTAAATTTCACATATGGAATTACATAAACTCTTCTTAACTAAGTTAAGTAAAATTAACAAAGAAAATAAGTAACTTTAACTTGGCCAGTAAAAGTTTGAGTAATTCCTTCTTAATTGAAGTTTACTTTGCAATCATTTTTACTCAAACAATATAACACTGAATTAAACAATGCTTTTAAAGTGTTTGCTTTACTTAGAAACATCTGAGTAAATAATACAATAGATATTGTGTAGACAGCATATCTACAAAACAGAAGTAACGCAGCAGCTGAACACAGAGATCTCAATAATACCTGGTACACAATACACAATGACGGTAACATTTGGTGTATCGTTTTTGAGAATAAATGTCGTTTGGAGTAGAAAATGAACATCAGATGTTACAAAATGGCAGGTTACTAAACCTATCAACAAAAGCAATTATAAAACACAAATACAGCTGGAGAAAAAAATCAACCTTATTAATGATTCATGCCCCAGTGTATGATGGGAACTAGCCTGGTCCTACCAGACGTTTCATTTGTACAGAGAGTCTGACCACTCTCCATTGACAAGCGTTAACTTCCTTGAAGGCGGGTACTATGTTGAATTTTTGGATCTGCTCAGAGCCACTCTGGATCGCTAACGTTTGGTCGTGACGCATGTCATCTCAAACTAGGCCACAACATCAAAATCTGTTCAGCAACTCCCTCTGTTCGTTGATTGGACCGGTTAAAATTTGACCGGAGAAAACCAGAGAATATACCACAATCCCAGACGGAGTACTGAAGGAAAATGAAAATTGAGCAGAAGTACGTAGGAGGGCGGAGCCAGGCTATGGGAACACCAGTATCAGAAAAAAAGTCGTTTTAACTTAATTTTAAGACGTCCATATTTACACTTTTACACACCTTGTAGGGTCATTAAAAACAAAAATATTTTACTTTTGGCCACTACTGTAATTCATCTCACACACTTTGTGCTGGACATGAATGATTCCTCAAATCGTGGCTTGTGTGAAAGGTTGCTACAACTCTATAACTGATCAAACGTACGATTTTTGCCTGGAAAACATTCAACTAGCAACCACATAAGTAACTGCCTAGCAACAACCTCTCAACATGTTAACAACAACTCAGTGCACCTCGGGCTTTGGGTTTTGCACAGGCAAGCACCACTCGCATATAATTCAGATAGAATAAAAATCTAGTAATTATCGTAATACCACAAAATTGTCTTCAAATCACAAGTTTTGTGAGAGAATCCCGTCTGAGCTGGATTAATGTGTAGCAGCAGATGTTATGCGTAATTCTAATGAGAGGGTTTTGTTTTGAGGGGATGAGAGGAGATTTGCCGGTATGTTTTGAATTTCCCACCCATGCAGCTCTTCAAGTCTTTCACGTGTATTACTGACAACAGAGAACAAAGACGTCTTCTCCGCTGCTAAGAGAGTGTGGATTGTCTTTCTTTAACTCTCTCTGTCTCTCTTTTTCTCGCCGTCCTCGTTTTGCAACTGCTACAGTGTGTCGTGCTTTTCACATCCATCAATCAGCTGTCGCATGCCTCATGTCGACACTGTGCTAATGGCAATGTCCTATGGGATTTTATGGCCAGAGCAAAGTATCCACAAAATGTTATCTCCTCAGGAATTTATGGGACATAATGAAAAAGTCAAATACAAACTTAGCAATCTGTCTTCAAACACTCACTTTAGTGCAAAATGACATTAGCAAAGAGAAAAGATGAACAGATAAAAACACATGCCTATCATACCTGCAGTTTTTGAGATGAAATCATTATTTACTCACCCTCATGCAGTTCCAAACCAGTTCCAATCAAAATGTAAATGTAGAGTAGGTGAGCACGGGGCGCAACCTAACACGGGGTTAGTTGTAACACACATGGTTTAAAACTTTTAAACGAAACTTAGTGAATTTAATAGTTGCCATATCAACATTATTTAGAGAAAAAATTGCGTCAAAATGAAAAAATCTTTGGAAGACATCACTGAACATTTATTTAACCATAGAAAAAGTAATTTTCTTAAGTTAATTTTTCATCTCTGTTTTTTGTGTTTATTTGAAATAAGACAAATATGATATTACTTTAATCTTATATATGTTATATATAACAGTTGAGATTAATCTTTAATGCTGATTGTGGTTTAGCAAAGTTTGTGACGGGAGAGTAATGCTGCGTTCCAGTTCATTTTTATTATGCCCTTCACTCGTTAACTTCCCTCCGTCTCGTTCACTCGGATTTGCGTCATTGCTTACGTTGCATGAGTGCCCACTACTGGAGGAACATTTGCAATGGACTGAACTGGAACGTCCTAAGCCCTTGATCACTTCGAATCTACTATGGAGTTGATTTATTTATTCATTTTTTCCTTTACGAAATTGTTTAATGCAACATTCTACACTCACCTAAAGGATTATTAGGAACAGCTGTTCAATTTCTCATTAATGCAATTATCTAATCAACCAATCACATGGCAGTTGCTTCAATGCATTTAGGGGCGTGGTCCTGGTCAAGACAATCTCCTGAACTCCAAACTGAATGTCAGAATGGGAAAGAAAGGTGATTTAAGCAATTCTGAGCGTGGCATGGTTGTTGCTGCCAGACGGGCCGGTCTGAGTATTTCACAATCTGCTCAGTTACTGGGATTTTCACGCACAACCATTTCTAGGGTTTACAAAGAATGGTTTGAAAAGGGAAAAACATCCAGTATGCGGTAGTCCTGTGGGCGAAAACGCCTTGTTGGTGCTAGAGGTCAGAGGAGAATGGGCCGACTGATTCAAGCTGATAGAAGAGCAACTGTGACTGAAATAACCACTCGTTACCACCGAGGTATGCAGCAAAGCATTTGTGAAGCCACAACATGCCATCATGCCTTGTTACCACTGTGCAGGCTGGTGGTGGTGGTGTAATGGTGTGGGGGATGTTTTCTTGGCACACTTTAGGCCCCTTAGTGCCAATTGGGCATCGTTTAAATGCCACGGCCTACCTGAGCATTGTTTCTGACCATGTCCATCCCTTTATGACCACCATGTACCCATCCTCTGATGGCTACTTTTAGTAGGATAATGCACCATGTCACAAAGCTTGAATCATTTCAAATTGGTTTCTTCAACATGACAATGAGTTCACTGTACTAAAATGGCCCCCACAGTCACCAGATCTCAACCCAATAGAGCATCTTTGGGATGTGGTGGAACGGGAGCTTCGTGCCCTGGATGTGCATCCCATAAATCTCCATCAACTGCAAGATGCTATCCTATCAATATGGGCCAACATTTCTAAAGAATGCTTTCAGCACCTTGTTGAATCAATGCCACGTAGAATTAAGGCAGTTCTGAAGGCGAAAGGGGGTCAAACACAGTATTAGTATGGTGTTCCTAATAATCCTTTAGGTGAGTGTATATGTATACAGGTGTATTTGGGTTGTTTTAAATGTTTTAAAAAAATAATAAAAATATCATATAGTTGTTTGTGGTGGGGTAAATTAAACGCGATATGCGGTGTCGTCACAAACGTGTTGCATTGTGGTAAATGAAGCTGCCTGAAGTGTACATATGAAGTAGACTCGCTCCCTCGGTCAAAATCGAGGGAGCAAGGGTCTGTCCATATAAACTTCCCTTGTCCACTTCACAAAGTGGAACGCACATCAAAATGGCGGTGGGGATTCCCCCGAGGGGAAGTGCTTAGGGAAGTTTGCAAGTGCGTGTCTAAAACTGGAGTGGAACGCAGCAAGAGTCGGAGGATGAGCGGCAAGTAATGCCGAGTTCAGACTGCACGATTTTCAAACTCGTCGGATCACTGCTCTTTTCACACTGCATGACTATCTGGGCCAGCATTCAGTTACTGCTGTGTTCACACTGCACGATGGATCGGTGACAGGGGGTTTCACACTGCATGACCGTACAAGAGGAAGAATCACTGACAGCTCTGTCCCTTTCGCAAATTACGTTTCACAACAAAACACACGCGAGAAGTGAGAAGAAAACAACGCGAGATCACACGTGCGTCAGACCGGAGTTCTCGCGCAAGACTGGAATTGTTATTAAAAATATAGACTACAGTGCAGAAACTTGCGGTCCAAATTGTCTGTGCGCTGATTTGCAATAGGGAGAAAAAGAAAAAAGATTATTGCAGAGGAAATGGTTGGGGAGACACGGGGAGCAATGATAGTGTTCTGCAAAGAGAGTTGGAGGTACATACATAGTTTTGCAATGTGCTACTGTTGGGGCTGGTCAAGCAAATGTTTGTGCTTTGTTTCTGTTTGATATAATCGTAAATAAATCTATTAAAATACTGATATTCTGGTCTATAACTCCTCCCAGAACCTCCCGCTGCCCTTTATCTTGCTTTCTCATTGGCTGACGGTCATCGCCGATGTATTTTTCAGTCAGAACACATTTCACACAACAGGAGTTTGAATCGCCGACAGGTCAAGATATTTAGCATGCCAAATATCTTGCCGGCGTCAGCGACTCATCGGCGAGTCTCTCTGATCGCGTCTTTGATCATTCACACTGCGTGATTGTCACTCGCGTGCACAAGCACCGATTTGCCTATGATTTCAGGCATTTGTCGGCGATTTCGCAAAACCTGTCGGCGAGTCAAAATCGGGGCTAAAATCGGGCAGTCTGAACTAGGTATAAGTGGATCAGGCACAAATGATGAACACCTGTCTCTTGTTGCAGTAACTGCCGTGGAGAGAGTATATAGACCGGGAGGAAACGAGGACACAGTGAGAGAGAGCTGGAGATGGAGTGACAGACTGGGACTCGGCTGGCACAAAAGCAGAGAGGAACTGCTGGGAAGAAAACCGACGATTGAGACTGAGAATTTATGAGAGACTGTTTTGTTTGTGCGACGTGCACAGTTTTGTAACCTGAGTGAATTGAGTTATTAAAACCAGTTACGTGTCCCAGTAAGACCCTTTGTCGTCTTCCTTACCGTCACACAAACTTTACTACATTGATGCTGAAACCCGGGAGGAAGAAGACCAGAGCCACCACCATGCAAGCCCCGTCAGGAACACCAATTACTGCAACAAGAGACAGGTGTTCATAATTTGTGCTTGATCCACTTACGTGCCGCTCGTCCTCCGACTCCAGCTGTGTCTCATTTAATTTAATTTTGAAGGCTGCATCCTCTGGAGGACACATCCTGTGAAGGATGCGGTATACGGAGTGTCTTTAATCAGAATTAAACGAGACATCCTCTGTAGGACACACAGGCAGGAAGTATCACGTTGCTATGCCAACACGTTCACAGTGGAGTTGCGCTCTCACACCGGTTATATGAATGAAAATTATTTATAACTTGAAAATGACTATGAAATGTTTCTTGCCTTGACAGCAAAGTACTGTTCTAAACGTTTAAAAATCCCTTAACACTTGTAATCCTGTTTACCACAACTATCTATTTGAGGAAATACAGCTTAAAAACAAAAACAAGCTTGAAACTACTTAAGTTTAAACACCACATTTTGCTTGCATGTATATCTTCCGGTGACGCCATTTTTTTCAAATAATATTTAAAAAACATGACGGCTGTTAATGGCGACGCAAAGAATTGTGGGTTATCTGCAGCAGCGAAGGATACACCTCATGCACACTCCGAATTCCTGAAAAGAAGGGCGCATTTGAAGGTCGCATTCGGAGTGTCCTACTTACTTTTCTGAAATGAGACAGCCTTGATGACGCATGCAGCCTTCAAATGCGACCTCTGGAGGACGCAACCTTTCAAAATCTCTCCCGTCACAGACTTCGCTAAACCACGCCCCCCTCGCCACACTGACCTAGCCAGCAGAAGACACGAGTCGGGGTTAAATCCCAGTTATGCAGAAGGGGTGTGTTGTAACACTGTTACAATGAGCCCCTATTAGAACCACGCTATTATATTCTATACTTTTATTAATTCTATTGGAAAAACATAAAAAAAGGGTGAATAAAGACTGAGAGTCAATGTTCAGAAATTATTCTTTTTTTCTTTTTGAACTATGCTGTATAGCTGTGTTTTGAGGTATGTTTGTTGTCAAATTAAAAAATAATACAAAATTCCATTATTTTATTTGAAAAAGGTAATAATTGTATTTTATTGACAAAATATTTTAGTTTGTCTTGTATATTTTTTTTATTATATCAGGTAACATTTTAAGCTGTTATTTGGTCATGTTACAATGTACCCCACCTATGGGGCATGTTGTCACATTTCACTTCCATTCTTTCGTGGTAAATCAAGAAAAAAGTATACACTCTATTAATTAAACAAAACCACATAATTGTACTAGACATGTGTGCAATTAATGTGGGAAAAAATTAGTGGATTTACACAAACTGAGAAAGTCAAAAAGCGTTAGTTTGTCCCCTGCTCTCCCATATACAAGAGTGATGTCCAGAGGGGATATTTGTTTTTAATGACCCTACAAGTTTGATTAAACAATCTCAATACACTCTAAAAAATGCTGGGTTAAAAATAACCCAAGTTGGGTTGAAAATGGACTAACCCAGCAATTGGGTTGTTTTAAGCAAACATTTAACACAACCGCTGGGTTAAACCAATCCAATTGCTGGGTTAGTCCATTTTCAACCCAACTTGGGTTATTTTTAACCCAGCAATTTTTAGAGTGTATGAGGAACATGCACTATATTGCCAAAAGCATTGGGACACCCCTCCAAATCCTTGAATTCAGGTGTTCCAATCACTTCCATGGCCACAGGTGTATAAAATCAAGCTCCTACACTCTAAAAAATGCTGGGTTAAAAACAACCCACGTTGGGTTGAATAAAAGGTGAAAATGTGAAAAGACATCACTTTTGGCCAGTACTGCATATGAAGGGGATAGCATTTTTTGCAAGCTTAAATTATGTATTAATTAAATAAAAAACGTATTGAAATAAAATATATGTATATAAGCATTCATAGAAATTCTATTTCAAATATTTCTTTACAGTTTCGAAACACCAAAATTGTGCAAAGACATTTTTTTGCGAGATTATATTTATTAAAAATAAGAATAGATTCGAGAATTTATTGATTTCACTGTCGCACCACTTATTTATCTTATAACAACAGTGAACTGCCACTTTAAATGACATATTGAAAAGGAAGTGACATTATTAACAAGTTCACATTGGCACAATATAATTTGTTTGCCAAGTCCAACTGGCATCTTAACAAGGGGATATATTTAAAAATATTCAATTGACATGGGAAAATCATGTCACAGAATGATTGTTAACAGGATGAGCAGCAGCCTTTTCCTCCCCGTGAATATGCAAAGTTGTGCCTTTTCTCTTTCACTCTTTCACAGTGCTTCTGTTTTTGGGAGATGAGGTAATGACAGAAGTGGGGACCTAAACAATGAGCAAGAACCCAAATTCAGGGCATGTACTAACACGCCCCAATTTTGGAAAGAAGATGCCCACTCATGCTGCACTCCTCCAGTGACACTGGAGACACTGACAACCAATTCTAGAGAGAGACCTGTGACCCAGAGGAGATGATGTTTTCCTCTATAACAAGCACTAAATTTAATTGGATATTCCCTAAAGTTTGAGCAATGAGCTTGTGGGTCAAGCTGTTTGGGTTCACTTATTCCTTGAAGGTGATAAATAGAATGTGCTATTTTTTCACCTTCGAGTAAACAGAGTAATGATGCTCAGCGGTGTCTGAAGGAGTGGGAGGAGGACAAATGAAAGCTCAGCGCCACTGAAACAGTATTTGCTCTGAGAGCTTGTGAGGGTGGTATACGTTTGATTTCACCATTGGTAGAAGTTTTGTTGTTGTTTTTTTAAACCCTTAACAATTTTGTACCCTCTAAAGTCCATAAAGGGTTTGCAAATAAACAATGGAATTATAATACTAAAATTATGGGCTGTTTTCACCTAGGGGGCTTAGATTAAGCCAGGATTAAGCCTTAGTTCAATTAGGGCATTCAAGTCGCTTTTATAAACATGACTTAGAAAAAAACATTACTGGTGTGTGTCTTGAGACAAACCAATGGCTCTGACATAGATATTTCAGTGCAAGTTGCATTCAGTTAAAACAGCTCAAACATGCATTTTAGTCTGAGACTAGGTTTAAACCTTATCTGTGAAACCGGGGGTAGCCTATATGTTTTACATACATATACACTATATAGCCAAAAGTTTTGGGACGCCTTCCTTTACATGCACATGAACTTAAATGACATCCCATTCTTAATCCGTAGTGTTTAATATGGAGTTAGCCCACCCTTTGCAGCTATAGCAGCTTCAACTCTTCTGGGAAGGCTTTCCACAAGGTTTAGGAGTGTGTTTATGGGAATTGTTTACTATTCTTCTAGAAGCGCATTTGTTAGGTCAGGCATAGATGTTGGACGAGAAGGTCTGGCTCGCAGTCTCCACTCTAATTCATCCTAAAGGTGTTCTATCGGGTTGAGGTCAGGACTCTGTGCAGGCCAGTCAAGTTCCTCTACACCAAACTCGCTCATCCGTGTCTTTATGGACCTTGCTTTGTGCACTGGTGTGCAGTCATGTTGGAACAGGAAGGGGCAATCCCTAAACATTTCCCACAAAGCTGGGACCCTAAAATTGTCCAAAATGTATTGGTATGCTGAAGCATTAAGAATTCCTTTCACTGGAACTAAGGGGCCAAGCCCAACCCCTGAAAAACAACCCCACACCATAATCCAAACCTCCCTCCACCAAACTTTACACTTGGCACAATGCAGTCAGGCAAGTACCGTTCTCCTGTCAACCGCCGAACCCAGCGGTTCGAAAGCGCTGCACTGTATTTACTATGTCAACTGCATAGGAGACTGACACAGGCGAGAAGAGATTGTTGAATAAAGTTGCTATTTGGGGGGGTCAGAGAGCTCTCGGATTTTATTTAAAAAAATCTAATTTGTGGTTTTACAGATTTGAAACGACATGAGGGTGAGCAATTAATGACAGATTTTTTATTTTTGGGTGAACTAACACTTTAAGATCTGCTCTCTCCCATTTATTCAACAGAGACAAGCCATAAGATATTGAGTGTTAATGTTCCATTGAAAGGGACAAAAATAAGGGTTTCTTGGCATTTGTAGAGACATGTCCATACCATCCAACCCCAATCAGGTTAACAACATAGCGATTGTTTAGCTGACGAAACGTATTTGCGAAAAAATAGACAATGATAAAAAAAATATCCATAAAACAGTTTTGAAAGTTGTGAACTGTGAAAATTATGTTAGGCTGCGTCTGAAATTGCATTTCCTCCTGAGTAGGTTCTTATTTTGAAGAAGTAATTACTTATATGACTGCTAAAAAGTATGCTCTATATATAGTATGGGTGTGTGTAGTATGAATGTAATCTGGACGTATTACATCCACCATGTTGTCATCATCATGTGACCTACCAGTGTCAGTCGCGTCGCATCACTGCCATTCACAAATCCTCTCCCGTGGCCTCATGGGATAGTAAAGTGTCCATCGTATGCACACTTCAGAATCTTGCTGGAAGAAGTAGGTCATCCGGGTACTTTTTGCCTACTCATTTTGAGTGCTTTGAATTCAGACATACTATTTTTGTCACATACCATTTTTCGCCAACTATACAGTAGGGAAGTGTGCAATTTCGGATGCAGCCCAAGACTATCCCTCACAGCCTCACTTTCCCCAATTCAATATGGTGTCCAACCTGACTAAGGTCTATTCTACCCAGACATGTTTTGCTGTTATATTATAATAGGCACACAATTTATAAATGTCAAGAGAGGATGATTGCACTGCTGACATGGCTCTAATGAATACTTAAATCTGATTGGATAATTGTCGAATTTTACAGCCAAATATTTTTGTACGACAGCGCTAAACCGTATAAGTTACTATTGCTCAAAGCAACCGATTTTCTATAAATAGTTTTGAGTCTCTCTACACTCCTCTCATAAAATAAAAAAATTAAATACAATTCTAAAATAATTGTATAATATTTTATAAAAGGCATTTTTTTTTTATAAAATAATAAAATAAAATATTTCTACACAAATCATTATTTCTTAGTTTATTTATTTGTGTATTTTCTTTCTTTATAAGTAGTAGGCAGGATAATGTTGTTTCAGTCATTAACCCCTCAAATTAAACCCAAACAGGGCGATAAAGACCACAAAACAGATGTAAGCTTGTATTATTTATTTTGTGATAATAAATGACTGACTGAGCATTGTCCCATGTAGTCACCTTTGCTGTTCACATTATTTTGTGAAAGTTTGCAGTATACCGTATCCTATAGGACTGACACTATGAAATACACTATGTCAAAATTGAATTCAGACAGTTTATTTTCACTAGCGTTGTTCATTGCTACCCCTTTTCCACCAGCATGAGCCGGGTGCTAGTTCAGAGCTAGTGCTAGTGTCGGTTCTGAGTTGGTTCAACTGACGAGCCTTCTAAAAACCAGTTTGCCTTTCCACATGCTAGAGAGCCATCAGAGTCAGTCTTACGTCACTGTATACGTCTCATCTTTCTCAGCAATGCTAGCGAGGCAGCTGGAAACACAAACACACCATGCTTGTTCGAGATGCATCGGCGATGCGCAGACCGATCAGCGTATGATATCAAAATACCGCATGAGCGATTCAAAAGCATAAGGAGTCGTATGCAGTGTTAATTTTGACATCATATTTTGATTTAGTTTTAGTCATAGTCTTTTGACTAAAATGGCATTTAGTTTTAGTCATATTTTAGTCACCTGAATTGTTTTTAGTTTTAGTCTAGTTTTAGTCGACTAAATATCATAAGATTTTAGTCGAATAAATCTACAGTAGATTTACTCTCCTAAAATCTAATGAGTTTAGTTAAATTGTAATACATTAAGCATTTAAGCATTACATAACCGACTGTCACTTGAACTGACATTTTGACATCATTTTGTTTTTGACATTAAAAATACACGAAAGATAGCTCAATTCACTTTTTTGTTTGTTTTTTAAAACATCTATATAGTTTTTATAACTTTGTATTTCTGTTTAAGTTAGTATATCATGTTAAGCTAAAGCTTCAAATAAGTTTGTTTTTTATTTTTTTATTTCAGTTAACATTTATTTAATTTCAAGTAACAAAGATTTTTAAAAATGGTTTTAGTGAACTATTATAACCCTGATACTTTATTGAATATGTGTCAAATACTGGTATTTCCTCCTGACTATGAATTAAATGGGAATTAAATTAAATACAGATTATTGTGTAAGCAAAAACGAATATATAATGCGTGACTTTTAATTATAAACCAGCTGGAAATACACCGGGACTCTTATTTTGAAATCTCGCAGCCAGGAGCTCATTCAAGTTCAGAGATGAGGAGATAAAATATGCATTGTTACAACCGTCTAAAACATATTACTATATAAACATCGTAAAGTAAACATTGTCATTATTCTTCAGCATTAGTTCATAAACAATTGCCTGGCATAAATGTGCGCTATTCATTGATTGTGAGCCGCTCTGGAGCGCTGGATTGGGGATGTGTGAGCCTGTAGAAGCGCAACAGCGCCATGTTCAACATGTTAGATCAGTTCAAATCAAATGTGCGCATCTGTTACACACAACATCAGTTCTGTCTGGATCTCTTCTCTAATCGTCCCTCTCTAACATTTTCGTCTCGTTTTTATTTGTTGATGAAAATGACAGTTGATTTTCGTTATAGTTTTTGTCATCCATCACTAGTTTTTATTTAGTTATCGTCTCGTTTTCGTCAGTGAAAAAAGGTTGTTGACGAAAATTATGACACAAATTATTCGTCAACGAAATTAACACTGGTCGTATGCTCTCGCTGTACTTGGATGTCATACGGCGATCGGTCTGTGCAGCACCGATGCATCTCGAACAAGCCTTCCATCAACAATGGCGAACGTTGTGTTACTATGATGCACATGGCTTTGCGATCTTACATCGGCGTAAAAACACAGCGAATCCAACGCATTCGTGCAGCTCGCCGTGATTTATATAGACGGAGATTACAATCGAGCAGCTATTAGCTCGATTAGCTGCTATTTAAAAAATGGCGGTGTTCGTCTTGTTGGTCACGGTAACCCCAGCCCCTGACGCAAGCGGTTCTTACTTCTAGACCAGCAATGTTCCGGTGCTACTTAAGAACCACTTTTCCTGGCTCGGAGCTGGTGCTTTGGGTGTGGAAAGACAAATACCCCTTTTCCACCAAGGCAGTGCTAGAGCTAGATCGGAGCCAGAGCTAGTCCCAGTTCATAGTTGGTTCAACTGAGGAGCCTTCTAAGAACCGTTTGCGTTTCCACAGGCTAGAGAGCCACAATTACGTCACTGTATACGTCTCAGCAACGCTAGCGGGAAACACAAACACACCAGGCTTGTTCAAGATGCATCGGCGCTGCGCAGACCGATCCACGTATAATATTTAAAAAAACGCATGAGTGAATCAAAAGCATAAGGAGTTGTGTGCTCTCGCTGGACTCGTTATCATACGGGGATCGGTCTCCACAGCACCGCTGCGAACAAGCCTTCCATCAACAATGCAAACGTTGCTTTACTATTGATTCACATGGCTTTACGATCCTACATCGGCATTAAAACACAACGAAAACACAGCGAATCCAACGCATTCATGCAGTTCGCCGTAATTTGTATAGACGGAGATTACAAACGAGCAGCAGCTGTTAGCTCCATTAGCTGCTATTTCAACAATGGCGGATCTCAAGTCTGTGTTCGTCTTGTTGACCCCGCCCCCAGCGCCTGACGTAATCGGTTCTTACTTCTAGCCCTGTTCTAGCCCAGCAATGTTTTGGTGCTACTTAAGAACCACTTTTCCTGGCTCGGAGCTGGGGCTTTGGGTGTGGAAACACAAAGAACCGATTTGAAACTAGGCTCTGGCTCCGATCTAGCTCTAGCACTGCCTTGGTGGAAAAGGGGTAAAAGAACCGATTTGAAACTAGGCTCTGGCTCCGAACCAGCACCAGCACTGCCTTGGTGGAAAAGGGGTATGTGTTGACAAGCTCCAAAGTCTATTAGGACTTGAGTTGGCTTTCATGCGGCCATCATAACAGCACTTCCAATGGTTTTATGACCTGTGCCCGGGCAAACGCTCTCACACGTGCAGGAGGAGATACAGGAAGGGAGGAGAGAGGTGTCTGACTGAGGCAGTTCTCCTCAAGAGAGATGAAAAGACCACCTCCTGCTGAGTCTGAGCTTATTGTCTGCTGAAGTGTTATGGATGTAACCGGGAGTGTTAAAGCTTCAATAAAAACCGTGTCTCTCTTTGTCAGGCATGACCTTTAAAAACAAAACCAAAAAAATCTTCATGACCTATCGCTTCATGTTCTCCCAAGTTGTAAGTCGCTTTGGATAAAAGCGTCTGCTAAATGCATAAATGTAAATGTAAAGGTAAAATCTCCTTAGTTATCACTCCTGACAGAGCAACGACCTAACCCGAACTGTTTTATCTTTTTAGGTGGAATTGGTACTTCTGTGGCACATTCATTAGTGGTGGGAAGTTTCAGAGGATATCCTGACTGATGCTTGGGAGGAAATCCTAATTGTTCCTCTTCAGTGCCCCATATTACCTCAGAGACATAGTTCGAATTCATTATTCTGTGGAGCAGAATGATTTGGCTAAACCATAGCCCTCTGAGGCATATCCTTTATTTCCTCTGAGTATTCTGTTATCTTGAGACCTTACGTGGTTAGGATGACAGGAAAGACCATCTGTTCTTCTGCAGGGTCTTTGATGTGGTCAACACCAGCAAATAAACCTCCCTTTAGCACTAGGAGACGAGCCTTATCTGTTTTCCACAACAGCAGTGGAAAAGTCTTTCTCAACTCAAGGCAAGAATCACTATTATTATTGCACATACTCAAGGTTAAGGATTAAAACATGTCTAACTCTGTGTTAAACTTAGGTGTGTAACCCATCCCACTCAGAAGATCTGAACCACCAACAACGTCCTTAGCATCATGGTATGTGCACCAATCCTCTTCAGAAAATGCCCCCATGATATGAAAAATGGGAGTTGTGTGGCTTCTAATCCATGTCTATTACAGTTTTCAGGATTAATTGATAAATATTCAGAAGAACAGAATTTATTTGAAATAGAAATGTTTTTTAACATTATGCATGTCTTTACTATTGCTTTTGATCATTTTAATGCATCCTTGCTGAACGGTAGTGTATATGGTAGGTGCATTTCGCAAAGTAAACCACAAAGTGGATTTTTATCAGATAAACACATTTCTCTAAACAGACCACAGATATGTTGCATTAATGTGCATTTCAATATTTTTGTCCAATCAAATGCTCTCTAGAATGACAATGTACCTCCTATCTGCCATTGATCAAATGTACAGAATGAAATACTCTGATGCTATATTCGCTTTTAAAGGTCCCGTTCTTCGTGATCCCACTGTTCAAACTTTAGTTAGTGTGTAATGTTGCTGTTAGAGCATAAATAATACCTGTAAAATTAACAAGCTCAAAGTTCAATGCCAAGCGAGATATTTTATTTAACAGAAGTTCCCTTTCAAAGCCTACAGCGAACGGCCGGCTTGGACTACATCCTGGTACTTCCTTCATAAATGACGTCAGTAGAACAGTAGAACAGACTAACCTCCGCCCACAAAGAATACGCGAAAAAAGGGGGCGTGGTCTTGTTGCTGTCCCACGTGGAGAAGAGGACGTGTCGCGTGGAGAAAAGGAATTGTTGCGTTTGAGTGTGTTTGTCGCCATGTCGTCGAGACGCTGTTATTTTCACACCTTTGTTTGGCTTTCCCAGGGACGCTGTAGAGATCATTGAGCGCATAGCCGCATACATCTCCCGTTAAGAGGCGTGACCTTTCCGTACAACTTGCGCTAAGCTGCTGTCGAATCACAACACAGGAACCGTGCCACGTGCGCTAAGCTGTGGTCAAATCCCAACACGGGAACCGCTGGCACAATCAGAACTTGTTAATCAAATCAAATCACTTTATTGTCACTCTACCATATGCACAAGTGCAACAGTAGGTGAAATTCTTAGGTGCAGTCCGAGCAAACATAGTAGTCATGACATGACATGTACAACATTTAAGCAACAACAGATTACACATCTGATGCGCACACAATTACTCACAGCACAGTATACACTACAATAAACAATAAATAATTTACACAATGTGAGTGTAGTTCTCACAGCTTTAAACAATATACACATACTTACAATATACATATACTTTAAACAATATACACTAAACATACACTAAACAATATACATTACGCTATAATAATAATAATAATATACAATGTATAGTATACAATATTATTCACAAATTGAAATCCAAAGTGCAATAGATGCTGTATGATAAATAAATGTGTATATAATGTGTGTGTATCTACAGTGGGTTGTGCGGAGTGATATTCTGTCCAGTGTGTGTTATGATCCTGACGGATCAAGAGTTAAGTAGTCTGATTGCTTGTGGGAAGAAGCTGTTCTGGAGTCGGCTGGTGCGTGTTCTAATGCTGCGGTACCGTCTGCCTGATGGCAGCAGTGAGAGCAGCCCATGGTTCGGGTGGCTAGAGTCACTGATGATCCTCTGAGCTCTCTTCACACACCGCCTGGCGTAAATGTCCTGGAGGGAGGGAAGCTCACCTCTGATGATGCAGCTGGCCGTGCGCACTACCCGTATTTTACTACTTGCGTATTTCTGAAGGAGGGACTTCATAGAACAAGGAACTCGTCAGCCCGTTTTTAGGAGAGTGAAAACAGCGGTGTACAGATAAGTAAATTGTGTGAAAAATACTGTGTTTTTTTACACGCGAAACATGAACACATGTTATATTGCACACTGTAAACACAATCAAAGCATCAAAAACACACGAAGAACGGGACCTTTAATACATGAAATGCATGTAAAAATGAAAATCAGATCTGACTAGATGTAACATGACAATTTAAGACATAAAGTTTTATGTGTTTATATGTGGTTTATTATAGGGAAAATGCAAGCACACAATCTTGTATTCTGTAGTTTTTAAGCTTCACTAACATCAGGACAGTATAACATTTATAATATGTTACAAATGGATTCCCGACTAGACAGTTCCCAGGGAGTGAGCTGAAATGATGTGTAATCCTGGGAAGTAATCTGACCACTACTGAACATTGGCATGAGAATAGAGCTGGTTAGTTAATCCATTTCCTGTTATTCTTAAATGGCTTAAAGGAAGTGGTGGAGAAACATCTGGAGGTTGTTTGGAGCTCCTTCCAGGGCAGTAGGAGGGTTAGGAGCCTCGGACGGCTGGCGGGTGGGGGAGAACACCACCTGTCTGGAGCTGTTGACAACGGAGGATGTGATCTGACATAATACTCAACTTCCTCTACTAAACGCCACATTTACAGGCAAGCAAAGAGGAAGACGACACGCATGCATTCATGCACATAAACGCTGCATCTTTATTTTTTAACAACAGTCACTGTGGATGTATTTGTGGTCCGTGGGCACACTTTGAACTCTTGAACTATTCCCTGCGTTTGTGGTGTAATAATGATTACCAAAGAAAATAATGGTGCCTTATCCCACAGTTGGACAGTAAGGCACTTACAATGATGTACATGGCCACAATGAACACTGAAATATTCACAGTTTCAAAAGTATAGACATTGATTAAACATTAAATGTGTTTTGAGACTATAGAAACTCACACTACACTCTCAAATATAAAGGTGCTTTATTGATTTTTCTATGAAGAACCTTTAAAATCCATGGAATCTTTCCATTCCGCACAATGTTTTCTCTCAATTTTGGCCTTTCATCCACACATAGACAGCATTTTTGTCAACCAAAATGTTTTTTTGAAAACGCTCTTCTAAAGTGGATAAATCTGAAATCGCCATTTTTGTGTTGTAGTGTCGAAAACGATGATGCATGTTTGGTCACGTGACACATATTGTACCCATAGAAATCTATCCCAGACAGCAACATAGTGTCGGCCCAGATCTGGCCCACATCTAACATGTGGATTCCATACATACCAGATGTGGGTCGGATTTGGGCCAACACTATGTTGCTGTCTGGGATGCTTATACCGGCATTGTTGTGCCTGCTATTTACTTTCATAGTGTTGCTAAAGAGAGATGTTCCTTCATATTGCATTCCTGCAAAGATGTCAGAAAATGTACTTGCAATTGCTGTCCCGCAGCAAAATTGCATTTAAAAGCATACAATCTTGAATGCCAGCTGGACACAGCAGTGAGTAGTGGGTTATTTTGCTAATAAAATGATAGTGCCAGAAGGATAGTGTGATAACGTTATTATGTCTGCTCTCTCTGTATCATTTCATGAGCTTGTATTATGTTTTACGCATACGCATTAAGCATTTTCAGACGTTTCAGTGTGGATGAGCAACTTTTGGAAAACGCTAGTGGATGGGGAGCATTTTGAAACGAAGGCATCATTTTTAAATATATATGTATAACAAGACTTTTTACATGGCTAAAAAAGTAAAGCATAACCAGAAGTTCATCCGCACTTAGCCACACCTCAAAGAGAATGATTTAGAATGACAGATTTGCAGCTCAAACACTAAACTTCACATTTCTGCTTTTAAAACCCACTGGAATGCTGGTCCCCGTTAACTTCCATTTACATTTATATAGCCTTGAGTTTTGCTTTAAAGGGGGAAATTTACCTGGGAATTGATCAATTGCTGTCACTAGACCTTAACTTGTATCTGAAACATTCCTATGAGAGCCGAGAGAACAACAAGCAGTATTGCTCTTCATAAACAAACACAGACCTCATACCTAAATCTTTTAGTAAAATGTTTCTCACAATGTCCTTGTTTTGTCAGTGTCTCCCTAACCTCAGCCCCTATTCTCTGGCATACGCACAATCCCACACACAAACACACACTCAGGGGGGGAGGGGCGGTCGTACCCTTTGTCCTTCTGGTTACTGTACATATGAATGGGCGCAGGCAGGGACAGGAACCCCTGAACTCATGAATGTGAATGGAGACAGGACACCAGCCTGACGAGCAGGTCTCACTGGCTATTAGAAGTGTGTATGTGCGTCTGTGTAGTAAGGAAATGGATTACATTACATTACTTCGAGGCCATAAACACTGCCAGTCAAACACACTTGACTGAATTTATGTTTTATGATCATGGTTTTATAAATGTTTTTTGATATGATTTGTGTAATATTTTTGTTCTCTACATAACACTGCCATTCAAATGTATTTTGATGACTTTACTATTATTTTATGTGAATAATGTTTGGTAGAACATGGTGCTAGTCATAGGTTTGAATCCCAAGAAATGAGTAGGTGTGTCCAAACTTTTGACCGGAGATGTACATTTATTTGAGGAAATGCTATCTTTTTTTTCTCAAGATGTTGCACCCTTAAGATATCCGTGTTTGGCTAAATTATTAGGTTTAAAACGTAGCACAAAGGCTTGAAGGTTTAGCATGTTAGCCTAAACTGCATTTCGTTGCCTTGTACCTGTACTTGTGTAATGACAATAAAGTTGAATCTAATCTAATCTAATCTAATGTGTGTGCGTGTTGGTCAGAGAGGTCACCTAAAGCGTTCTCGTCATGGTGGTAAAGCCCCCGCTTGTCAACACATTCAATACAAACCTTATATCAGACCCCTTCTTCTCAAAATGCATCTATGAAAAGGTTTTCAGAACTGTATGAAAATGTCTTCTTGTTAAGCTTCGCTGCAATACAACAATGACCAAGTTTCATGCTCTGTGCGTGAACGAAATTACAGACCATGTGAATGGAGAGAGACTTGTAGCATTGCTAGAGGGGGACATCTGTTGAACAGGGGGACAGCTCAGTGAATTGTGACACAGATGACAGTGGGCAGCCGTGTGTTTGGACTGAGGATTACCTCATCACTAAAAGAAAGCAGAGACCCTTGCATCCCCCCTCTCCTCTCTGTTTTTTTCCCTCCCTCCATCCTGGCTTTAATTATCACCCGTCTGTTGGATGGCCACTGTTCCTTTGTGGTTTCTCTCTATCTCTCATCCCCCATTAAAAACCCTGTTTCACTTGTCTGTCACGTTAACATTGTATTAGAGATGTGACATTGACAACGAGCAGTTAGAAGCACCCTTTTAAGCTAAAAACAACACAGTACTATCAGCAAATAGTGATGCCAAATAGTCCAGTGGTACAGTTCTACAGGAAACAGACATCATTTTTGGACCCCTATAGGTGTTCCATTAATTAGTACGTTGGGCGTTGTTTAAGCACAGTTTATTTAAACATGAGTATCAGAATCATCTCTAAGGAATCATTTTTCATGTTTAAACCACCGAGTCATCCATGTGGATAAATCTTTCAAAGGCTGTCCAGGTCAGTGGAGGCTGGAGTCCCTGTGGGTGTTGACTGTGGATGGAAGACTTGAGCCATAATGAGATCCCTAATAACAGCAGTAACCCTTCAGAGTAATATGCCTCCTGTGGATAGCCAAAATTCACAACTACTCCAGCCGTCTGTCTGTTTCTTCATCTTTTGTCCTGCATGTCTAACTTCCTTTAGGTTTGTTTTTCATGCCATACTCCTGTCTTTATTCTCTCTCTCTCTCTCTCTCTCTCTCTCTCTCTCTCTCTCTCTCTCTCTCTCTCTCTCTCTCTCTCTCTCTCTCTCTCTCTCTCTCTCTCTCTCTCTCTCTCAAACCAAGCATCTTCCTGATGTGTATTGATCCTTTCTCTGTTTCTCCTCCCCTTCTCTCTCATCCTCTGAGTTCATTCTACACTACAAGAGTGTGAAATCCCCAGGTTATACTCATTAACAATAGAGTGGTCATATGTTGGGTTTTTATTGAAATTCATCCAAGTTTGCTACATTACATTTACATTTATGCATTTAGCAGACGCTTTTATGCAAAGCGACTTACAACTTGGGGATACATGAAGCGATAGGTCATGAAGAATCGAGAAGCGCAATAAGAGCCTGAAATCCTGAGACCGTGTACATTGCTCAGAGTAGCACAGGCTAGAGTAGGGAGGGAAGAAGAAAGAGGAAGAGGAGAGGATTTTTTTTTTTTTTATGAGATTAGGTGCTCACGGAAGAGCTGAGTTTTAAGTTGACTTTTGAATGATGTCAATGCGTTTCGGATGGCGTTGGGAAGATCGTTCCACCAGCTGGGAACGTTGAATGAAAATGTTCTGGAAAGGGATTTTTTTCCCCTCTGTGATGGGACCACAAGCCGTCGTTCCTTTGCTGAGCGAAGGCTTCTGGTGGGGGTGTGGATTTGTAGAATGGAGTCAAAGTAAGCAGGAGCTGAGCGCGTGGTGGCTCTGTATGCAAGCGTCAGCACCTTAAACTTGATGCGAGTGGTAGCAAGTGCAGGGAGATGAAGAGAGGTGTGACGTGGGTCCTTTTGGGCTCGTTGAAGACAAGACGTGCTGCTGCATTCTGGATCATTCGAAGTGTTTGGATCGCACAAGAGGGGAGTCCAACCAGAAGCGCATTGCCTCCTTTTGATGAATGTTTATTTTTCATAAGCAAGATGAATTTGAGATTCTTTTCTCTCCGGGTTTGATGTCAAAGCGCACACAAGTATGCAGAGCGTAATTGTGGTAATACACAAAAATCCAGGTGTGTCAATCAGGTTTTGCTTAGACCATTTAACTTTTATCCGATAAAAGAACAACGTTTAAGGCGTTTACATGACTTTTACATTCATTTTCAAGTAATTAAACATAATTTATGCAAGCGTCAGCACCTTAAACTTGATGCGAGCAGCGAGTGGTAGCAAGTGCCGGGAGATGAAGAGAGGTGTGACGTGGGTCCTTTTGGGCTCGTTGAAGACAAGACGTGCTGCTGCATTCTGGATCATTCGAAGTGATTGGATTGCACAAGAGGGGATTCCAACCAGAAGCGCATTGCCTCCTTTTGATGAATGTTTATTTTTCATAAGCAAGATGAATTTGAGATTCTTTTCTCTCCGGGTTTGATGTCAAAGCGCACACAAGTATGCAGAGCGTAATTGTGGTAATACACAAAAATCCAGGTGTGTCAATCAGGTTTTGCTTAGACCATTTAACTTTTATCCGATAAAAGAACAACGTTTAAGGCGTTTACATGACCTTTACATTCATTTTCAAGTAATTAAACATAATTGATGCAAGATCATGCATATAGACATTTTCTGAAACAACAAGATTTCAAAGCTGTTTATCCATGCTTTTGTGTTGCTTGAATAGGGCTGCTTCATTAGATCTTGCGTGATTAAACGGGCATGTTTAAGTGAACAGCGCAATTAAAAAGGCATGCAGGGATAGTCACTGTTCTCAAGAAGGGAAGTGGTGTGAATTTGTGGACTTCTTCATATTTGAGAAATGGGTCACGGTGTGTTTTCAAGTTAAGTTATCAAGTTATCATGGCATGATATATTCAAACAACTTTCCCAGATTGAAAACGTGCAAACCTAATATTTAAAAATTATTATAAAATTATAATTTTTTTTGAAGTATTTGGTTCTTGCTGAAGCTCAAATGTGCTGTGTAACACAAGAAGGAAACTCATTGGTTCTTGCTGAAGCTCAAACGTGCTGTGTAACACAAGAATGAAACTCATTGGTTCTTGCTGAAGCTCAAACGTGCTGCGTAACACGAGAATAAACCTCATTGGTTCTTGAGGAAGCTCAAACGTGCTGCGTAACACGAGAATGAACCTCATTGGTTCTTGCTGAAGCTCAAACGTGCTGCGTAACACAAGAACGAACCTCATTGGTTCTTGCTGAAGCTCAAACGTGCTGTGTAACACGAGAATGAACCTCATTGGTTCTTGCTGAAGCTCAAACGTGCTGCGTAACACAAGAACGAACCTCATTGGTTCTTGCTGAAGCTCAAACGTGCTGCGTAACACGAGAACGAACCTCATTGGTTCTTGAGGAAGCTCAAACGTGCTGTGTAACACAAGAACGAACCTCATTGGTTCTTGCTGAAGCTCAAATGTGCTGCGTAACACGAGAATGAACCTCATTGGTTCCTGCATGTCAAGTGAACATGCTTGAGCTTCTGTTTACCACAACTGATGTGTGAGTTGATGAATGTTTATATGTGAATAAAAGCCTAAATTCAATCTGTTCATCATATAAAGCGATCGTGTCTCTTCAGAAAATTTGGACTAAACCGCTCAATTCATATGGATTAGTAATATGCTTAATATTACAACACGCAAACAGAAGTAAGCAGTGAATTAGGGTTTGTCGCATACAATGACCCCAAATATATTTGGACACTTTTTCACATACTTGCACAAGCTAAGCACATTTTTGGGCCACTGTTGATCATAACATCTCTGAATCATTCAATAGCTTTACTTTACTCTAATAAATCATGCTTTAATTTAAAACGATAGCCAAACGCAATTCATTTAGTCAACTAAAAGCGAAGAAAGGTCAAGGCTTGAGGCCAAGCTGGGAAAGAAAGGTTTGGGAGTGTGTGGTCATGACCTCCATTTTGAACCTGTTGACTAGCTCTATTGTAAGGCATCAGGGAGTGTGAGATGATCCAGCTAGACAGCTGGTGAAGGTGAATGCAAACACAGGGTCAGACTTGCTGGCCTTGACCCAGCGTCAAAGAAAAACAGAGTGACCTATGCTCTCTCTTTAATCTCGTGATTTGCTTGATGTTCTCAGTCACAAATGCAACTCTGTCTGACACAATCACAATTATGACAAATGATTTTGGGGTTTTATGATGCTATGCACTTAGAGGAAATGACTATTTATCTTAAAATGGAACAAGCAAGAACTAAAATTAATGTTTCAATACTTGTTGTTGCATTTTAAGGCAAGTTAATAGTTCAACTTGATTAAAGTTGTTTGTTGATCTGTTGGCTGTCCACAAGAAATGAAACATTACACATTAACCTGCGTTAAGAGGGCTGTGTATGGTTAAATAGAAGAAAAGGGAAATATAGAGACAATTGAGACAATTTAGTTTGCAAATAAATGCTACAAAGAATGCCAATTGCAATTAATGGGAGAAAATTGTGGAGAAAAATTAAGAGGAATTTCAATACAGTGCTCGTTTAACAGGTGCTGTAAATTATGCTTCTCATATTAATCCACTTCCCACAGCCAGAAACAGTCTTAAAATACATGGTCAATTGTGTTGAAGGGGTGTGTGTGCATTTCCATGGTGATAAGACCAAGCAGTGCAGTAAATTGTAAGTAAAAGTTGATGAAATTCTAGAGTCTGTTAGAGAGTTAAGCTCCTTTCAACCCAGACTAGCAAAGATAAAACGCATCCAGGGGCCCAAGGACCATCTGGTCTTCACCTGTGTTGAGTCTATTCAGAAATCAAAACCCCATTCCAACCTCTGTGACACTATAGGAATTTTAATAGAGATTCTAAGGCAGAGTAAAAAAATGAGATTCTGTCCACTCTTTGATGTCTGACATTTATTCTTCTTAGTGTTAATGCTCATCTTTCATTGCTTGTTGCTTTAATAGTCCCCCTCCTCCTCCTTAACAGACTTTTTAGCCTCAAAGCTCTCAACCTTTTCAGATAAAGCCATATCATTCAGAGATTAATTTAAAGCAATAGAACTCCTGTCTGGTGTAAATGGATCTGATCTTGCATGGATAAAAAGCCTGCACAGATACAAACACACTCTTGTGGAACAATGGACTCTTGAATGCTTATATGGTATGACCACCTAAAGGGATAGTTCACCCAAAAATGAAAATTCTGTCATTAATTACTCACCCTCATGTTGTTCCACACCCGTAAGATCTTCAGAACACAAATGAAGATCTTTTTGATGAAATCTGAGAGATTTTTGTACTACGCACTATGTACTAGTTCACAAAGAGATCGTAAAACTACTCCGGTTTAGTCCAAATTTTCAAGAGAAACGATCGCTTTATATGATAAGCAAACATAAACAGAAGCTCAAGAACAAAACCTCAGTGGTTTTTGCGGAAGCTGAAGTGTGCTGTGTAACACACGAGAATTAACCTCGTTGGTTGTTGCGGAAGCTCAAACGTGCATCCTTTTATGAACTTTTTGAATCGTCAAAGTGGTAGTTGTGTAGACTGTCAATGGAGGGACAGAAAGGTCTCAGATTTCATCAAAAAGATCGTAATTTGTGTTCAGAAGATGAATGAAAGTCTTACAGGTTTGGAACAACAGAATTTTCATTTTTGGGTGAACTATCCCTTTAATACCGAAAGTTCTGTTTCTATGGGTTTTTTTGCGCTTTCATTTTAAAATGGACAATAAGGATAAGAAAGTAGGAAAACTCCATTAAATAATATTTATTTTGAGAGAAAAATAAGATGCACAGCTGAATTTAATGTGAAAAAGCAACAGATTTTTATTGAATTACATAAAGTACAGTTTTGTACCAAAAGCAGGTGATTACAAGATATTCAAAGACCTTATTTACAGTGTACAGTTTCTATACATATCAACAGAGGATGATGGTGTTGTCGAAATTTTCCCGCACAAAATATGACAGAATCGCTCAAGTCTTGTGATAGTTGCGTTGCCTTTTCAATCTGTGGAACTTTTGTCACTGTCATGTTTTGGGTAAAGTTAGCTTGAGCTAAGTGATCAGTTGTGGACACTACAGCATGTGACATTTTCGGATTTGAAGCCTCCAAATACTCTTGTTTTGATTACAGGTGCAAATGAAACATGACCAGTTTTAAGTTTGGTAAAAAAAAAAAAAAGGGCTCCATGCGAGTCCGAAATTTCAGGTGAAGCTAAAGGTTCACTTGACAAAATCCACCTGAAGCCTTAGTGAAGCTACACCAAAGTCATAACCTTGAGTGATGCTGGCTGAAAGCGGCGGATCTTCTTTTTCAGTGCCCTGGAAGCTTTGATGCGGCAGGCTGCTGACTCTGAGCGTTGGTGTTGCTGAAGAGAAAAGCCAGCTGCCGTGGTCCCCATCGCAGCCTGAGCCCACACTAAACCCCCTTCATCTTCCTCTTCTTCCTCTAACAGGTCCTCCTCATCCAGAGAGAGACTGCTGTCCGAGTCTGAGGCCGTCTGGGAGCCCTGGCTGGACTCGCTGTCCCCAAAACGGTTTGTGGTGTAGTCGCTCATCTCTCCATCACTGCTTGCTGCGATAGTAGAGTGAAAGAGCGACGCACACTCTGCAGAATACTCCGAAAACTCTGACTCACAACGAGGAGGGTAGCGGCTGGAGACTGGCGCTGCCGGATATCTAGATTCTAAGTAACTGAAGTAAGAGGAGGTAGAGAGCGAGTGAGGAAGGGCCCGTTGAGGACAGCCCCATTGACCTGATCGAGGTCTGGCACTAACACTCCTTACCATAGACCCCTTTCGAGAGTTCAACATCTCTTTGGATCTCTGGTTATGGAGAGTTGGGTGCAACGGGATCTCTGAGTTTGAAGGCCATTTCCGTGAACTCTGTTTCTTTTTGGCTTGATCCAGAGGAAGGTGCACAGGTTCAGGGGCTTTACGGGATTTTGTGGACTTGGAGGTTTGGCTCTGATGAAGGTGAGGGTTGTTTTGGGTGCAGTGTGAGTTGAAATGTCCATTACAACTGCAATCTGAGCAAGAATGCATCTGGGACTCTTCCAGATTTGTCACTTTCCCTTTGCATGAGCTGGACTGCTTCAAGTCAGCTCGGGTTTTGGTGCTGAACTCTCGAGACAAGTGTTTTTGCTGCTGTTTCTTTGAAGATTTTTCTGAGCTCTTCTTTCTCAGTTTTACAGATTTAGTTTTCTTGTCTGCCTGACGCATTTTCACCCTCTGAGACCCTGCAGGAACAAACTGTGCATGGACAAACTCTGATGAAGGTGTACCACCCTTATCATCAAAAGAAGCTCTACCATCCTCTCTTCTGAAGGTAAAACTTGATCTCCTCTCTATTGTCTTTGGGACCATAGATGACTCCTTGGGAATATGTCCACTCCCCTTTTCTAAATGTCCATTTTCAGGCTCTGCACCAGTCTTGCCTGTGGCATTCCTTATGGGAAAGTAATTATTTTGGAGATCCATGGAGTGCATGCCATGGCACATTGTCTGGACCTCAATTGCTTTGAAATTGGGTTCCAAACCAGGTGCGTTCCTCTGTTGCAGATTGCAGTTTAGTGCTGAAGATGTTTTTCCAGTCTCCAGTGCATTTTCTAAGGGCATTGCTATTTGTTGAAGGGATCCCACCAGTTGAGGAACGCTCAGCAGTTTGTAGGTAATTTCCTGGGATCTGGGTCTTTGCTCCTGTGTGCCGCTAAGAGTATCATTTCTTCTTATGCTGTTTAACAGGCTTATCTTACTGGAGCTTCGCTGTAGTAGCTTGTTGATGTATCCGGCAGACCGGTAGTTTGTGAACCCTTCGTTTGGGTTTTGGGTTTCCTCTTCAAGACCCACTTCAGGCGTTCCATCAAGTGCTACTGGACTTCCCTGATCACCGGTGCAACTGAAGATGGGGCTTTGTAAGGCCACAGCATGCAGTGGACTGGGGTAACAGTACACTTCTGTCCCACTGCTAGACACCAGGTTACTCTGATATTTGGGGTCTACTGAGGGGTTTTGGAGGCTAGCACAGAGTTTGGAGCTCTTCACATCAGTGTATTTGAAGGAGCCAAAGCCAGGTGTGATCATTCGTTCAAGGTCCCCTGAAAGACAAACCCAAGAAAAATAGCATCAAGATGATGTACTTTACATTTCAGAAGTTAAGCTTATTATGACTATAGTGACTTCAAGAAGAAACAACATATCCTGATAGTACATGCCATAGCAGAAACTTAACCTAAAGAACACATTTTCATGCTCACCTGTGGAAACAGGTCTTTGCCTCGCTTTTTCTGCTCGTGCAGTTGCTGTTCGTATACAACTGCTACCGAGCTTCACTCCTGAACGTGGTGCATCAGACTGGCCAGTGCTCTCATCAGCAGAACAACGGCGGGACACACCGGTCTGTCCGGAACCATTACGGCCATGTGGCATATATGAGTTGGAGAGAAGTGGAAGCAAACTGGTTTGAGATGAGGAGGAGAGACTCTCGCTGTAGACAGATGTGCAAGAGTTTGACAGTGAGCCTGAACCACCATCACTGAGCTCGTAGAACCCTGGAAGTAGAAATTAGCACTGTTAGATGCGATACAGAGTTAATTTCTGTACAAAAAATCCTTGATATCCTTTAGATCTGAAATGAAATGTTGGAAGCTGGTGCAAATTTTAAGTCTTTAAAGGGAAAGCGTGTAATTCATAAATTTTAGTTTGTCCAGCTCATTCAGGTCATTCAAACAAACAGTTTACGATTCTATTTGGTGTCGTAAATGGAGCAGAAATTGCACTGACTCTTCACCTTTAAATGAAAAAGTAAGTATTTGATGTGTAAATGGGTATGTTTAGTCACCTGAGCTGGGTCTGCTGTCACTCTCTAGGTGTTCAGTGGATGCTTTACACACATCCAGTTTCAGCTCATTGATCTGCTGATCTAGCTGCTGGAGATGAGTCTTCAATCCCACATCTTGTCTGCGTAGACGAGTCTGCAGGTGCAACACACATTATGTTAGCATGCGACACAACTGCTGCAAATGCATCCTGACTGCAACTGCAAATACATGACTTATCATACAATATTCCATTCAAGGTATCTGATGAATCATGCAATTTTAGTACATTTATGAACCACATGAGTAGAGTTGCATGTAAATTCAACAGGCTATTTTTTCATGCAACAAATAATAAGCTAAGAGTTTGAGAACTGTGAAGTGTAGCAAACTGTAAGTCAATCAAGCACAACATAACTATCTAAAGTGTTCTTTGTTACGCTACTATTCATGCTCATTCCAAACTAACCACAGAAGAGCATTGAAAACTGGATGCTTCCAGACATTTAATGGCTGATATGACTCCTGCTGTTATACGATGTAGACAAGAGGAGAAAAAAAACAGAATGAGGAAGCAAATAAAGAAGGACAGCGGTTGACTATTAACTAGGCAAGGATAAAGGGTAGCCTGGGGGAAGTGCTGTAAGATTACTAAACTCTCTCCTGCAGAGGAGCACAAACTATTGTGTAAACCAAATGTATAGGTCCAAGAGGAAATGGCATGCCAAATACAGAACATCTATAATGGTTGACTGTAAACAAACTAAACCAGCAAAGTAAAGAGTCACACCTGTGACAAACTCTAACAATACACATACTTTAATCTATCGTCTTTGTGCTTGCCAGGTAGTGAAAGAGAACAATGAGGAACACTAATCCAATTTTATCTGAGGGTATTACTGTAATCTATAGTTGTGTGGATAATGCAACCGGTTGCAACAAACCACTTAAATTAAGAAAATCCTTAGTGACAATACCCTAAATATTATAACTAAGGGTTTACTTCATTTAAGGGGGTTGTTGCATCTGGGAACTGACAATTGGATAAAAATGAAGTTAGAGCTGCCAGATGTTTTCTCAGGGTTCCTAGACATTTGACTAATGAATCCTTTCTTTTTAGAGAGAATATCTTAGTGCGTCCACATTGGCGGAGCACTTATTGCAGATGATATCAATTATATGCAATTTCCCTGTGCTTTGGAAAAAAAGATGCCATTTAAAATGAATTTAAACGGTGTAAGAGCACTACTGCCAGTCTTATATGTCTGTAGACCAGAGTCACTTTGACCATCGAGTATTAGAAGGGTTCAACAAAAGTCCAAAAGGTTCAAACATGCGTCGGCTGTGGGGTCAAATCTGTGTCGCCGACCGGGCCACAGTTCCTCTGTTGCCATTCTCATTAAATTGGGTTAATCATCAGAAACGGACTGGCCCCCCTCAGAGCCCTTGATTTATGACCCCTCACTATGACCCCCAGCTGTGCCTGTGATTCAGCACTGGATTCAGTCATCAAGCGCACTGCCAAACCATGCACAAAATACACCAATGAATCCCCCCTACAGTACACGCACACAGGAATGTAGGTTTTATGCAAAGATTCTCATTTGCTGCTGGAAAATTCACAAAATAATGTCAAAGAACTGACTAGGCTAAATCACAGAAAACATCTGGTAGATCTATCTATATTCATCCAAAATGACATCAGATGTTCACACATTGGATCCTACATTTGTAACCAAGATTTATGTCTGAAGGGTCTTCAACGAGCCATTAATGTGTTTTACATTATTGTTTTTCAGCTATAAATGAAAGTGCAGACTGTCTTGATGTCATGGACATGTTTTACTTGGCTGGTGCAAATACAGTAGTCATATGACTAGAGCTGTTCAATCCAGTTTGCTTCACTCAGATGACATCTTTGTCAAAGCTCCATAAAAGTAAGCCGAATATAAGCCAAATAATACAGATAATGCATATTATGTACAAATGGTTGATTATTTTTTATGTTAATACAATGTTTTAACTCAGATGTGAACATGTCAATGGTCACAATTGTGAGCCTGCTGGAAAACACAAAGGCCAATTTAAAACAAGTAACTGAGTGATTTATAATTATTAAATTAAAAGCAATAAAATAAATGTGCATTTATACTTGCATATACATGTTTGTTACCCACAATTGCCTGTTATAAAATAACTTGTTTTACTCCTTAGTTGCTCACTGTGTGATTGCAGTTGTGATCAAAATGAACCACATACGGGAATCATAATTATTGGCAACTTGTCTTTAATAATAATGTCTTACCAGCTGTTGTTTTAGCAGAGTAAGTGTTGCCTCCAGTCTCAGCTCTTCTGTGCTCACGTTCTCGTGTTTTGATGTATCGGACTCCTCTCTGTTCAGGGTCAGAGCCCAGTGCACCATGGCACTCTGTTTGTCCCGGAGGAAATGCAGTTCCTGCAGTCCGGCCAGCGCTGCGTGCAGCCTCTCCCCTGTCCGTCCCCGGTCCATTCCTGCAGCTGCGCTCAACACACCTGATCCAGGTATTTTTCTCCCGGACATTATCAGACGAGCTGTTTAGACATATCCAGAGAGGCGAGGGAAATAATGAGATCCGCTATGTGACTGAGCCTGTGCAATGTGCGTCCCAGTGTGAAACAACAGTTGTGTTTGGACTAAGCGCATGAGTGTATACAGTACCTGTACGGGGCGGTGTACAAAGCAGCCCCGCCCACCTTCGCGCTGACCGTGGAAAAACCCGCCCCCTCGCTGGCTGATTGGCGGACATTGATTTAGGCTAGTCTGTGAATTTGCCAATCCTTCTTTGATAAATGTCTAAGACGTTCATCTTAATTGAATGAGGCGATCAAACGCTCGAAGAAGTGAATAAATAAAAAAGTGAGTATGAACAAATTAATATTAATGAGTTAGCAGGATTCGTAAAATCGCTTGCGGTCACGTAGATTTCTCTTAAGACCTAATGCTCTAGCTATGTCTTAGGAAAAATACGAATAAACAATAACTAATTTATAACAAACACCCATTTAAAACATATAAATTGTTATATTTTTAATCCGCATTAAACTGTAGGCCTATACCTTTTATAGGCCTATGTGTTTTATACTTTTATCCACGTACTACATACAGTAATCCAACTTCGTTTGAACAATTAGCCACTAGCGCCCTCTTGCGTACAATGACTGACTTACAGAAAACCTAAAAATGTCAAAATTATCAACATAAGTACGACGGCAACATTTTAACACTAACAAAGAGTAGGCCTACCCTTACTTGCCATGCTATTATTGTGGTTTTGGACATTTAGGCATAACATGGTGCATGTCTCGTATGCATAATGCCTTTACAAAAGCTCATGGTAAACAGTAAAAAATACATATTTATATTTTGAAATAATATATATTTTTAAACGTTGACCATGCTATACATCAAACAGAGTTCATTATGTTGAGAGTATCTGGAATCCCTGTGCATTTTTTGTGACGTAGGCCTACACAGGAAACGTGTGCTGATGAGAAGAGGGCGTCAGATAGCATCAGGGATCGAGCCCTCATCCCTGGCAGTGGCGCTGTGAGGTAAAGTCATACTGTACCATACTGTCTTTCCCCTACAGCTTGGATAACTTTACCTCTGTCAGCCGCAGGATGTGGGAGGGGAAGTGAGATACAGGGAGAGATTCAAAAATAATACAACAAACAGTCCTTTCTACGAATAAGACAGAAGATGTCAAATCTGATCAAGATTAGTCCAAATACAATGTTTTATCACTGTTATAAAATGTGAGATGGTTTGATTAGGCTTCCGAGTCCACCGTCTAAACAAATGAATCACACAAATCCTGTCTGGGTCAAGAAAGAAATGAAAGAAAAAAGAAAGAAAGAATTATATCTTGCATTAATAAATGAGTTGTACTTTTAGTAGCTTTATGATGTTTTGCTCCCTAATTTTTTAATACAATTGTAAACAAAACAAAAAACATACATTTATAAACTAATGATTTATGCTGATAAAATTATGTGAATTTTAAAACTGTGTCCAGGATTTTTTTCTTCTTCTGTATTAAAGTTATCAGATTCGAATCGTCATTGAAAATAACAAAACTGAGCTTAATATTGATGTATGTAAAATATATTATTTTCCAATTAAGTTAATATATTTGGGATGTAGCATGACCCAGATATGTCTTTGTGAGATTCGTAAATACAGTAAATCTGCCGAAGTCAAAAACAGAAACTTGTGAGACAGTGACTCTAATGTACCTGCTATTGTGATTTACATTAACTTACCACAGGGAGACACTGTCCTGTGTTACAAAGAAGAGAGGTGCTGTTACCAGCAGGTGGCGCTGTAACCCAAGTATTAAATGCAGCATTTGACCTCTGTGTGAATCTCACAAAAACATGTTCACAAGTCACCCTAAAATTCAAATAAATATTTTTTTCATTTTCTCATTTTCTTGTCTCTGGGTGTAATATAAAATACATTAATAACTTATTTATGTTATTAATAAGTTAATATATATATACGCCCATCAGGCATAACATTATCCCGCTGAAAGAGGCCACAGCCACCAGGGAATAACGTTTCCATGAAAGGGTGTACATGGTCTGCAACAATGCTTAGGTAGGTGGTACGTGTCAAAGTGGTACGTGTTTTCCCAGCAGAACATTGCCCAAAGCATTACACTGCCTCCGCCAGCCTGCCTTCTTCCCATAGTGCATCCTGGTGCCATGTGTTCCCAAGGTAAGCGACGCACACGCACCCGGCCATCCACGTGATGTAAAAAAAACATGATTCATCAGACCAGGCCACCTTCTTCCACTGCTCCGTGGTCCAGTTCTGATGCTGACGTGCCAACTGTAGGCGCTTTCAGCGGTGGACAGGGGTCAGCATGGGCACCCTGACTGGTCTGCAGCAAACTGTGATGTTATTCTGATACCTTTCTATCAGAACCAGCATTAACTTCTATTTGAGCTACAGTAGCTTGTCTGTTTGATCGGACCACACGGACCAGCCTTCGCTCCCCACGTGCATCAATGAGCCTTGGCCGCCCATGACCCTGTCGCCGGTTCACGACCACTTTTGATAGACACTGACCACTGCAGACCGGGAACACCCCACAAGAGCTGCAGTTTTGGAGATGCTCTGACCCAGTCGTCTAGCCATTTGACCCAAGTCAAACTCGCTCAAATCCTTACGCTTGCCCATTTTTCCTGCTTCTAACACATCAACTTTATTAATGAATTTTATAATTCTCATGAATCTCAATGGTGATATACAATCTTTAAACTGTTTACCAGTACTGTTATACAATGAATTTGTAAATTTATATCATATTATATTTATTAATTTATTGCATTACAGTAATGAAAATGAGACTTTCTTTTAATTTTGAGGTGAAATACGATGAGGGGGTGTTACTGACAGGTTTCATGAAATGCAGTGGTGGAGGAAGTACTGAATCTCAGTACTTAAGTAAAAGTACAAATACCCAGAGATATATTTACTTTAGTAAAAGTAGAAGTACCACAATGACAACCCTACTTAAGTAAAAAGTACCTGATTTTAAATGTACTTTAAGTATTAAAAGTAAAAGTACTTGCATAACAATTTATTATCTTAACGTCTATATTCTAATAGTAATAAATAAATAAAAACTGTAGCCTATGGGCTGTGGCATTTTAACTAAACTAGTTTTGGGTTAATGTAGGCTGTATTCTGAAGCAATATGCACTATAGTGTTCAGTGAACAGCTTTGATGTATTTAAATCTGCATATTTATGATATTTTAACCTTTTATAAAGGCCATTTTTCCCCCTAATCTTATTGAATATAGGCTATGCTTCAGCTTTCCTTTTATATTCTTAAATTGTATCAATACATTAAATTAGAATACAATATATGGCTGTTACCAATCAAATTAAATAATTTACACTGAAAAATTACAACTGCATTAAATAATGTTATGAGATTGTTTTAAATATTTTTTTGAATACAAATAAGAAATGTTGGAAAGAATGTTTTAACATGAAACTAAACTGCCAGCAGGTGGCGGCAGGTATTAATGAGTGAATCATTGAGTCGATTCGTTCAAACGGCTGATTCGTTCAATAATGGCAGTCGTTTATGAACAAGTAATTTAATCTTTGATTCAACCGATTCATTCAAACGCTGAATCATTCAGTAACACACTTTTGCTGTGATATTTTCGCTGCTGAAATAGAACAAAAACAGTCCATATTGCATCTAAAACTTTTTCTAAAGACTTTTTGTTAATTAATTGTTTGGAACTGTCAGTGTCATATGAAATAAGTGACACATTTTCAGTCGTGATGGTATTCAGGAAAACAACACTCTTGGTCGTTTGATGTTTTTAACTGTGTTTGCGTTATATGTAATAAATATAAAAACTCCGCATTTTGAATCAATCCTGCAGTATGTGACTGAGTTTCTCTGTGTGAGCAGCTGATTTGTTTCCATTTTTCCTCGTGAGGCTGCGCGAGCAACCGTCAGTTCATTACAAGAGGACAAGCGTTAGCTAATGTCGAGCCCTGAAACTGATCAGAAAATGTAACGGAAGGTTGTAGAAATGTAGTAGAGTAGAAAGTATAATAATTGCTGCAAAATGTAACGAATTTAAAAGTAAAAAGTATGCACTATTGATTCTACTTAAGTAAAGTACAGATACGTGAAAAATGTACTTAAGTAAAGTAACAAAGTATTTGAACTTTGTTACATTCCACCACTGATGAAATGTACTCTCTTACACAGAGTGAAGCCTCATGTTAAAGGTAGGATAGGCAATTTTGGAGAAGTTAGCAATAGCAAACTAGCTTTGAACGCATTAGATCCCACCCTCCCTTCAGTCTCCAAAGCCACGCCTCCTTCAAAACACATAAATGCACACAGCAGTGTCTGCAAAGCGTCACAAGACGAGAGACAGTTAAATTACCTTGTGTCTCAAAGCAAATAACATTACAATAATAATGGATGTAAACAACTTACTTGTAAGAGCTCTTACTTGTACCACCTGACTGCTGCAGATTCATTTCTGCGTTGATAGTGTTGACATGCATAAAGGGTTGCCATCTAAAAATTACGGTTGCGACATGGTGTGAACGCAGCATAAGCTCGTTGTTTTGGTTCAGGGGCAACTGTAACAGGTGGCAGGTCGACATGACGTGTGATGTTTGTGTGAGCAGGGTGTGCTGAGGTATGGAAATACATATGTCGACAGGCAGGTAGGACATCGTATCATTGGACGATTGAACTGACATTTTTCATCAGTTCTCATCTGTGAGTTCTCAATAAGGATGTTTACTAAAATACTTCTCTGTAGGTACATGGCATATGTGTGGTATGTGGGGAATGTCATGCTGCAGTGCTGTGAGGGACCAGTGTCCCAGCCATTGGCTTTGATCAGTGTGAGGCGGAGGTATTGGACTGTAAACCAGCGTGTAAGAGGAAAGTGATGCTTATCTTGTTTTGCCTTGAATCTTGAATGCAGTAGATACAAGTCCAGTGGACATAATAATGCTAACATTGTCCTCTCTGGACGTCCCTATGCCCTTATCCCCTTCAAAGCACTTCCACATAGTGATGTCACAACGGTTTGATCTCTCAGTGTCCTCCTCGGCCTCTATGCATACCAATGAGGGTGTGAATAAATGGCTACATGCTGATGTAATGGCATATAAGCAAACAGGCACGCTCTTTTGCAAAACCTATAGTGAGCTGCTTTGCTGTCTACGTTCTACATAGAACCACGGCAAAAAATCTGTACTTTTTGTCAAATTTGTAAACATTCTTAAATTAAGATACATTTACTTGATATGTTAAACGACATACGATATCGGCCACATCCACACGAAGCCAGAGCTTTCCCTATCCGATCTTTTTTTTCCCTCATCTCAAAAAATATCTGCATACACGAAACCACTGAAACCAGCTCAAAACGATGTAGTATACATGCCAGGCCAGTATGTGGCGCTGTAATTCTGCCACAGAAATACACTAAAAACAGAGAAGAAGAGTTGGGGCTAGAAGGGGTACAGCAATGGTAGGAAGTGAGGCAAAATCTCACCATAAAATAACAATAAATAAATTTGCTACTTACCAGATTGTGTTTTATTAACGCCTACCCCAACCCTAAACCTACCCTTACAATAATGCAAATACAGTAATTAAATGACGCAATATTGATGTCCCAGTGCTTGTAGTTGTATCCCTTCTAGTTTTTCCCGTGCGGGACGAGGTGTGATGACATCACCGTTTTACAAAATATATGAAAACGCAAGGGTGTCTGTTTCAGATTTATCCACTCTGGGACCCGGTTTCAAAAAATATCGGTTTCAGGCTACCAAAATAATGTGCGGACGAAACGCTGATACAACACTAAATATTTTCGTATACAGCTAAACGGGTCTCCATGTGGACGGGGCCTTAGTCTCTAAAAAAATTATCAGAATTAAGTTGCTGAAAACAAGAAAAACACATTTGTTTTCTTGTTTTAGGCATAAACTCACATAATTTTGATACATTTTTTCAAAGTAATTTTGCTTCTTTAAGTAAATGTATCTTCATTTAGGAAGGCTTGGATATTTGCACTGGAAAACAAGACAAAAATACTGAGGAAGAACATAATTTTGCAGTGTGTGGTTTAAGCATTTTATCAGTATTGTATGGCAAGCTGTTTTAGCTTAAAATGTTCCCAGCGTTACTCGTCGTAGTTGAATTTTACTAGTAAGAATTCCAATTGTTGAGCCCCCTAATTCAAATTTTACTAGTAAGAATTCCAATTGTTGAGCCCCCTAATTCAAGTTTTACTAGTAAGAATTCCAACTAGCACCTAATTAAATTTTTACTAACAAGCATTTCAATTGTTGAGCTCCCTAATTCAAATTTGACTAGTAAGAATTCTAATTGTAGAGCCCCTAATTCATTTTATACTAGTAAGAATTCCAATTAGAGAGCTCCTTAATTCAGTTGTTACTAGTAAGAATTAGCCTAGAAATCTAGACGCACCCTAGTGGCAGCAAATCTTATTTGCAGCCAGGGTTGTCTAGCAACTCTCCGTTGGCTTGTGAGCTGGAAAAACAAAACTCTGGTCAGGCCTATCACATCATGTATAGAGTCGGTGGGCGGGCTTAACATAATGATGGCAGAGTTGCGGCGGTTCCACGTGCTTCTCGGAAACAAAGAAGCTGGCGAACAGCGGCCTTTCGAATCGTCTTTGGCCGCGACTCTGGAAGACTTGGAGTTAAGCTTTTGTTTGAGAAAAGAACGGCACTGAAGTCATTCTTAAAAAAGGAAGATGTGTTCTGAGGTTTGCCGACCAGATACGGCAAAAGTTTAATCTATCAACTAGCTCCGCTTCACCTTCTTCGTTGCTCTGGTTGGTTTTTGCGCTATCCTATTGTGTGCAGAGGGAATTTGAAAGACAACCGTTTATCCTGCCCCTTGGACTGAGCAATGCCAATGGTGTGTTCCCAGACCCAACATCTTGATGTGGGTCTGGCTTGTCAGGCTAAGTAAGAATGCAATTGCAGAGAAAACAAGACATATTTGACATACTTGTAAAAAAAAAAATTTGTAGAGCTTTCTAATTATAATTGTTCTAGTAATAAATTAATTGGGGGTCTCTCTTTGTTGTAATTTGTACTAGTAAGATTTGATTTGTAGAGCTCTCTAATTTAATTCTTACGAGTAAAAATGCAATTTTGATGAGTAACACATGGGAACATTTTAAGCTAATGTGGCTTGCCATAGGGGTGAAAACAAACGACACCAACCAAAAGATTTTGCTCATGGCATGTTGCACAGCAATGTTCTTTTAAGTAACAGATCTCGATAACAGTTCTGTTTTCATCCCTACTCCTTAATGCAATGCTTTTATCTTCAATACGTTTCTCAATTTTTCCATGTCATTTTTGTTTTCTCATTGTTTATGTCTCATTCTCTCTCATCCAGCTTTGTGAATGCATCCGTCCAAATGAGACACAAAGGCCTCCAAACACAACCATAGCGACAGACAGAGATGCCTCTCAGAGCTTTTAAAGGATCGGAAAATGTGAGAGGACAGAAGAAAGGAGCGGACGGTGATAAGGTGTACCTGTATTTGTGAGGCAATAAAGGACAGGTCACAAACAACAGGAAGTGCAGCAGGGGGAGCGAAAGGTAAACAGGAATCTGTTGTCATATGTGAAGCTGAGACAGTGAGTGAAGAACACAAGAAAACAAACCCGTTCACAAGCCTCAAAGCCTTCAAGCCACCAGCATCTGATATCATGCACAAGGTATTTTCTTGGGTGTGTATACAATTTGTGTGTTTTTTTGAATGGCGTTCTGTTTGTGTGTATAGTGTGGATTGTCCTTCTGAAAATATACATTTGCTTCAACACAGAACTAAACTTTATTGGTGTTTCATAATTAAGATATTTTGAAAAAATGTTGGTAACCAAACAGTTAATGAGCCCCATTGACTTCCATAGTATTTTTCTTCCCATACTATGACAGTCAATGGGGCCCATAAACTGTTTGGTTACCCATATTCTTCAAAATATCTTCTTTTGTGTTCAGCAGAAGAAATTCATACAGGTTTGGAACAACAGTTAGTATGTGTGTGAGTTGTCATAAGTATGTGCACATGGGAGTGTGTGTGTGTTTATGGTCTCCTGTCATGAGGGGTTTCCCATGCTGGTTGTCTGATTGAGTCTCTGAGCTTTATTCACTAACAGATATGAGATTTCAGACATCAAAGAACATTTTCTCTTTACCTAAAAACATTCCTGAATCCCTTCAGCACCTCTGAGAGACTCACACAAACACTTTCCCACAGAAAATCACATCTTTCTTTCAGTGCACTTGTATATATTTATTAAAGGAATTAAGTCACACATGAAAATGTCTGAAAATATAAAAAAAAATACATCATTTATTTGAAAGACACATAACACAATCACATTTTCAAGCATTTTACAAACAGAAGTTTATGTATATGATAAAACAAAATGTATCCAAATGATCCCTGTTTGAACCTGAGGAGAAGTGACATCATACACTATAGTGTTCAGACGTTTGGGGTCAGAAATATACACACACACACACACACACACACATATATATATATATATATATATATATATATATATATATATATATATATATATATATAATTTTTATTTTATTTTTTTCATTCATTTTATTCAGCAAGGATGCATTAAACTGATAGTAAAGTATTTCACATTGTTACAAAATAAAACATTTTAATAATTAAAATAGAAAATACTTTTTAAATTCTAATAATATGTCACAGTATTTTGATCAAATAAATGCAACCTTGTTAAGCATTGAAGAGTCTTAAAATATTCAATATTCCAAAAATAAGTATCAATCACAAACTTTTGAATGGTAGCGTATATCCACAAAAGATGATAAATAATGGCTTGATTGTTATCTTAATGCAAATGGTTGTGTGGCTGAAAGTCAAAATGAACATGCATTCCTGATTTTATTGTACACATTATTTTCCAATTAAGTATCGTCAACCTTTGTTTACCACCGAAATTATTTTGATCATAAATTGAAAAAACCTCATTATAAAAACCCGTAGGAAAACTTTGAGGGAACCACTGGCAAATTAGTCTTCATGGTTTTGACTGCAGCACTCTATTGTAACCAATTTAACCTCCTTAATTTTAATTTGATGTAATTCTGAATGAAACAAGATATTAATCATGAAAACAAAATGTTGGCCAGGACTTTTTTTCCATCAGGAATGTATTGGATTGTGTAAAGTGGGCATTACATCAGAATGGAGGCTGGTGGTTGGATGAGAGGGTTTGAGAAGAGGTGGAGCACATTTTAATATAGGCTACATTTTGATACGATTAGAAAGACAAGCATTTTTCTTTTTATTAAGAAAGTCCATTTTGATTTCATGTTGCCTTGAAGTGTCCAAATACTGCATGGGCTTTAATATTACAAAGGGCAAACCCTTAAAGGGATAGTTCACCCAAAAATTTTAATTAGCCCATGATTTACTCACCCTGAAGCCTAGGTGTATATGACATTCTTCTTTCAGACGAATACAATCGGAGTTATATTAAAAAATGTCCTGGCTAATCCAAGCATTATAATGGCAGTGAATGGCAGCCCAAAATTTGAAGCCCAAAAAAGTACATCCATCCATTATAAACGTAAGCTGCACGGCTCCGGGGGGTTAATAAAGGCCTTCTGAAGTGAATCGATGGGTTTTTGTAAGACAAATATCCATATTTAACACATTATAAAGTCAAATATCTAACTTCAAGCGGATCGCCTTTTGTATTCAACTTACAAAAAAGCCTATGTGTGATGTAGGACATAACATAAGGCGCTACACTCTCTTCATATGTTGAATATGGAAGGCGGTCCACCGGAAACTAGACAAACCCTTAAAGGCCGCCCTTTTCCACTGTAATAATTTCCACAGAGATGATAAGTATTGATGTTATGTTACGTTCATGTGGCGATTATTCTGATTTTATTAGTGCTAGAAGTGTCATGCAGTGAAAAGGAAGGCATACCATAAAAGTAAACCTGTCCATCCGTTCCTGTGGTTAGGCCTTGCATTACCCACAATCCTCTTTGTTCTAAACCACATCTGAGCAAGAACAAAGCCAAGCTTCTCTGATATGTCAATGAGATGTCTACACAAAACACAAGCATCAACAATGCAATGCAGATTGTTAATGTATAAACCGTGTGTGTTTCTGTGTGTGGAGGAGCATGTCCGAACATGTTTCTCAGCTAGTCACCACTAATATGTAATTTCCCCTTTGTTTATCTTTTAAGAGGGTCTGTGGGACTTTTATACTATTATATATTGAATGCAGTATCAGCATTGCTAGAGTAGATGTTAGTTACTGATGAGTGCTGTGCTTTATTGAAGCTTAAAAGGATACTTCACCCAAAAATGAAAAGTCTGTCATCATTTACTCACCCTCATGTTGTTCCAAACCCGCATGACTTTCTTTCTATAGTGGAATACAAAGGAGATTTAGACAAAATGTCTGCACTTTTCCATATGAAAGTGACCAAGGCAATCAAGCTACAAAAAGGCACCATAAAAGCATCATAAATATAGTGCATGTGACATGTTCAAAGTCCTCTTTAACGATGTGAAAAATTCTGGGCTCTTTTTTTACATCAATCTATATCATTAAAACCCTTTCTCTAAAAAGTAATTCAGGGGACCTGTTACCACAACTTAAATAAATGCTTGGTTGCAAGTTAAAAATTCAAATGTATTGCTTTAATTAAAACGTTTAAGTTGCAAACATTATTTTGTTGAGTTCTGTTGACATAATAATGTTGATCATTACATCAACTTAATAAAGTCTGTAATTTAAACTCAAATTTCTTTTGTTTTTAAATTGGTTGTAGTAACTTAATGAAATTGTCTTTAAGGCAGTGGATTTCTAGTTCCCAGCATGCTTTGCATAGGGCTGGATAAGGAGAATAAATGTTGACATTAAGGGCCCTATTTTAACGATCTGAAACGCAAGTGTCAAAGCGCAAAGCGCAAGTAACTTTGTGGGCGGGTCTCGGCGCTGTTGCTATTTTCCCGGCGGGATAAATGGCTCTTGCGCCCGGCGCAAATCTAAAATGGGTTGGTCTGAAGTAGCTTCATTATTCATAGGTGTGGTTTGGGCGTAACGTGAATAAACCAATCAGAGCGTCATCCAACATTCCCTTTAAAAGCAGGTGCGCAAGTTCCATTATGGATTGCTATTATTATGGCGTATTTACCAGGCGCACGCCAGGAGCGGTTCACAGCCGAGGAGACTGATGTTCTTGTAAGAGCAGTGAAAGACAGAGAAGTTGTGTTGTATGGGGATGGGAGAAACCCACCCAAAATAGCGTCGGTTAAATAAATAATTAGCCTGAATAATTTGTAAGCTAGATTTATGCCTATTTTTTCACATCTTCGTGGCACACCACAATGATTTCCGTCATCTCATGTGTTAATATTTTTTTAGTGTAACAATTTATGATTTGCAAAAATAACTGTTGCATCTGTGTAGATTACATGAGCAAAGTGTATGCGCGTTGTGCACGCTATGGTCAAGCATGCGCCATTAAAATAGCACAATGAACAACGCGCAACGCGCCACTGACTTTAGACTAGGTTTTTTCTGGTCAGTGGCGCAATTGTTTAATGGAACAGCAAAATAGCACCAGGGATTGTTTGCGTCGGAACACGCCTCCTTTTTTGCGCTGAACCGCCCAGGGAGCGCAAGTTCATTCACTAGTTTAGCGACGTGCTTCTGTGGAGGGAAAAGCGCGCTTTGCGTGGGTGCAAAATAGGAATGACACATGCGTCGGTGTACAAAGTCAATTGCGCTGGGTGCAAGATAGGGCCCCATGTGTTAATGTATTTGTTTTTAGTGAAGGGAAAGACCTGTTAGTGTTTAATGCTGTTATGCTTGACATTTCAAAAGAGTTTCTGTAATGTTGATACACAGCTGTGATGATGACCGCGGTGAATTCCCTCGGTAGCCAGAATGGTCGGCACAGAACCATGAGAAATTCCAGATCAGGAGAGCAGAAAGACTTGATAGAATGTACGTTGATAGAATGCAAATCTAAAATGGGTTGGTCTGAAGTAGCTTCATTATTCATAGGTGTGGTTTGGGCGTAACGTGAATAAACCAATCAGAGCGTCATCCAACATTCCCTTTAAAAGCAGGTGCGCAAGTTCCATTATGGATTGCTATTATTATGGCGTATTTACCAGGCGCACGCCAGGAGCGGTTCACAGCCGAGGAGACTGATGTTCTTGTAAGAGCAGTGAAAGACAGAGAAGTTGTGTTGTATGGGGATGGGAGAAACCCACCCAAAATAGCGTCGGTTAAATAAATAATTAGCCTGAATAATTTGTAAGCTAGATTTATGCCTATTTTTTCACATCTTCGTGGCACACCACAATGATTTCCGTCATCTCATGTGTTAATATTTTTTTAGTGTAACAATTTATGATTTGCAAAAATAACTGTTGCATCTGTGTAGATTACATGAGCAAAGTGTATGCGCGTTGTGCACGCTATGGTCAAGCATGCGCCATTAAAATAGCACAATGAACAACGCGCAACGCGCCACTGACTTTAGACTAGGTTTTTTCTGGTCAGTGGCGCAATTGTTTAATGGAACAGCAAAATAGCACCAGGGATTGTTTGCGTCGGAACACGCCTCCTTTTTTGCGCTGAACCGCCCAGGGAGCGCAAGTTCATTCACTAGTTTAGCGACGTGCTTCTGTGGAGGGAAAAGCGCGCTTTGCGTGGGTGCAAAATAGGAATGACACATGCGTCGGTGTACAAAGTCAATTGCGCTGGGTGCAAGATAGGGCCCCATGTGTTAATGTATTTGTTTTTAGTGAAGGGAAAGACCTGTTAGTGTTTAATGCTGTTATGCTTGACATTTCAAAAGAGTTTCTGTAATGTTGATACACAGCTGTGATGATGACCGCGGTGAATTCCCTCGGTAGCCAGAATGGTCGGCACAGAACCATGAGAAATTCCAGATCAGGAGAGCAGAAAGACTTGATAGAATGTACGTTCCTCTGATCACACCAGGATCGGTTGATCATAAAACATACACCCCCGCCTTTGCTTTTCCCGGAGAGATCTTTTTCTCTGTCCATCTCTGAACACGCACCAGCCGACTCCAGAACAGCTTCTTCCCACAAGCAATCAGACTCCTCAACTCCTGATTCATCAGGATCATAACACACACTGGACAGAATATCACTCCGCACAACCCACTGTAGATACACACACATTATATACACATTTATGTATCATTTATCATTTATCATATAGCACCTATTGTACATAATTGGATCTCTACTGTGAATAATAATGTATACTGTACATTGTATATTATTATTATTATTATAGCTTAATGTATACTGTTTAATGTATGTTTAGTGTATATTGTTTAAAGTATATGTATATTGTAAGTATGTGTATATTGGCTAAAGCTGTGAGAACTACACTCACATTGTGTAAATTATTTATTGTTTATTGTAGAGTTTACTGTGCTGTGAGTAATTGTGGGCGCATCAGATGTGTAATCTGTTGTTGCTTAAATGTTGTACATGTCATGTCGTGACTGCTATGTTGCTCGGAACTGCACCAAGAATTTCACCTGCTGTTGCACTTGTGTAATAGCTGTGTGACAATAAAGTGATTTGATTTGATTGATTTTGAAGTTTTTGTGGTTACTATTGTGCTGAAGAGTAGATACTACATTGACTCTATAAGCAATGACTGCGCTAATGCCAGTGACAAGTAATATCTCACTTGTTCATTAAATATACATGTTAAATAAGTTATATTAGCATGTGCTATTGGTTCCAGGGCTACAACTCTGGTAGTTGGAGCGACTTAATTTTATTTATGCTACAAATAATTAAAGTACACTATGTAACATTTTTTCAGTAAAATATCCAAAAACCACTAGGCCAGTGTTACATATTTTGTTCAGTTGAGTACTTCAAATATCCCAAATGTTTCCAACTATTTGTAAATCGTGAGAAATTGCTATTTCAACCAAGGAACCAGGGTGTGTGAGGGAGTCGTCTGTCGATTGCGTCATATCTGCGTTACCCTCGGTTTCCGGTTTTATTCTGAAGAAACGCTTTACTCTCACTGCAGTGTGCAACAAGTGTCATAAAGTGATACACAGAGCTGCTTTACCTCAAACTCATGACCGGAAAAACGGAAGGGGTACCGGCAACTATGGCATAATAAAAGTGTGTTGCCTTCATCTTATTAACAATCGCTCCAGCGGCCTTGTTCACCTCCCACAACACTCGGCCCTACTCTGCTTCATACTACAGTTAGTTAATAATCGCATCCATGAACATGATTTCTGCCCGAGTCTGTGAGGTTAAGACCACATGTCCCAAGAGTCTGCGCTCAAACGTGGCATCATCAAAGTATGCCTTTGTTTTGAACAGGCGATCTCTAGTGGACGGAAGTTACATAGTGCACCTTTAAGTTCCTCTAACTCAATGTAGCTTGTTGGTTGAACGTAAATTCATTCAAAGGTATCATAACTCAACCTGTTTTTTTTTTTTTGAGCCAACATAATTTTTTAGAGTGTAGCATTGAAATCTCATTCGTACTTTTGTATAGTCAATCTTGCAGTATCTCATTTGGTCACATGACATGAGAACCAATGATGTGTGGTATCATTGACAGTAACACTTTACTTTATGGTGACAGTTACATGTTACTACATGTACTTACTATAGTAATAACAGTTAATTATGCATAATTACATGCAACTAACCCTCAACCAAACCGTAATCCCTAACCCTATAGCAAGTACATGTTAATATTACTCAGTACTTAAGTACAATGTAACTACCTTAAATTAAAGGGTTTACACTATATTTTACGGTGTTATTGTTACAGCGTTATTATATATTTAAGTATTGAGTAATAAAATTAATAACATAATACTTACTATAGGGTTAGGGATTATGGTTTGGTTGAGGGTTATCATTTACTGTTATTACATGTAACATGTAACAATGACACTGTAAAATAAAGTGATACAAATTCAAGTTAATAGCTGGCGTGAAAAGAAAAGATTAATAGAGAAAAATAATTTTATTTTCAAATAGTGCCATCTGTTGCCTTAGGAAAAGAAGGAAGAAATCATATATGCTTGAAACAACATTGTGGTGAGTAAATGATAAGAGACTTTCCGTTTTTTGGTCACTTTGTTTGGCTGCTGTTTTTACTGGTTTATGAAAATGTGTTCATTGGATGTATACTGTATTTATCAGGCATGATAATTTGAATTAGTCTATTCATGATTTTGCAGAAACAAAAAGTATGATTTAATTCAGGAGAAGGATCATTTAATTTCCACAGAATTGGATTTTATTTATTTATTATGTATTTATAGGTTTACTCATCTGCTCTCACACTCGTTCATTTCATGGAACTGTCGTATAACTCAAGAGGATAGATGCCTGCGTGCAGTGGACAGAAGAGTTTTACCTGAAAGACTCCATTTAGCTCGGGGAGATTATGTTTTAAGGGTGAATATAAAAACGTCAAGGTCCATTCAAGAATGAGTTATCCAGACTAACCTCCATGGCTTGTATTCAGACACAGGCTCTCTGCTAAAAGAGAAGCACTCTTTCTCCAGGAGCGGAGAGAGCTAGAGAGCTTTAAGAACGTGTAAAGTGTCGGTCCAAGTTGAATTCCACACGTTGCCATCGTAAAACGGTCACCCAATTAATGTTAATCTGTTTTTTAATGATGGAGTATCCCACAAGTGACCACACTGCTCAGGAAAGTTTGACTTGCAGCCATCTCCAATAACAGAGACAGGAGAGGTGGACTGATAGACCTGATTTACAGCAACGCTAATGTAAAAGTAAACCTTTGAGTAAAGGCGCCTATGCGTCAGAGAATGCTGTAAATCCATTCATTTTCATTTCAAATGTGCATTGCAAGAATATAGAGGAAAACGCAAAGATTTGCAAGAGACGCAAGTACGTTTCCGATAATTCACTTTAGACATTCTACTAACCATAAGTAACTTTGCAACATGTCAACTAGCAGTCATTAGAGTATCAGTTGACATTTAACTTTGCAACTTCATGTCTTGAACTTATTCTCCTAACCCTAGACTAACCTAACAGTCTACTGATACTCTGAGTTAGTTGACATGGAGTTGCAAATTAATGAGTTAGTTGACATGTAGTTGCAAAGTTACTTATAGTCAGTAAAATGTCTCAAGTGGACTTATTGTTTTGTTTTCAGTCTGCAGTAACTATAAGTGAAACGTCAATTCATCTTTGTGTATCAGATATTGCCACCTTGTGAATTGCACTTATTCCATCATTAAAGATTCAATTATTATTGTGCATAAAAAAATATACATACAATTTTACATACCTCGGGTCGTTAGCGACCCTATAAAAAATTTTTTTTTTAAATAATGGCATTATTTTATTTATTTTTTCTTGTTATATTGTTTATAATGAATTGATTGAGGAATACTAAGAAGGTTGATGTCTAACTTTATGTAAAAATGAATGATGAGGAGGGTAGTGAATGACGTCCCAGGTTGCTAAAGACCCGAGGTATGCATTTAAGGGTTAAAGTAAATTAAATCTAAAGTCATTTCGCTTCTCAAGTAAATATATCTTGATTTAACAATGTTTATATATTTGTAATGAAAACGACACAAATACTTTTTTGCAGTGTATGCATTTTACATGGAGAGGATAATGCATTGCCACCAACAAAGTGCTGGTGTCTATTGTATTTGTGAGATTGTCTCTCTCTCATGTGTACATACTTACATGACACTTTTTGTCTTTTGACAGCTGCAGGTCACCTTAATTGAAAGAAAAGGGCAATTTGGAAAAACTTTAGGAAATAGTCAGGACTTCATGGCTCTTTTATTTTTGAAGTTGTCTCTAGTATGCTTCAGGCTTCACACAGATGTGTGTGTTTATTTCTTTCTGAAGCACTGGAGTTTTCCTAGCCGGGGGCTTGAGCACCTGCACACAGTGACCTCAGGCAGCTCCATGGCGAGAGGTTTGATTGACAGCAGCCCCGGCTGGAGTGTCATTCATCAAAAGGACAAAACATGCACTGATATAGCCGTCATTCCACAGCGGGCTCCTTCCTTCACTGCAAAGTAAAAAATTCAAGGTAATTGTGACTTCATTTCTCAGAATTGACTTTTCTTTTGACTGTGCCATTATATCTTCCAAAATTCTTCTACTGACTGTGTCTCTGTTTTTAGTTCTAGTTAACAATAACATTGATTTCTTGGGATTTTTTTCTATGTTTCTCATACTTTTTGAGACTAAAATTGTGACTACACTTGTTTATTTTAAACGTTTTCACAACTATCTTTATATATTTACCTTCCATAGGTGAGTGGGCCGGTTTGTACAGTCAAACGTGTCAAAAACCAACTTGTGAGGATATCTGGTCCTCAGAATTTTCAAATTGACCATTTTACTTAGTTTTAAAAAAATTGGTTTGCTTTAACCCTCTGGTGCTGTTCGGGCGTTTTACGTGTTTTTGTTTGTTTGTTTTTTTACTTCATAGGAATGGTACGACATTTGGTAAAGGTTTTGGCACTTTCTATGTGAACACACGCACAAAAAATCATGGGCATGATTTGAAAAGGTTAAATGGTCCTGAGAAAAATAGTCAAACTTGTACTGTTCACAAATGATCGCATTGGAAACAAATTGGAAGCGAATTTCATCTAGTGGAAACGTTTGGTACTGCGTCCAAATACATTTTTACTGAAAGCTCATTTTTTGAGATATCAACCTCAAACTTGGAGCACAGTTTGTTTAGATTTATGACTTTGATTTTTCTCACATTTTTAGAGTAAAACATGTTTTGGAAATATATATTTCATATACAAGTTTAAAATAGTATCTTTATGCAATTTTCATAAAAATAAACTTTAAACTTTTTTTTTTACTTTTTCACTTCAGCAATAATCTGCTAAGGGTCTGATTTGAAAAGAGACTAAACTAAAGTCTGTGCTCCAAAACATTCATGCTTTATGACAGTTTAAGTTGAAAATTAAATGTTCAGGTCTATGCTCAAAAAGTGAATAACAGGTATTAAATGTATCATAACTATTCCATAAATATAATTTAGTACCATAAAATCCCCTTAATACAAAATATTAAATAAAAACATTATCAAACTAAAATATAGTACATTTATTTAATTGTCATTTTTGATCGCAATGTGAGCAGCACCCCGAGGATTACATCTGATAATGTCAACAGGTTTGCATTATCGTTAGATTTATATAAATATTGTTACTTTAGTATGAAAACTATGAGATATGCTCAGCAATAGAGCTAAAGTCTGTGTGGATCACAAACGCATTGGGCCGACTGCACAACTTCTGAGCTGAGGCTAAAGAAAGCAAACAGAACCTGCAGACACCCGTCCTGCCTTCTGCACACTCACATATTGACTCATATGTTTCACAGAACAAGAGTGTAACTCCTGTAAGGACTGTGTTCCAGGCAGAGATTAAGCCTGTTCCTGGAATAAAGTCCTCCATCAACAGTGATCCGAAAATTCTAGTTTGTTAATATAATGACTTGGACCTAATGGGGAGAAATGTGAGAGTGTGTGTGTGTGTGTGTGTGTTTTATGTTTTTCTATCCTGGTGGGGACTTTAGCCTGAATGCACACAGACTCGTGGGGACCTAAATTGAGGTCCCCATGAGGAAACAAGTTTATAAATCATACAGACTGATGTTTTTTTGAGAATGTAAAGTTTTGTGTGATGGGTAGGGTTAGTGTAAGGGGATAGAATATACAGATTATACAGTATAAAAACCATTACATCTATGGAGAGTCCCCACAAAGATAGTGAACCAGACAGTGTGTGTGTGTGTGTGTGCGCGTAAAAAAAGTTTTCAAAAATAATTGAAAAAACATTGAAAAATCAATGTTTCTAGAAATGGTTTCCCATACAAACATTAAACCTGATGCCAAATATTAGGGGGAAATTTAATTTAGCATCATATTCAGTCTGTACCCAAAGTAACACATTTTCTTATTTTGATTTACTTGGATAAAGTGGCTGCTAAACACTTACTAATCAACCAATTAAAAGAATTGCATTATAGATAATATATATGACCAAGCCTTTTTGCGGCGTGCAAACATTATGTAACAGTTATTTGCAGAACTGATTTCTAAAGTGCATTCAAACAATTTTTTTATTGTTCCAGAAGAAGAGCCATGCATTTTTAGTATTTGGCAGGTGGAGAAAATTTGATATAGTGCTTAAATCATCTGAACGTGTGGCTGGACATGATGAGGTGCTGATTGCCCACAGCCAGACGCCAAACAGCTCGAGCAGTGAGAGGGACTTTCATGAAGAGCAGGACAACATTTCAAGTGAGGGAAAACGGTTGAGTGGTAAGAAGGAGCAAAAGAGAGAGAGGGCAGCAGTAGGACAGGCAAGTACCTGACCATAATGCATCTATTTTCAACTGCTTCACTTGTGACGCAGAGCACTAAGGGCTCCGTTGCCCAGTACAGTGCCGTCCACTGTGTGCAGAGCCAACCACAGAACCCTGTCACCTCAGCAGGCAGTGGAAACCCCTCTTTAACCCCCAAATGGCCTCTGCTGGTCAGCGTCTGCTAGCTAATGCTGTTAGCCAGCCATTTGGTTGATTAATTGAGGGCTGGTGTTATTTGTGGAATGAGATTCGGTGTACTACAATTAACGCTGACAGTCAGAGAGAAAACTGCAGGCATGCACGCAACATTTGTCATCATGCACGCCGAACCCAAAGACATCCATCTGACTTTAAGCTGTTGAAAAAAGCTGTTGACGCAAAAGTAAGTGCACGCAGGCATACCTGTTAAAGAGTGTAAGCAGCATTTGTGTAATTTTGAGTGTTGACATGAGTGTTGCTGTCAAATTCATTTAAAAGGAAATAAAGTCAATGTGCTTAATGCATTGATATGATGCTTCACCCCTTGGGAGTGACCTGAGGTTAAGTGCTTTGGCCTAACTAGCCTGGTGTTTTTCACCAAACCATCGTTAGTCAAATATGGTCGCAAGTTCTGTCGTTACCAATATAGTTCAACGATTTGGCATTTCTAACATTCACAAACAACATCACAAACATACGCTATGGGGACACCCCTCCAAATCATTGAATTCAGGTGTTCCAATTACTTCCATGGCCACAGGTGTATAAAATCAAGCACCTAGGCATGCAGACGCTTCTACAAACATTAGTGAAAGAATGGGTTGCTCTCAGGAGCGCAGTGAATTCAAGTGTGGTGCCGTGATTGGTTGCCACCTGTGCAATAAGTCCATTCGTGAAATTTCCTCTCTATTAAATATTCCACGATCAGCTGTTAGTGGTATTATAACAAAGTGGAAGCAATTGGGAACAACAGCAACTCAGCCACGAAGTAGGCCACGTAAAAATCACAGAGCGGGGTCAGCGCATGCTGAGGCATACAGTGCGCAGAAGTTGCCAACTTTCGATAGCTACAGACCTCCAAACTTTGTGTAGCCTTCAGATTAGCTCAAGAACAGTGCGTAGAGAGCTTCATGGAATGGGTTTCCATGGCCAGTCAGCTGCATCCAAGCCTTACATCACCGAGAGCAATGGAAAGCGTCGGATGCAGTGGTGTAAAGCACATTGCCACTGGACTCTAGAGTGGAGACTGTGGCGAGGTGGACGAGCGAGAGACATGGGAGGAGCGAGCGAGATCAGTGTGCGTGATTGAGAATGAACATCACCTGCGAGGCACACCGGTCTCGAGTCCTCACATGAGGGAGCACGGAGGCATTTAAGGACGAGCGACTCCAGTGAAGGACGAGAGAGGACCAAGCCTGGATTTTAAGTTGTGTTTTATTTACGTTTTGTTATGTGTGTGTGCGGCAGTCGTCCGTGAGGGACTGTCGCTTTTACTTTCATTTTGTGTTCATTTACTTTATTAAAGCTGTTGAATGGTCGCCGGTTCCCGCTTCCTTCTTCCCACACGAACAAACTCCGTTACATTGGTGCTGAAACCCGGGAGGAAGGAGAGACATGCTGTCGAAGAGCCCTCGCTGCTGAGGGGGATCGCGGTGCTGAGGAGGTTGGGCAGCGTGGATGGGTGAAGACCGCGAGGAGCTGCCTGAGGCGGTGGTGCTGGAGCGAGTGAAGATCCGGTGGGACGGACAGCTCGCTGCCTTGCCCCTGGGTCGAGGTGGGGTGGCTGCCGTCCTAGAGGGAGCAGAGGAGTCGCCGGCGGCCACCAGGGCGCGGAGGAGGATCGAGTCGTCCACCGAGCGTCCAGTGCCATCGCATGGCACCGCGAGGAAGAGCCTCTCGGCGGGCTGAGGACAGAGCGGCAGTGTGTCAGGGAACCGGACAAAAAAATTTTTTTCCTCTCTTCACTCTCTCGTCCGGTCGCTCTGGGGGTCTCCGTCTCCCGTTCTCTCGTCTCGCCGGCCCATATCCCCGGACACAGAGATTGGGCTCCCCGGGAGGGGAGTAGGTTGAGACGCGGGGTACTCCCCAGCCTACGAGGGGTGTTGGGGGTATGTGGCGAAGTGGACGAGCGAGAGACATGGGAGGAGCGAGCGAGATCGTGTGCAGGATTGAGAATGAACGTCACAGTCAGAGAGAAAACTGCAGGCATGCACGCAACATTTGTCATCATGCACGCCGAACCCAAAGACATCCATCTGACTTTAAGCTGTTGAAAAAAGCTGTTGACGCAAAAGTAAGTGCACGCAGGCATACCTGTTAAAGAGTGTAAGCAGCATTTGTGTAATTTTGAGTGTTGACATGAGTGTTGCTGTCAAATTCATTTAAAAGGAAATAAAGTCAATGTGCTTAATGCATTGATATGATGCTTCACCCCTTGGGAGTGACCTGAGGTTAAGTGCTTTGGCCTAACTAGCCTGGTGTTTTTCACCAAACCATCGTTAGTCAAATATGGTCGCAAGTTCTGTCGTTACCAATATAGTTCAACGATTTGGCATTTCTAACATTCACAAACAACATCACAAACATACGCTATGGGGACACCCCTCCAAATCATTGAATTCAGGTGTTCCAATTACTTCCATGGCCACAGGTGTATAAAATCAAGCACCTAGGCATGCAGACGCTTCTACAAACATTAGTGAAAGAATGGGTTGCTCTCAGGAGCTCAGTGAATTCAAGTGTGGTGCCGTGATTGGTTGCCACCTGTGCAATAAGTCCATTCGTGAAATTTCCTCTCTATTAAATATTCCACGATCAGCTGTTAGTGGTATTATAACAAAGTGGAAGCAATTGGGAACAACAGCAACTCAGCCACGAAGTAGGCCACGTAAAAATCACAGAGCGGGGTCAGCGCATGCTGAGGCATACAGTGCGCAGAAGGTGCCAACTTTCAATAGCTACAGACCTCCAAACTTTGTGTAGCCTTCAGATTAGCTCAAGAACAGTGCGTAGAGAGCTTCATGGAATGGGTTTCCATGGCCAGTCAGCTGCATCCAAGCCTTACATCACCGAGAGCAATGGAAAGCGTTGGATGCAGTGGTGTAAAGCACATTGCCACTGGACTCTAGAGTGGAGACTGTGGCGAGGTGGACGAGCGAGAGACATGGGAGGAGCAAGCGAGATCGGTGTGCGTGATTGAGAATGAACATCACCTGCGAGGCACATCGGTCTCGAGTCCTCTCATGAGGGAGCATGGAGGCATATAAGGACGAGCGACTCCAGTGAAGGACGAGAGAGGACCAGGCCTGGATTTAAAGTTGTGTTTTATTTACGTTTTGTTATGTGTGTGTGCGGCAGTCGTCCGTGAGGGACTGTCGCTTTTACTTTAATTTTGTGTTCATTTACTTTATTAAAGCTGTTGAATGTTTGCCGGTTCCCACCTCCTTCTTCCCACACGAACAAACTCCGTTACATTGGTGCCGAAACCCGGGAGGAAGGAGGACATGCTGTCGAAGAGCCCTCGCTGCTGAGGGGGATCGCGGTGCTGAGGAGGTCGGGCAGCGTGGATGGGTGAAGACCGCGAGGAGCTGCCCGAGGCGGTGGTGCTGGAGCGAGTGAAGATCCGGTGGGACAGACAGCTCGCTGCCGTGCCCCTGGGTCGAGGTGGGGTGGCTGCCGTCCTAGAGAGAGCGGAGGAGTCTCCGGCGGCCGCCAGGGCGCAGAGGAGGATCGAGCCGTCCACCGAGTGTCCAGTGCCATCGCATGGCACCGCGAGGAAGAGCCTCTCGGCGGGCTGAGGACCGAGCGGCAGTGTGTCAGGGAACTGGACTAATTTTTTTTTTTCCTCTCTTCACTCTCTCGTCCGGTCGCTCTGGGGGTCTCCGTCTCCCGTTCTCTCGTCTCGCCAGCCCATATCCCCGGACGCAGAGATTGGGCTCCCCGGGGGGGGAGTAGGCGTAGACGCGGGGTACTCCCCAGCCTACGAGGGGTGTTGGGGGTATGTGGCGAGGTGGACGAGAGAGAGACATGGGAGGAGCGAGCGAGATCAGATTGAGAATGAACATCACCTGCGAGGCACACCGGTCTCGAGTCCTCTCATGAGGGAGCACGGAGGCATATAAGGACGAGCGACTCCAGTGAAGGACGAGAGAGGACCAGGCCTGGATTTTAAGTTGTGTTTTATTTACGTTTTGCTATGTGTGTGTGCGGCAGTCGTCCGTGAGGGGCTGTCACTTTTACTTTCATTTTGTGTTCATTTACTTTATTAAAGCTGTTGAATGTTTGCCGGTTCCCGCCTCCTTCTTCCCACGCGAACAAACTCCGTTACATTGGTGCCGAAACCCGGGAGGAAGGAGAGACATGCTGTCGAAGAGCCCTCGCTGCTGAGGGGGATCGCGGTGCTGAGGAGGTCGGGCAGCGCGGATGGGTGAAGACCGCGAGGCGGTGGTGCTGGAGCGAGTGAAGATCCGGTGGGACGGACAGTTCCCGCCTCCTTCTTCCCACACGAACAAACTCTGTTACAGAGACGTGTTCTCTGGAGTGACCAATCACGCTTCTCTGTCTGGCAATCCGATGGATGAGTTTGGGTTTGGCGGTTGCCAGGAGAACGGTACTTGCTTGACTGCATTGTGCCAAGTGTAAAGTTTGGTGGAGGGGGGATTATGGTGTGGGTTGTTTTTCAGGGGTTGGGCTTGGCCCTTTATAAGGAACTCTTAATGCTTCTGCATACCAAGACATTTTGGACAATTTCTTGCTCCCAACTTTGTGGGAACAGTTTGGGGACGGCCCCTTCCTGTTCCAACATGAATTCGCACCAGTGCACAAAGCAAGGTCCATAAAGACATGGATGAGCAAGTCCTGACCTCAACTTGATAGAACACCTTTAGGATGAATTAGAGCGGAGACTGTGAGCCAGGACTTCTTGTCCAACATCAGTGCCTGACCTCACAAATGCGCTTCTAGAAGAATGGTCAAAAATTTCCATAAGAACACTCCTAAACCTTGTGGAAAGCCTTCCAAAAAGAGTTGAAGCTGTTATAGCTGCAAAGGGTGGGTGTCCCAAAACTGAGAGCTGGAACTACAGCTCTCGAGCCGTGGTTAATATAACAAGCTAGCATTCAGTACATTCAATACAAAATATTTAATTATATATATATATATATATATATATATATATATATATATATATATATATATATATATATATATATATATATATATATATACATTTTTAATCTATATATTTTAGTGTGTCAACAATCAGCCGTTTTCGAAGAGTGCATAAAATGCACAAGGGAACTCAGGCATATGATGTAAACCTGCAATGAATCAAACACCAATTAACCCTCTGGGGTTCTTCATTTATGGGTCACACTCAGGACCTTCGGGTCAAAAATTACCCGGAGGGCGGGATTAAGATAAAAAAGATTTGAGTAAAATCAATTAAATATATTTTTGTTCAATAATATTTTTTTTCTTTTCTTTTTTGGTGTTTTGAGATAATTTTATGATTTATAATTAACATTTATGCAATAATTATGACCCATTTTTTCCCATTGAATATAATAAAAAATGTGTGTATATATATATATATATATATATATATATATATAATTTTTTTAAATGTTTTATTAAAGCTGTATTTCATTTTAGAGTCAAGCCTAGGCCACATGAAAGCAATTTTTTTAATGCGATCGGTGCCATCCAGTGGACACATTGAGCATTTTTATCACGCAATAGCACATTTTTACCACTATAGTGGGTCTTGCGTTTTATACAAAAAATTTTAAAATAGTAGCTTCATCGGAATGGTCCGAAACTTGGTGACTTTATTGGTACTTGGTATATGAACACCCCACAAATTTGGGGACAGGATTTGAAAAGTCTAAGTGGTCATAACAAAAAAAATCACACTCAGGACCTTCGGGTCAAAAATGACCCCCATGGAAACTTAATGGGAAATTCGTTTTTTTTGTGCATACAATCTACAAATCAGCCAGGATGCAGAAAAAAAGGACTCAACAGTGAAGGGGTGAATCTCTAAAACATCAAGAGTGCAAAAAAAACTCTCACACACACTTATACACACAAAAACACATGAACACACAAATTAACACGTGCCATTCCAAAAGCTAATTGTGTTTTTGTGTGTGTGTGTGTGTGTGTGTGTGTGTGAGTTTTTTTTGTCTGTTTTGCACTCTTGATGATTTAGAGATTCACCCCTTCACTGTTAAGTCCTTTTTTTCTGCATCCTGGCTCATTTGTAGATTGTATGCACAAAAAAACTCTGTATTTTCATATTTTTGCCAATTTCCCATTCATTTCTTATGGGGGTCATTTTTGACCCGAATGTCCTGAGTGTGACTATTTGTTTTACGACCACTTAGAATTAATCCTGTCCCCAATTTTTTGGGGTGTTCATATACCAAGTATCAATAAAGTCACCAAGTTTCGGACCATTCCGATGAAGCTACGATTTTTAACATTTTTTATTTAAAAAAATTTGGGTCAGAAATGACCGAAGAGCCCCTGAGGGTTAAAACAAAATGACATGGAATATAAACAGTGAAGTAATCATCCAAGTGTTGGAGAATGAAACTTAGACACTGGTCAATATAGCGTTGGAGGCCGATGCCGATGTAGGATCGTAAAGCCATGTGAATCAATAGTAAAGCAACATTTGCATTGTTGATGGAAGGCTGTTTTCGCAGCGGTGCTGTGCAGAGACCGATTGCCGTATAACAACGAGTCCAGCGAGAGCATACGACTCCTTATGCTTTTGATTCACTCATGCGGCGTTACACTGGTCGGTCTGCGCATCGCTGATGCATCTCGAACAAGCCTGGTGTGTTTGTGTTTCCCGCTGCCTCGCTAGCGTTGCTGAGAAAGACGAGTCGTATACAGTGACGTAAGACCTGGCTCTGTTGTGGCTCTCAGCATGTGGAAAGGCAAACGGTTCTTAGAAGGCTCGTAAGTCGAACCAACTATGAACTGGGACTAGCACTGGCTCTGAACTAGCACCCGGTTCATTCTGGTGGAAAAGGGGTATATGTGCGTCCTGGTGGCAAATATTCACAGATTTTACATTCAGTAAGAGCAGAGTGTGAAGGTTTAATTAGCAGAGCATTAGCAGCTGTACATAAAATATTGCAATCCATACAATATAATGGGAGACATATCAGAGTTGTTACATCCCTTTGTTAAATTAAATTGCCACGTAACTTGTGTTTTTCAAAAAACGGGTAATTCAATCTGGAACTTTCTCCTGGGTGGTGGATAAAGATCACTGACATTTCCAAATTGGAAGGCAATTACCAATTAGTGCTTGTAAATACTGAAATTAGCTCATGTCCCCGTGTAAAACTCTTACCATCTGAATAGAGCTTTTACGGTACACTTATTCCAGGACAATCCCCTGGAGAAACCTGGAATTAATTGTCTTGCTTGTAGTTACAATGGTGAGGATTCATGGATCAGTCCTTGTTCCTTGTGTGGTCTGTAGATATATTTTAATGAGTTACCAGCCCTCACTCTTACAATAGAGTGTGCTATAGTGCCCGCTCACTTAAATAGCGACTTTGGTTCCAGAATTATTTATTACGTCATTTTTTTTAAAAGTCTTAACTAAATCATCTTACCAGCTACAAGATTAATCTCACCATTACAAACATTTATTTGAAGGAAAAACGTATTTAAAAATCAGGCGAATATCTATTCATTTAAAGTTCTCTATTATAGAAACAATATATTTTATGTTTATTGCAAAATATGCATATAATAAAAAAATGAGAGTGTAGGGAGATAGACTCGATTATGTCATTCACGTTGCTTCATGGGACTGGGCATTCTCTACGGAGCTCTTTTGGTTTGATTTGCTTGTTGCAACTCTCTGATTGGAGGAAGTTTCTATACATCATGGGTAATGTAGTTTTTCATCTTGAATTCTTTTAAAGGTCCCGTTCTTCATGATCCCATTGTTCAAACTTTAGTTAGTGTGTAATGTTGCTGTTAGAGCATAAATAATACCTGTACAATTATAAAGCTCAAAGTTCAATGCCAAGCGAGATATTTTATTTAACAGAAGTTCCGCTTCAAAGCCTACAGCGAACGGCCGGCTTGGACTACATCCTGGTACTTCCTTCTTTAATTACATCAGTCAGTAGAACAGACTAACCTCCGCCCACAGGAATACGCGAAAAAGAGGGCGTGGTCTTGTTGCTGTCCCACGTGGAGAAGAGGACGGTCGCGTGGAGAAAAGGAAGTGTTGCGTTTGAGTGTGTTTGTCGCCATGTCGTCGAGACGCTGTTATTTTCATCCCGGAGTCAAATCACCTTTGTTTGGCTTTCCCAGGGACGCTGTAGAGATCATTGAGCGCATACATCTCCCGTTAAGAGGCGTGACCTTTCCGTGCAAGTTACGTGCGTTAAGCTGCTGTCGAATCACAACACAGGAACCGTGCCACGTGCGCTAAGCTGCGGTCAAATCACAACACGGGAACCGCTGGCACAATCAGAACTCGTTACGTATTTCTGAAGGAGGGACTTCATAGAACAAGGAACTCATCAGCCGTTTTTAGGACAGTGAAAACAGCGGTATACAGATAAGTAAATTGTGTGAAAAATACTGTTTTTTTACACGCGAAACATGAACACATGTTGTATTGCACACTGTAAACACAATCAAAGCTTCAAAAAAACACGAAGAACGGGACCTTTAAAAACAAGTTGAAATTTGAGCTCCCAACAGGCCTGTCTTTAAAGGTTTATAATGGAGAAAATTGAGTCTTTACTTTCTGAACTCACTGTTGCACCCTATATGCTCTTTGCATGTAAATACTGCTGCTTTTACTTGTTTCGCATGTACATTAGTTTCCCATTGGCTGCAGGTTAATATACTGCTGTCAATGGCCTGCAGTCCTTCATGAGGACACTGTGGATAGAGAGCATCTGCTAAGAACATAAACGTAGTTTATTCCGAGCTATATTTTAAGCAGACAAGCAAATCAAATCCTCCCAAATATGATCAACGACACATCTCCAAAGGGCCATCTCCAGGACGACATGAATACAAAGAGTCAGGCATGAAAGCTCTGACGGATTCTCTCTTCTCCTCCTCCATGCTCAGGCAGGTTTCCTTTTCCAGAAGGAATTCTTGTGAGGTCTGTCCCTCATTGAAGGCTTATACCCACCTCCGCTGATTCGGTACTATCAGATGTTTTGTGATAAGGGCGGATTCTGTGAGCTGGGTATCTCCTCAGTCATTTGAGCTGTGTAAACTTACCTCTGTGGGCCGTTACGCAAGACTTCACATACAGTGCCCTGTCTTGTGTCTGGGCACAGGTGCCAACGCTAAACAGGCCTTGTTGGCTTTTGCGAACGGGCACCGCAGATGCCAAGACTTGACTAATGACTGAATGAATTAATACAAGTGGAAGAGTCCATTGTTAAAAAAATATCTCTTGGAAAGTAAGAATGGTCTTTGTTCTCCCATCAGCCCTCAGGAATGTGTTGGCGATATCCCTTCATAATCAGACAGACCCACTCACGCTCTCTTAGTGATGTCATGACAGGCTTTTTCAGGATGATTATGTGATTGTAGGCTTTGTTACACATTTTTAGGGAATTTTCCTGACATTTATTTAGGAGCTCATAAAAGTAAGCCAGCTGGATCTCCTTCTCAAGTCATCTGTAGATGCAATGATTGTGTCCCTTAGCGTCAATGAAAATCTCACATCGTTAATGTCAGATGGGCGACTGTTTGTTTTGGCTACTGTAGTGTTGCTAGGTGGCTCATTTTGTGTGGCCTTCCTTTATTTATTTACCTCAAACTCATGAGAAAACACAGTGGTGATTTTGTATGATTTGATTAGTACAAAAAATAAGCCTACAACTTTTTTTTTAAGCATGAAAAAACCTAATTGACAGTGGCAGATACAATAATAGTACGAATTCAACAAAACGTAAAACTGTTATGAATTGCGTGTATTGTTATGTTCAAAAGATACTTACAAAAATGTACTCACCTTTATAATCAGGGGATTTTCTTTTTAGGGGATACCAGTGGGGGGAAAAACACAGTTTGAAATCTGCCATAATTGTTTTTAACCCATAAATATCAACTGATAGCCTGAATAGGCATAACACTTCTGTGAATAAAGCCTAGCAAAATAAATGACACCCATTAGTCAAAGTCAACTTTATTGACATTTTTAGCACATCACACGGCAATTAATATACACCGTTCAGGCATAACATTATGACCTTCCTAATATTGTGTTGGTCCCCCTTTGGCTGCCAAAACAGCCCTGACCCGTCGAGGCATGGACTCCACTAGACCCCTGCAGGTGTGCTGTGGTATCTGGCACCAAGATGTTAGCAGCAAATCCTTAAAGTCCTTTAAGTTGCGAGGTGGGGCCTCCATGGATCGGACTTGTTTGTTCAGCACATCCCACAGATGCTCGAATGGATTGAGATCTGGGGAATTTGGAGGCCAAGTCAACACGTCAAACTCGTTGTTATGCTCCTCAAACCATTCCTGAACCATTTTTGCTTTGTGGCAGGGCACATTATCCTGCTGAAAGATGCCAGGCCGTTTCCATGAAAGGGTGTACATGGTCTGCAACAATGCTTTGGTAGGTTGTACGTGTTAAAGAAACATCCACATGGATGGCAGGACCCAAGGTTTCCCAGCAGAACATTGCCCAAAGCATCACACGACCTCTGCTGGCTTGCCTTCTTCCCATAGTGCGTCCTGGTGCCATGTGTTCCCCAGGTAAGCAACGCACACGCACCCGGCCATCCACGTGATGTAAAAGAAAACGTGATTCATCTAACCAGGCCAACTTCTTCCATTGCTCCGTGGTCCAGTTCTGATGCTCACGTGCCCACTGTTGGCACTTTCGGCAGTGGACAGGGGTCAGCATGGGCACCCTGATTGTTCTGTGGCTATGCAGCCCCATACGCAACAAACTGTGATTCACTGTGTATTTTAAAGGTCAATTTGCCCATTTCCAATTATAAGGGGGTTACCATCAATGCCTACGGTTGTTACGACCCTGATTTACATGTTTAAGGGGTCTGAAAACGCAAACTTTTGAAAACAGGTTTCAAAGTGCATGTTTTTGAAAACAATGCCGTCATTGTCTCTGTGTAAACCTCAAAAATGCAAATTTGTGAAACAGTAACGTCACATGCATGTGTATTACGTGTTCAGTTTATAGGTACATAATTTTTTCATTACAAAGTGACAACTACTGGCCTGGCATGCATAATACAGTGTATTTAATCATTTTTTTGCGGATCCGTGTGAATCATTTTGACAATGTTGTCATCTGTACGCTTAAAACACAAAGGGAAAAAAACACATAGTTATTTTTCTCTGGCCCAACTCCGGTCCACGCAACTAGCTTTCACTCTGCCCACATACAGCAATGAATTACGGCCCTCGGGTGGACCAGGTCTGGATTACAGACAAGGGCCATGGGCCATAACTGGCACGAGTCTCAGCCAATTAATAACCCATAAGTGGTTTAATAACCCATAAATGTTTTAATTTTGGTACCAATTCACAGCTTTAAAGATGTCATGAACTGGCTTTTCTTTTCTTTTTTTATACTGTTGTCTGAGGTCAACTTATGACGTTCGCGTAACTTTTACATTCAGAAACATCTTAATGAATAAGTATAGCCTATTTTGGCCATGGCTTTGAGGCTCTCTGAAAAACGGTCGGTTGTGATGGGCGTGCTGAAGACTTGGAACTAAATGTCCACGGCTAAGATTTGCATATTTAATGAATTTCAGCTCCCCTGTCAGTACATGTGGAAATTGTTTTGAAAGCGTCTGGGGAAACACTCACAGGACTCGCAAAATATCTTTATCAAACAAACACAATGATTCATCTCTCATCCACCCGCGATTGATTGGAATGTTATTTTTGTATTACTTGGCCCGCCCGATTAGTGAATATAACCGCGAACCATACACAAACACACGTGTGCAAGAAAGGAATATTATTTCACTATTTAAGATAACTCGTCGGCAGGCCGGTTATACTTTTGGTAGCCCGTCTGAAATACACATAGCCCCGGGACGTTGGGCTTTGCGGGCCCTGGCCCATACCTGTCCGAGTCTGATCACGATTGAACCAATAACACCTTCTCTAGCCTGTGGCAGCGTGCTAAGGTATGTAATCAATAGATATCAAATGATCTGTAACAATGCAATGCTAACACATATAAAAAAACATGTTTTACTCACATAAGTGTGTTGCACCGTTCCTGTCGGATCCAATATAGAAGGCACAGCATTGTGTTTTAATCTCAATATGTCTGCAAATACAATCTCGACCTCTATCTTGTTTACAATCGATTCTGCTGTGAAATGAAATAAACAAACGCGCAACGTCCTACTCGCGTGAGCTGGAACTACATGTTTTTTGCCCGGTAGGGCGACCGGTTTAGCTCCACAAGTCGGTGGGCGGGCTTGAGGCGGTGCTTCTGCATTCTGTGACGTCAGTGGTCGACATATTGTGAGATCTCTCGTTTTCTGGTCCTGGTGTCAATAAAAGCTTTTCTTCGACTAACAAGGACGTTTTCAGCGATGAACGATGAACTTTTATAAATCAAAGGCTCAAGGGAAAGTTCATTTCTCAATTCATCACCCCTTTAAATACACAATATCATCACCAGTCTTTAACCAGAAATCCCAAGCCAGAGCCTTTTCTGTCCCAAAATGCAAGTCTGTCTGCTATGTGGGACTTTTCCATTTTTGTGTACATCACTGTTGTGTACCTTTAGTTTCAAATAGAAGATTTTGCTGTGACTGCGAGAGTAGATCGGTTGATGTTTCCAATTAATTTTGCAGCCCTAACACCCATAATCAACAGTAAGTAGCCTATTTGCTGATTGATTAAAGACTAGTAGTTCAATAAGACTTCTGTCACATGTCTTTACTCAATGACAGTACTGTGTTTTTGTTCCATCCTTCTGTCAAACCCAATTACAGTATTGCACAGCTACAGCAATATTTTATGTCAGTCATATTTCCTCATCAGCTACAACTTGTGTAAATACATATTTGTTTTTATTTTTATAGTTTATCATTTATTCAACATGTTCTTAATGAATCCTCTTCTTTCTTGCGGAGTTAGTGGTCGTAAGTCTCATGCAAAAACATAATCAAAATGCAAATGAAGAGTGAAAACTAATAACCAAAGACAAATATCAAGCGTGTTTGGGGAGCAGAGGGTAGGGGAGGGAGGTTGTCACACACAAATAAATCATATGGAGAAGCCAATAAACCGCTGCAGAACGAGTATGAATGCTGTCTTGTGCCACGAAATATTAGGCTGTGCAAGTAATCCGTACAGACGACGGACGCCTGGAATGCGAAGCGGCACCAATGGCCAACTCGTGTCAAGCCGTCAGCTCCGCTGGCCCGAGAGACCAGAGTGTGTGATTGATGAGCGGGAAGTGCGAGGAGACCTGCGCAGAATTAATGTCGCGTACACTTAAAGTGCGCATGCGCTGATTTCTCGGCTTCCCCAACTGCTTTTTCATATTTTAAAATATGAAAAAATGTTTCATGTTATTTTTTCCTTTTTAGATTTACTTTGATGTTTTAACTGCTTAAATTTACCATAGTTTCTGCTGAAATACAGTGTTACAAACTTATATTGTTATATTTTATATATTATATTTTTCTTTTTTTTATCTAGCATAAAGAAACAGAACAGTGAACGAAAATCTAGGTCTAATTCTTGTTGGGAAATAATCATTTTGGGACTCTTTGCAAATAATATTAGCATTAATTTGTTTAAAAATATATTGTTAGCCCTGAGATTCATCACATTAGTGACTACATAGATCTGCTGTCAATATTCAAATGTGGTCTGGTGGTATACTTTTTGCAAACCGTGTCAAAGGTTCCGGGTTCTAATCCACCCTCATATAGTTTTTTTCTTCATTAAAATCAAACATGTTCATCAATGATTGTATATTAAGAGCAGGGACACGTTTGTGTGCATTTTGTTTTGTGATTTCACCGGAAAGACTACAGTTTCCGCAATGGCATTAAGCGATAGATTGACGCGCTCGTCCTCTGTGTGAAAAAAAGAACGTAAACCCTACTTTGATTTGATTGGCTATCTCAATCATTTTGACATTGACGAGCGCTGTTAGACCACTGAGGCAGACCAGACTAAAAAATATAACTTTTAAAACTTTTTGTCATCCTAACATTCAAAGTGCTGCGTAATGGAGTGCAGTGTAAGGGGGGGGGGGGGGGGGGGGATTTGACCATTTCTAATTATTGCCCCACCGGCCCCCGCCCCCCAACGACTCCCCTTACGAAAATGAACCATGGTTTTACTACAAATAAAACCAAAAAACCATGGTTATTGTAGTTAAACCATGGTAACCACAAACCATGGTATTTGTGGTAAAACTGTGGTCATATAAATGGTAATCAATTAGCCAAAAAACCATGGTTACTACCCTTTTACTATAATAAAACCATGGTTATTTTTCGTAAGGGTCGTGGAGCTAAAAGGATCGCGCTACCATGCAATAAACATGCCGTTGAGGATTACAAAATGTTGTGCAGTGCCTGGGCTCGACAGTAATGCAACATGTAAGTAACTGTGTTAATTCTAATGCCTGATCTGAAATGTTCTTTATCTGTGTGTCAGTAAATCAGACCAGTGACTAAACGTCAACTTGTGTTGTTTCTCTTAGTATGATGAAAATAATCTGTTATTTAACGGTGATTAAATTCTATAACGAAAACGATCAAAGAAAGCAATCGTTGGAGCAGCGTATGCTGCAGCTGTCAATCAAACATAGAAAGTTTATCAGTGACTCCCGTTTTATTCAACGAATCTCTTAACTATATCACGTTTGCACTGTTAGTGAAGATGAAAGCATTTGTTAGTGTACAGAAACTGAGTTGCAATGACGAGATCACTGCTTTCATGAGCTCAGCATGTGTGTGATCGGCTACAATGATCATCACTGCAACCCTTCATGCCATGTCATCTTAACATAATGACATAGATCTAAATATAATGCAACTCTTTTCACGATTAGTTTACCATGAGAGCTGTAATAGTAAAAACACGCTAAAAGAGAGAGTAATACTATTTCAAATGGAAAGACGTTAGCCAATCACAGCAGTAGGTGTTTACACTGAAGTCTCCCAGCAGACACGCCCCTTAAAACAGAGCGTTCAGAGCAGAGGGCTAAAATCAGGGTAGGAAAAATGCCTTTTATTTATAAATTATGACAGTTTTTGATATAAAAAGCATTCTAACATTATAAGTACACCCCAAGAAACATCATAAAACAATGCAGTTCATGACCCCTTTAAAACAGCTCAAACATGCATTTTAGTCTGGGACTAGCTTAAGCCTTGTCTGTGAAAGCGGGGGTGTTACCTTAGTTAAGATTATTGCACATATGTAGGTTTTTGTGTGTCTGTCTTGTGTTCAGGTTCAAAATCAAACAGAAGTCCCAACATATTGACCTGCAAATTAGAACATATGTATCTGCCCTCACAATGTGACTTTTCCTCACTTGACTTGACTTTTGCTGTGTATACTGCACGGTTAATAGCTGAACTTCTGAAGTTGTTCAAATACTGCAAATCTGTGTATATTGCAAAGCAAGTTTAGGTGAAGGGCTAAACAAAACAAAAAAAGCGCCTCACAAGGGAGAGTTTGTGGACGGACATCGTGTATGTTTGCTGTGCAAATGTTAGCTTTAATAATTAAGAGCAACGCTTTTCCACAAACCGATTCCCCTCCCCCCTCTCTGCCATTTTCATAGTCAGTCACCCGTATTTTGACAAATTTCACAATGCAAACTTTTACTAATCATGTGAAATGTTCATGTATTTTTAAGGCTGTATTCAGTTTGTACAGTGCTTCTGTATGGTATGTGAGAAAACTATTTATATTTAAGTGTACAGAACATATTCCAAGTTGTTATTTTTATGATAACAAAATGTAATTTCAGTCTTTTCTTACTTTTACTCTGAAGGAAATCATAGTGGGCCTGCGGTACATTTCATGTGAACTCTGGTAAGGTTCAGGTATTCAAGAAAACGAACATTCTGCTGATCATTCTTTGGGTTTGGAAAAGCTTCAAGGTGAGTGAATGATGACACTATTTTCATTTTTTCCTTACTCATTTTTCTATCTCAAAGCTATGTTTCATCCCACAGTGGAACAAGCGATTTCAAAGAGCATCCCTCATCTCTCTCCCTCCATCAGTGAAAGACTCTCCTGAGAGAGTGTGACCCAGGCTCCTCACACATCTGATGAGAGACCTAATAGGTGAGCAAACACACTGATTACCGAGCCTGCTCTGCTGAGGTTACCTGTTTGTGAGTGTTTTTCTGTAGCTCATGCTCTTTTGCACAAACATTACATGGATCTATTTAGGGTGTGTTCACACTTGGCAGGTTTGGCTTGATTAAAACGAACCCTGGTGTGATTGCTCTGTTAGTGTGGTTCATTTGAATAAGTGTGAATGCTGCTATCCGAACCCTAGTGCACACAAAACAAGCGGACCGCGAACACTGAAATATGGGTCTTGATCCGCTTCCAGCTAACTCTGGTGCGCTTTGAATGCAATATGAACGCAACACGGACCAAAGACTTGCAAACAAACCAAAAATAAGACATGATGTCAGAAGATGCAACGCTAAAAAGGACAGCGTTTTTTCTCGTCATAGTTGTGATGTTGCCCATCACAGTTCGGTACAGGCATCAGAACCGCGTCTCCTCGCATCAGATCTTCATTTGTGTGTGTGACGGAGGGATTCCTGCTGCTGTTTTGACTCCTTTACACATTTTATAAGTGCTTCATGAGTTCTCAGCTGGTCAAAATGCCATCGTATGTAGGCTACGCACATACAACGAGTGCATTTAGCCCGGAACACAGCATTGTTTTGGATTGTTTTGAACTTTGTAAGTTATATACGAAATATATGTAATAAAAGCTGACCAATCAGGTTGTGAACGTATCCCTATTCATTTAGGTTCGGTGTAATGCCATTGTGAAGACCAAAAAAAAGTTTCTTTGAACAAGCGCGGCTTACTTCAGAGGTTCTACTGGCAGTGCGAATGCAACCAGGAAAACGGCCCTAGGGAAACCTTTAGTTCTCGGGAAACCACCCTGGTGGCTATAGTTCCTAAACCCGGTGCGAAAGCCCCTATTGATGGTTCCATGAAGAACCTATAACAGCCATGAAACTTTTCCATTCCACAAAAGGACAAAGGTTCTTTAGATATTTAAAATGTTCTTTACACTAAGAAAAAACTGGTTCTATTAATAACTGTTCACTGAAAGGTTCTTTGGGGAGCCAAAAATGGTTCTTCAATGGCATCACTGCGAAACCCCCTTTTGGAATATTTATTTTTAAGAGTGACCCTTTATTCTTTTTTATCCTTTTAAGGGCAGATGTGCCTATAAACACATTTATGAGATAACAACTTCCATAGGATTTCTCTTTAGCCTCAGAGCGAATTCCTAAGGTTCCTGAAGTGTTGTTGATTGTATCTGTGACTGTGAGATGAAACAATGGTCTTTAGAAAATGAAAACCACAGCACATCCCACACACTTCATCGTTTTTTATGTAACGGAGTTGATCAAGTGGAGATGGCACTCTTTTTCTAGGTTTGATATCCCACTTTGCTGAAATATCTGTTTCACCTTTGCTGATTACTGATATCAAGGGCTTTGAATGTAAATGTCAGACTTAAACAAACAAGTCCCTGCCAAAACCAGAGCTACTCACTAGTAAACACTTTATTGTGGACCGTTAAGGATGGTTGAAACCTGCAGAGATATTTTGATCATCTGTAAAGCAGGTCTGAACAAGCACAGAGCAGAAAAGAAAGCAAGAGAGGGGCTTTCGCTTCCAAAACCTATCAATAAAAACTAATGTATGGCAATCTGCTCAGTGTTCCATTAAAGATATTGTTCAATATGTAGATGTTGCCTATGTAGGGAGCTCACTAGGTTTTGGAAAAGAACCAGCGTTACACCATGTGGTTTAATAGGCAGTATTAGTCCTGCCCATGTTTTCAGCTGCATTGGTTCCAGAAGTATTTTTTTAACTCTTTGTTAAAATGTTATAAGCCATGAATCAAGCAAATCAGCTTCGAGGTGAATCACATTATTACAATTTTTGAAAAGTAAAAAGTCAGAATCATGGGTAATGTAGTTTTTCAACACAAATTTGTCTGTTAAACACAGTCATTTGAAAAAATAAGTTGAAATATTTCAGGCTGACGGCCTCAACAGAAGCATGTACCATCGATTAGCAACCTCAGAGTTTTATCGCTAAGTTATAGTTAAAGGTGTCATGAACTGGCTTTTAAATTTTTTTATACTGTTGTCTGAGGTCAACTTATAACGTTTTTACATTCAAAAACATCATAATGAATAAGTAATAGGCTATTTTCTACCCTGGTTTTGAGGCTCTCTCATGCAACGCTCGGTTTTTATGGGCGTGCTGCACTGAAGACTTGGAAGTAAACACCCACGGCTAGGATTGGATAAGATTTGCATATTTAATGAGCTTCAGCTCCCCTGTCAGTACATGTGGGAATTGTTTTGAAAGTGTGTGGGAAAACGGCAACCGGAATGAACTGCCCTCAGGGCTCGCAAAACGTCTTTATCAAACAAACACAATGATCTATCTCTCATCCACCCGCGATTGATTGGAATATTATTTTTTTATTACTTGGCCCACCCTATCGGTGGATATAAGCCTGAACGGTGCATCACACACACACACACACACACACACACATGCCAAGTACGTTGCAGACAGCATGATCAAAACTTCCGCCATTGTATTTTTCCTTCAAATATCAAGTCAAGAGAGTGAACAATGCACATCAAGAAAGGAATGTTATTTCACTATTTAAGATAGGCCGGGCTTATGTTTTGGTAGCCTGTCTGGAAAACACATAGTTCCAGGACGTTGGGCTTTGTGAGCCATACATGTCCGAGTCTGATCACGAATCGCAATAAACCAACAACACCACAAATAAAGGATTCTTTAGCCTTTGACAGCGTGCCAAGGTATGTTCAGTTAGACACGTACACATATCAAAAGATCTGTAACTATGCAATACTATCACATATATAAAAAAAAATGTTTTACTCACATTAGTGTGTTGCTTCATTCATTCATTCATGTAATCTCATCCTGTCTGCAAATCCAGTCTCTTGTTTACAAACGAATCCGTGGTGAAATAAAAGAAAAACGCGCAATGTGTTCCCCACGTGAGCTGGATCTTCATTAAAAATAAAGTTCATCCATGCATTCATAATATTGGAATCCGAATTAAGCTTATGCGGTATGATTAGAAATTCGATGCGGTTTTGCTTTATGTAGGCCTATGTCATGTCAGGCACAAAACGGTGGGCGTGGCTACAGAATCAGCCATTGTTCATCTTTTATTGAGGCGGTGTTTCACCACACAATGACTTCAAGGAAACCCGACTGTTGCACTCTGTATATACAAAAAAAAATCCAAATGTTTTTTGCAAATATAAACGTTAAATAGTTAAAATTAGTAAAGTTTATACTAACATGATCAAAGTTGGAATGGAGTTGTATATAATGGTATATATGTAAGTGTAATAAATAATTTGCAATTCCAGATTAAGACAAGATAAAAGAGCAGTTTGCTAAAACAGAATGTTGTCACTCCAAAAATCACTCCGAAATCGTTCTTATTTTGGCCCAGACTGAGATCTCCAGAGTCGCTTCCAGAGTCTGAGATTAAAATACCACAGAGGAAAAAGACAACCTGTGAAAAAGACTGTCGAAGCAAACATGAGTTTGTCATGTATATTCAAACTTGTCTTTTTTCCAGTGACATATCCAGCAGAGTGAGGAGGATGCCAAGAGCAAAATCTACCCCGACATCAGAATTTCCCAGAGAGATAAAGAGCTTTTTGTGCGAGTAATATTTTAAGGATGAGGGGAAAGATGGGACTTTGACAGAGCAAGAGAGATAGAGAAGTGAAGTTTTATTAACTAATTTCGGGAGGAGCACGTCCAGATAATTAAACCTATCTAAACAATGGAGCACGGCAGGTAATGTAACCTAATCAAACCCAAGTGGAGCACATCCAGATAATTAAAATCTAATTAAACACGAGTGGAGCATACTAAACTAATCAATTCAATCAACAACAGGAGGAGTGTTTATATACAGCTGACTCACCTTCCTTTCGTTGACAGTTTCTTAGCATCCCTCCACCACCCCATCTCCTCACTTTGATTTAATAAAAACGTATTAGACGTCAACACAATCTATAGTGCAATACAGTCAAGTTCTAGACTAATCCCTATCACGGAGGGGATACTCTGGGTTCGGGCAAAAATCCAGCCCGGAGCCCTCCCCAAGACAGCACGCCAAATACGCATAATCTTTACTCCATTTAATTTGATGTAAGTGTGAACTCGTGAAATACAGAGAGAGAGATCGGAACACTGAAACACTGTGAACCACAGTCTTTAGCAAGTTAAAATATAGACATACTGCAAAGAGAGGCTTTTGCAAACCCAGTATTAGCTCTTTTCCATACAGCAATAGTCAATGGAACAGAGCCCCTAAAGGGACATAGTGGTGGGGAAGAAAAACTGACAACTGTTTCCCGAAACCGTATTGTCACAAATTTGTTGTTCAACCACGTTGGTTAATGATGTCACGCAGGTAGTGGAGTAATAACTTATTTTAATGAATCCTTTTAAGGTTGAATTAATGCTAGAGTTTTTGCTATAAATTATGAACATGGCATCTGAGGACTAATTCAAATTTTATTTCCAGATTCAATCATTGGCGTACTAGAGCACATACGCACATGCGCACTCTTTAAAAACGGTGCTTTAAATCTCTTGACAAACTAAAATACATAAATTACATTTGTATGTAATCTAAATAAAAGATATAGGTTGTACTGAACGTCAGTTTGCTTATTTTGCTCAAGATAAGGATTTATTAAGTCCACGTTATGCAAACAAGAAACTATGCTTCTAAACACAGGTCGAGAGCTGTTGTTCCAACCACACAACAATGCTGTTTGCAAACGTTCATTGGAACTGATTTCGGGAAACACTGACTCGTTGAACTATGCCGATAACAACGGAACTTGTGACCATAGTTGGCCAACAACGCTTTCGGGAAACGCACCCCAGAGCGTTACTGACCGACTGGAAAGAGAGGTGCCGCTACAATTTAAAATATGTGAACAAAATGTGTTTTGTGAACATTCAAGCATGAAAACCTAAACAAAATTTGTAAAAGAGCATAATAGGTCTTTACTTTACTTTTTTTTTTTTTTTTTTTAAACCCAAAATCTACTTTGTAAGCCTAAGTTGTAAGCCTAAATTGTAAGTCGCTTTGGATAAAAGCGTCTGCTAAATGCATAAATGTAAATGTACTTGTTAAAAGCGCTATATAAATATTGTTAAAAGCGCTATATAAATAAAGTTGACTTGTAAAAGTGCAGCTTGGACATTTTGCAAAAAAAATCTCTCTTTATGTTTCACAAGAAAAGCAAGTCATACAGGTTTATAACGTCATGAGAGTGAGTTTTTTTTATATAACTTAATTTAATTCTTAATGTTAATTCCCTGCTAAGTAGCCTTTCTCTCTCTCACTCTCTCTCTCTCTCTCTCTCTCTCTCTCTCTCTCTCTCTCTCTCTCTCTCTCCTCTATCTCTTTCACTTTGCCATGGTTTCTTTTAGGTCCTCCTCAGACGTGGAATGAACAATATTTGCTTTCATTTGGAAATTTTTGTGAGGATTAAAACCTTTAGGACGTTTTTTTTTTTTTTTTCAGGAGGGGTGAAAGGGTCTCCCTTAATCTGGTTCACACAGTCTCTACCTTTGGTGTCGCGCTGGTACGTTTGAGCCAGGTCTGATTGAAGAGGGCAGTGGGTCAATGGATGGATGGATGGATGGAGGGCAAAAAGGAGGAGAGGACAGAGGAATGGCTAGAGGGGAGGTGTAAAGGGGTGCGTGTGGGGCGTCCCAGGCCGAAGCTTTGAGGATTAACGGGGTGACTTCTCTTCTGGAATGTTCAGCCGTCAGCCAAGACCCTCCCACTCTGTCAGACAGGTGCACGACAGACACAAAAATTGATAAGTGAAAGAAAAATATTCAAAAGGGGAAAATAATGTTACGCACTGATGAGTGCTTCACTAAACACTTATCTTTCAATATCTCTCAACCATTTCAAATCAAACAGAGCTGTTTTGACTGAGCTGATCAGAGCCTTCAAACTCAGAGCGAAACATTCATTTTGTTTATTGATGAAAACGGAGAGATTAAATCTCTCAAAGCAGCTTCATCTGTTTTCCCTCAAATATACAATGCTTGAATGAAAATGAGTTCCGTATAATCTAACAACTGAAGGTGGAAACCATTTGAGAAGGTACCTACTGTAAGTATAGTGTTCTGTTAGTAATTATCTAACAAATCATCTGGTTGTCATCATTTGGAAAAAATACAGTGGCAGAAACTGGAAAGCTATGTTTATTCAACTTGTATGACTCTTAATAGCATGCTAGAAGATTTGAAACACAGTCCCATGGTATATACTTAATGTGCATTCTTATACACTGCGGTGCTAACAAATGTTAGTACTTTCAAATGTTTAGTTAGGTAGCTAAATATAAACATTGATAGTAACTAACCCACATATAAGACAGTTTTGTTTGTGTTAATGTATGAAATCGAGACCCCTGTGGCAATGCTGAGAATGGAAAATGTATTGTACGTTCTGTTTTTTTTGTATCCATGTGAAATGTGTGTGTGTGTGTGTGTGTGTGTGTGTGTGTGTGTGTGTGTGTGTGTGTGTGTGTGTGTGTGTGTGTGTGTGTGTGTGTGTGTGTGTGTGTGTGTGTGTGTGTGTGTGTGTGTGTGTGTGTGTGTGTCAGTCATTACTGAAACGCCAGAGTTTTGTTCAGAGCGCGCTCTCACTCACTGAAATTTGCACTCTCATCACAGCAGAGATGTGCGTGTGATGTACGCAGAAGATTCATCCATCATACTGTGATTGACTGTTTTTGTTCTACTTCAGCAGCGAAATTGGTTCTGTTGTGATAATTGTTTGAAACTATAGCGTACCTGATGTGACTGGCATAATACGTTCGATATTCGCAAATTTAGGGACCGTCTCTAAAGTTACATACAACAGGTATAATCTATACGTTTCTAACTTCAATAGCATCTGAAGAGAATGGCTTAGCAGGCTTACAGACATAAAACCAACTGTAAAGTGTCCATCTAGGTGTCTGTTATGATGTACACCTTTTAGATTTTTTCAAATCACATGAAAATATGGATATTTATTTCACAAAGCTACTGTATGGGCTCATACACGAAATATGCTAGATTTAAATATGTCATAGCTGATAAAAAATAAAAATCTTATTTTTTCCAGACAAACAGCTATTGATGACCTATGTTATATATTTCATGTAGACTTGATTTGGATGTCTACAGTGGTCATTTACATATAGCCAACAACAAATTTCCGAACAACAAAATTGTGGCCAGTAGAAATGCTGAGTGGCTAGTAACTTCGGAAACGCCACAGTGGCTGGTGAGCAAAAAAGTTAATGTCAAGCCCTGAAAACAAATATATTTTTTAACCTCTTAAACTCTGCGGACCCTGTACAGGGAATGACATCAAGTATATACTTTAAATTTGAAATGTCTGTGGTGGAGCTCTGACCTCATATGTGGTACCATTTGAAAGCTTAGAATGTCTACTTTCTTGAGATATGCATCACTTTGGCATTTGTTTTACACAAAGAAACGTATTTATACTAAATTACTTTGGTACCATTTCTGCCTGGATTTGGCCTATAAAGACAGAGCATATTTAGGCCACGCCCACAATCCAACGCTCTCCATTGACTTTGCATTGCGTGAAGCGGCCTCCATGTCATTTCGGACTTATAACAAAAAACAGAACAATGTCTAAAAGCTGATATGTGACGGTTGACAGCAAACAAGCTAACAAATACAGAACTAAGTTTTTATAAGCAGTCGACCCAAAAAAAAAGAGCATTTAAGGACACAAAAGTGGAGACAGGCAATAAGACGTGATGCTTCAGCAGGAAGAATGGGTACATTTTGGGATCCTGACACTCAGTATGCCTACGTGTGCAGTAAACATTTTGTCACTGTTAAGTCAAATATCCAAATGTCAGTTTTATACATTATATTTCCTGTCGCTGATTACGTTCCCCTCCAATGGGCGTAGTTCTCAGTGTAATATAGGCTAGCATGTCGCGCTCTGTCTCAATTGCCTGCATCCACTTTTGTGTCCTTAAACGCTCGCTCTTTGGGTCAACAGCTTATAAAAACTTGGGTTTTTGGTTCTGGGTTGTTTAGCTTGTTTGCTGTACACCCTGTCACATATCAGCTTTTAGACATTGTTCTGTTTTTTGTTATAAGTCAAAAATGACAAGGAGGCCGCTTCACGCAATACAAAGTCAATGGAGAGCGTTTGATTGTTTTCCCCCTGGTGGGCGTGGTCTTCAGATTATGATACGTGTCGCTATGTCTCTATACCCAAATTGAAAAGCTTCCTATACTCACATACAGTGGTCTAAATACAAAATGTTGGTGTAATTTTACAGGAAACCCTTTGAAGTTACATAAAACACTGCTAAAAGTGATAAACATTTAAGTATATGTTGTATACCCCCCAATGTATCATGTATGCTAAATGTATTCAAATGGATTTGAATGGAGGAATATTGCCTTTTTTATGTACTATTAGACACTACAATAATTGTACACACACACAAACTTTTAATCTCAATCGTTCATTATAGCAGTACATGATTTGCCAGAGCCTTGTGGTCCCATCAGCCAATCAGCGGTTAATCACATGGTATTTACACAGCTCAGGTGACTGACTTAAAATGTTCCCATGAGCAAAGGTGGTAGATTTCACACTGCTACTCCTGGAAGTTCCTGCACCAGCTGAGTAACTGCCAAAGAAATGAATGGGAATGCTAATGCCTGCTTTCTTTAGGTATTCCAAAGACCCCAATAACGATGATCAGCATCTGTCCTACTCTGTAAATCACCTTGAGTGAACTCCATATGATCCGTAATGTCTTAATACAATCTAAAGAACACACAGTTATTATGGTAACAAGAACAAAGAGGAAAGGACATTTCTCTGCCCATAATTTAAGGTTGGGAATGCCGTGGCTTGCCTGTGCTTGTGCTAAATTTCAAGCATTGCATTGCAAACAAATAGGAGATAAATTAAGTCACAGCGAGTCGTGACCTTGCAGGTAGACGTTTTCACAGATGTTTTAGTATTTATACTAATGAAAGAGATATAGGCATCTCAAGTTATTTTTCCATTATTCCATTTCAAGCTCATAAAACAGCTATGGATCTTCCAGAATTGGTTTCTCTTTTAATTTCAAGGTCCTCATTGGGGAAGATAACAGATTGTTTGGGGGAGCGTTTTCTTGATAAGAAGCCTGTGAAATGGGACTCTTTGTCTTTGGGACTCTTGTGTGAATAGTCTCGTTATCCTGCTGTTTGAATGGAAAGGAGGGGCTAGTGTGAATTTAAACTCATTTCAATTGGACCATCAGATAGTATTGATGGTTTAATTATACTCTCTGTAAACTTCATGAGCAGATTTGATATCAGATTAAAGATGGCCTCAGGCACAAAAAGCACAAAATGACCTCAGGTTGAAGTGGGAGCAGATCCATCTCGAAATCCATCAACACTTTCTTTAGTCCAAAGGTTCTTATCAGTCGCAGTGTGACATATCTTGATCGGACCGAATAGTTTTCCCTCTGACCCCCAAGGGTCGGCTTTACCTTATCAACTTTAATGTCCACATGCACCGCTGGAGGCCTCGGGTTATGTGCCGTTTATCTTGGTTGACACTCCCTTGTTTTTATTTAAATCAGTTATGTGTGTCTTTAAAAGCATCACCGTTTTATTTGAGGAAAACCTCCTACGTTTATAAGAGCTCTCTTTTTCTTACATCAAAAGGAGGAGATGGTTTCAAGAAGCTCTGCTGGGGAATGGCTCTCAGCGTGAAGACCGACCCAAATCTCTTCCTACACACCTCTTCACACAGCTGCAGTAAACTACAGGTAGGAGTGTTTTACCGCCATGCACTCTGGATCAGTCAATGTGCCTCAGGACCACCAAGAAAGACTTTGTTCTTCGTCTGGGAACACAACAGACACAAACTCTCCCTCTTTTAATTAGAGCACCGCCACACTTTATCAACAGTGATGCTGCTACTAGAGTTACTGTTGTCTATAAACAGTGCTCCTTCAGTCAGTGTGAATAAATGAGTCATCAAAGTCTTCAGGATTCTTATTTCAAAGGTCTGGCTTTGAGGTGTTTCATTATCAGAACAATCCCATTTTTGTTTCAGTTTTCATATTATTTTTCATATTGATATTAGAGTGAGCCCTAATCTATATCTAGGGAGCAGAATATCATAGAGACAGTGGGATATTTTGACTTGGGCAAGCAAACAAATTACTAGCATTCCTGTAGCTTAGCAATACCAAGGTCATGGGTCTGGTCTCTCTCTTGAATCGAAACATTCCATAGACTGACCCCCATGTTAAAATGCCCAACTTTACAGCAGAAAAAAAATATGTTTACAGCCTGGTACAAAAAGTGGTTTTGGTCTTTATAACTCATCTGTTTAAACTATATTTAATTACAACCTATGGGTGACGACAGTACGTCCATTGTTTTACACAATCTGTGATGATTTGTCAGGTTTTTATTTTAAATGTCTATTTAGTTTTTATTTCAGTTTTGGTTTAGATATTTTAAATAAAATGTGTAATTTTAGTATTTAAGTAACAGTTAACATTTCTTTTAATTCAATTAAGTAAGGAATAATTGACGACGGGCCGTTGAATTTCTAATAATTCAACGGCCCGGAGTCAATTATTCCGCTTATACTACGGTTACCACACCTCAAGACATCGATCCGATGATATATTTAAAGGGATTCGTCTGGTTTTTGTACTTAAATCGCTATTGTGAGTAGGACTATTTCTTCCGCGTCTCATCCAATGGCTCTTTTGCTAGTTCTGAAACGTAATTTTAAAGCTGGTAATGGAGGCTTGAGAGTTATTAAGGAAGTTATTAGAAAGAGAGCGAGAGCGACAGAGACACAGAGAGAGAGAGAGAGAGAGAGAGAGAGAGAGAGCTTGTGTGAATTAGGCTACCTCTGTGCGTCTCTAAACAGCGCTGGTATTACCTTGCTAGTGAAAAAAATATAAATATTAAAAATTTACTTTAGGAAAATCGTCTTTCATGTTAGTTTTTTTAGTCCTGTAATGTCCGTTATTATAGTTAACTATGCAAAGTGATATGGAACTGTAATGCGGTCAAAAGCTGCCTGGAACTACGTTCGCTGTGCGTTTCCCAGAAAATAATTGCACACCTCAGAACGTTCATCAGCCAATCAGATTCAAGCATTCAACGGCCCGTAGTATAATTTCTTTTAATTCATGGTGTGTCATTCTCACCTCTCATGCTAATTCTGAAGAACTGATTGAGGAATTTTCCAATGCTAAGATGAGATGAGTATCAATATTTTTCACATTTAGGGTTAAAGATTAGAACAAACCATTCACACAAAGGGCCCTATTTTAAAGATCTGAGTGCATGGTCTAAAGCTCATGGCGCAGGTGCACTTAAAGGGTAACTAAACCCCTGCTCAGAGCTTAACTCCGCCCACTGGCAATTTTCAAAAAATGCTGGAAAAGTGGGCAGAGCCCGGCGGACACAGAGGGGATGAACCGCGGGCGGGGCTGAGCGGAGGGCGTGCACCTGAGACCCGCAGTGACGGATTGATTGACAGCTGTCTGACTCGAAAATATGGAGAATGACTGGAGTGACACCAGTAGTTTTGCAACAGAGCGGTCATTTGAAGTAGAGGACTTTTCTCCCCCACCTTCACCTGAAGTGGAGGACGGTGAATTGTCTGAAGACGCAGGGCCAGAGCCTTATCGATTCGAGCCGCTGGCTCAAACTGCGTTAACACTCTTAGTTAATTAATTTAATAAGTAACGTACACAAACCAAATAATAAATAAAGATATAGCTATGAAATATGACAAGACCAGAGTGTTAAGTCCAGTTAATTCATTTAATAAGTAACGTACACAAAACAAACACATACCAAATAATAAATAAATCATCCTAACAAAGTAGCAATAAACATTCTCATGTTGTAGGTAGTACACAGGTGTGACCAGATTGGTGGAGTGGGCTGTATTACAGCCCATCCAGGCTTTGAGCCAGTAGCACTTAACCCGTATGTGTTACAAGCTGTATATGGCACTTACCAGCAGTTATTTGGTGAAATGGAAGCAACGCTTGTAAATAGGTTAGTTCCAGGAAGGAAGATCAATGTTTGTATAAATCATTTTTTACATTTTTTCCCTCCACTTCAACATACATCTGCACCTTCTCTCTTTCAGCGGTTATAGACACCTTGCATATCGCAATGTTGTTAGGTGGTGCTGGGGGTACCTTGGCCAACACATAAGGGTGGTCATACCTTCATGCGCTGTGACCAGGATCAGGGAAGAGTTTCCTGAAGAAGGACCATACAGAGGTTTCCTTCCCCCACTGGATTGTTGAATATATTTTTTATAATATCAAAATAAAGATAATAAATTATAAAGCAGCATTTATACCTGGAGTTACACACTACACAATTTAAAAATCAGCTATAAAACACAATAATCTGTCCGAGTCCGAATCCGCCGAATCCAAATGGTTGGTGCATCAGGCGCATGGTCCAAAAGGGTTGTACCTAGTCTCTTAATGAATCATGAGTGTGTTTTGGGCGTGACGTGCAATAAACCAATCATCTCCCATTCCCTTTAAAAGACAGTTGCACCATGGCGGATTCGCTATTTACATGGGGAATTTGAGAGCGGAAAGACTGAACGCTTCTCCAGAGAGGAATCCTTTTATTTTTTATATTTAAAAATGTTTGTGTGCTGCTGCGCGTCCCTCTGTGTGTAATAAGCAGAATGTACACCCGCAGAATTGTGCACCCGCCTATAGGTGCATATTACTAACACACCCTTTAAATAACACAAAAAATACAGCGCTATTGACTTTAGACCATGTTTTTGTTGTCAATAGCGCAGTCGTTTTCATTTGCCTCAAAATAGCAATGCACCAACAATCTGCCTGAACACACCTCATTTTCAGACCAGCACACCCATGGGCAAACAGATGTGGATGAGTGCATTTGTTATTTAAACAACGAGGCCCTGGATGTGAAAATGAAAACTGCATCAGGCTGAAACTAGCAAAAAACACTTGGCGTCGCGCCTGGCGTCGCATTGTGCCGGGTGTATGATAGGGCCCTAAATTATTAAACTTTGTTGCACTCTTAAAAATAAAGGTTCCAAAAAGGGAGTTTGATGCCATAGAACAGGGGTGGGCACTTCCAGTCCTGGAGGGCCACTGTCCTGCAGAGTTTAGCTCCAACCCTAATCAACAGCGAGCACTGTGCAGGACACAGAGAACACTCTGCAGGACAATGGCCCTCCAGGAATTTAAAGAACCCTTTGTGTAATGGAAATATTCCATGGATGTCAAAGGTTCTTCATGGAATCATAGTTGCCTGTAAAGAACCTTTAGTTTTAAGAGTGTGTGTGTAACTCCCCACAGAAATGATACTTTAAATCATGCAATAAGAGGTGTGCTATTCTTTTTCTACATCATCAAGCTCAAGATACATTACAGAAGAGGCCAGGGGACCACAATATCATAAATTTCATATATTTGGTCTCTTTTGATTTGAGCGTTTTCTTCACCCTGTTCTCTCTGATTCGCTATGAGAAAAACGCTGCACTGTCCTCTCTCAACCCTCCCTCTCTTTCTCTTCCATTCCTTCATTCTCATGCTCCTCTGATCTTGCTCTCCTTCTGGTGTTAAATAAGGTGAGCTGAAGAATTATTAGATCTGCAAAATGCAGCAAAGCCACAAATCATACGGCATTAGCGTGAGAACAGACAGCAGCTGCCCCAGTAATCTGCCCCCTCTCCCTCTCAAAGGGCTACTGTGGGCCCCGTCCTCACAAACCACTGTGTGTCTATGATGCTGTGTGACTACTGGACTTATGTATATACATCTGTTATGTATATACTATTATAATTATTTTCATAAAGACTAAATCACAAAGATCTCATTCAGAAAAATGTTTAATACAGCAGATTTTGTGACAACCTTTGAAA